>JZKD02S1608014.1:144737-179834 GCA_000966675.3 Picea glauca | reverse complement strand
TTGACTTTGTCACTTCACTTTATTATTTAAATAATCCTCTTTGACTTTTTCACTTCACTTTATTATTTAAATAATCCTCTTTGACTTTGTCACTTCACTTTATTATTTAAATAATCCATTTTGACTTTGTCACTTCACTTTATTTTTTAAAATAATCTCTTCTTTGCAAGCACTTTGACTACTTTGACCTTTTGGGGCTTCTATATGACTCATGAAGGTTCTCCAACTTCACATGGCCATAACTCTCTAACCGTGAGGAGTTATGTGACGTTCCACATACTACCAGAAATGGCATGACATGTACTATCCATATACAATAGTCTTACCTGCAAATATATCGGAAATAATACCATTATATATCAAAAAAACTTGGATCCATTACCCAAACCTTTGTAAATTGTGCTACCAAAATTCTCTACCAGACTTTCATCAAGGGTTGAAATCAATGACAACCAACCCAATTAATCAACAATCTCCAGCTTTGGCATTGATGGCAACACTATGATGCAATACTGAAATCATATAACTCATGCTCCCCTTAGAACCATGCTTGCATATCTGTGACCAATGCTCCCCCTGGAACCATGCCTCTATCCTTTGTGTCTCATAAATCTCTCCCCCTTTGTCATCAATGACAAAGGTATCTTTCCATTCGAGGATTCTCCCCCTAACTGACTCTTCTGATATCCCAACCTGAACTATCCTCTTTATGGTGCTTCCTCGTGTACATCTAAGACATATAAGATAAGTATTCAAAAGCATTCATTTTGGAGTAGAAATAACTCCGAGTCTCTAGCGAAGATACTCAATGGCTTCCCATGGAAGAAATTTTGTAAATATGTCTGCCACTTGTACTTTTGTGCCCACATATTCAACTCTGATGTTCTTTTCTGCAACTTGTTCCCGTAGAAAGTAATACTTGATTGGAATGTGCTTCATCTTGGAGTGCATCATTGGGTTCTTTGAGATATTGATGGTGTTTGTATTAACACAATAGATTGGAATGGGCTCATCATACTCAACCTGCATATCTGTCAGAGTTCGTTTCATCCATAGAACATATGTACAACATGTTTCTATTGCAACATAATCTTCCTCACCTGTAGATAAAGACAATGATGATTGTTTTTTTCTTAGCCATGATACTAAAAAATCACCCAAGTAGAACGTTTCTCCATTGGTGCTTCATTGGTCATCAATGAAAACTGCCCAATTTGCATCTGTGTAGGAAATAAGTGATAGATCCTTTACTTTTGGATACCATAATCCAAACTCTTTTGTTCCTTTGAGATATCTGAAAATCCTCTTCATTGTTAATACATGTGATTCCTTTGGTGCTGCTTGAAATCGTGACACCTGTACAACTTCCTGCATTACATCTAATCTGGATGCTGTCACACATAGTAGGCTACCAATCATTGACCTATATTGCCTATGATATGTAGACTTTGAATCATCATCTTTGATCAACTTGCAACTGTTTTGCATGGGAGTGATAAATGGTTTGCAATATTCCATTCTGAACCTCTTTAGCATTTCTCTAATACACTTGGTTTGAGAAATAAAAATTCCTTGGTTTCTTTGACATATCTGAAGACCCATAAAGAAGGATAGTTCTCCAAGTAATGACATTTCAAATTCATTCTTCATGTCCTTTTCAAATTTATGGCTTAACCTATCATCAGTACTTACAAAATAATATCATCATCATAAACTTCAATTAATAAAATACTATATTGAGTTACCTTGATGTAGAGGTTGTTGTCTACACTTCCTTTTCTGAACCCTTCTTGTTGTAGATATTTATCCAATCTAGAGTACCATGCTCTAGGAGCCTATTTTAGACCATACAAGGCCTTATTTAATTTACACACATAATCTTCATTATTTGACAATTGAAATCCTTCTCGTTGTTCAATGTAGGATTCTTCTTCAAGTTTCCCATTCAGAAAAGTTGATTTTACATCCATCTGATACACTTTAATATTTTTGGATCATGCATAAGCTAAAAACAATTGGATTGCTTTCATTATGGAAACTGGGGAAAATGTCTCTTCAAAGTCAACTCCTTCAACTTGTGCATATCATTTACATACCAATCTAGTTTTGTTCCTTCTAACCTGTCCATATTCATTCAATTTATTCATGTATACCCACTTTGTGTCGATCACATTCTTATCCTTTGGTCTTGGAACCAATTCCCAAGTGTCATTTTTCTCCATTTGATCCAATTATTCATCCATGGAATTATTCCAAAATTCATCCTTGCTGGCCTCTTCAAAACAAGTTGGTTCAATCGTAGATGAGAGTGCTAGGTGCGTTTGTTTTGGTGAACAGATTCTTCTTCTAGTCTCAACTCTTGCATATTTGTTTTCGATAATCTGATCTGAAGGATGATTCTTCTATACTCACCTTCTAGGTGTCTTTGTAGGCACTTGCTGAACTTTCTCTTCTGCTTCTGTCGGATCCTCTTCAACTTCCCCTTCTACTTCTTTTTCTTCTTCTTCTTCTTCTTTGTAAAGGTGTTCCATTGATTTATTTTTTTCTTCCTTTAATTATTGTCTACATGTTTCATCAATTGTTACGTTGATTCTTTCCACAACTTTGTTCAATCTCAAGTTGTAACACTTGTTTTCTTTCCTTTTACTTGAGTAACCAACAAGTACTCATTTGTCCACACGAGATTCAAAATTTCTCATTCTGCCATCTTCTCTTTTGATGTATCATTTTCTTCCAAAAACTCTGAAGTGATTCACATTTGTTGTTCTTCCTTTCCATAGCTCATAGGGAGTTTTGCCAGTTTTGTTTTTGAGAATTACTTTGTTTTGAATGTGAACTGTTGTATACACTGCATGTGTCCAAAAGATATCTGTCAATTTGGAATCCATTAGCATTGTTTGAACCATTTCCTATACTATCATGTTCTTTCTTTCAACAACTCCATTCTGTTGAGGTGTCCTAGCAGCAAACAATTGCCTTTTTATTCCATGCCTGTTGTAGTAGTCCATAAATTCCTTTGAAGTGAACTCTCCTCCATTATCAGATCTCAAGCATTTGATTTTTGAATCCATTTCATTTTCAACCATTTCCTTGTAGACCTTGAAGTTTTCAAAACCTTCTGACTTATTCCTGAGAAATAAAACTATAGTCATTATTGTATAATCATCAACAAATAACACAAATTATTTCTCACCTTTTAAACCCTTTGTTTTAGTTGGTCCAACTAGATCAGTATGCACAATTTCCAGTGGTCTTGTCGTTGAATATTCTTTTGATTTAAACCTGGTCTTTATTTTCTTTCCTTGTTGACAATGCTTGCATAAAGTGTTGGTTGGTTTCATGATCTGGGGATTTTCTCTAACTGCTTCCCTTTTGTTGACTTTGACAAGGTTATCAAAATGTATGTGACCCATTCTTCTGTGCCATAGCCAACTTTCATCTTCCTTTCCTAGGAAACACTTTTCATTTCCAATTTCACTTAATACATATATGTTTCTTGAAGTTCTCACAGTTGTTGCAATCAATTTTCCTAAACCTTCTTTTCTTATCTCACACTTTTGTGAATCGAAAGTAACTTTATGACCCTGGTCACACATTTGACTCACACTTAGAAGATTATGTTTCATATCTTCTACTAGTAGAACATTTTCTTCCTTGGTATTCTTATTCCCAATTTTGACTATTCCTTTTCCAATGATTTTATATGAATCATCATTTCCGAAGGAGACCGATCCATCTCTTTCCTTTATTAATGTAAGAAACCTGTCTCTATCACCTTTCATGTGTTTTGAACATCCATTGTCAACATACGAACCACGTTTCTTCTGCTTATCTTGTAGAGCGAGTGTGCATTCTTCATTGCTATATTGATTCTTCTTTCTTATCCATGTCCTTTTCTGAGGTTCTCGTCTATGACTGTTGTTGTTCTGTTGTGGTTCTCTAGGAGGGACTATCATTTTGCAATATTTGGCCATGTGTCCAAAGTTGTTACATTTGTAGCATTCCACTTCAGTGCTCAAATATTCAAACCTGTTGTAACTTCTTATATGTGTTTCACTATGCCTTCTTGGATAACCCTTTTGTGTATGAATTTCAAATATATTTATGTTCTTGTTGTTATCCTTGCAATTCACAAATTTATGTACAAAATTATTACATGCATAACATAAACCAAAAAATATAGTTTGATACCTAGGAGTTGAATATCTTCTAAAAGAAGGTACTCTTATGAATCCTTATTCTTCCTGAGGCCTATATATTTCTATCGGTCGTTGATTATGAAATCCGAATCTTCTCCGTGGATGGGTTTCCCTGTAATTTTATTTGTAGACCTTCCTATCCCCTTTGATTGTTTCTGCATAGATTTTTGGATATGTTTCTTGTTCTGTTGTTTTGGAGCTTGGTCCCTTTTCTGTCTGATTGTATCCAATTCTGCACTTTCCATGATGAGGTTTTTGACTACTGATAATGTCATTCAAACTTTTGAGTTGTTCTGCATATTTTTCTTTTGAATATCCTTTCTTAATGTGACAATTTTTGCTTCCAGATTTCCAATGATCCTATCTCTTCCTTCTAGTTGTTCTTTGAGCACTTCTTCAATTCTTTTATCTTCTTCAATTTGAACCTTTAAATTTGTGATCATTTGTTCTAGTTCCAGAGTGTCTTCTTTCTTGTCTAGTTCTTCTTGTAGTTTCTTGTTTTTCTTCTTTTCTCTTCTGATAACTTCTATGGCACACAACAATTCTTCTCGGTAGTCAACTCTTGCCTCTTCATATTCTTCTCCAGCCTCTTCATATTCTTCTTTGGCCTCTTCATATTATTCTTCAAAGTATTCTTTATTAGAGTCTTCTACTGCCATGAATAGAACTCTTTTTGTCTCACAGTCACTTACTTCATCTTCATCTGATGATGAAATGTCTTCTTTGGTGCATAAGCTTTTCTTGAAAAATTTCCTTGTGGTTCTTTTGCCTTTATATGTTTGTTTTCTATTTGAGTAACCTTCATCATTTCTCTTTTTCTTATGATGACATTTGTTACCAAAATACCATCAAAATTAAAACAAATCAAATGAATATTACCTCTATACTTTTCGTTGGCTCCCTTGTTCAATCTTCTAACAAAGTTGGTCGCTTCTTCATCATCTTTCGAGACGTCATTGTTGCTTATATGTTCTTTTTATTTTTTATTTCCCTTTTTCTTTGACCTTTTGTATGCTTTGAAGGTTGCTTATTTTATATCTGGATTTTCCTGTTCAGTTCTCATTTCATATGCTGTGAATATTCCATGTAGTTCATCCATTCTTATTGAGTTTATATCTTCTCTTTCTTCTAGTGTTGATATCTTAGGGTCAAATATCATAGGAATATATCTTATTACCTTTTGAACAATTATATATTCTTTGATTTCTTCTCCCAATCCCAAGATTGCATTTACTGTTTCAACGACTCGTAAAAAATAAGCTGCAATGTTCTCATCTCCCTTGATGTTTAGTTGTTCCAACTGACCTGTGTAAGTTTGAATCTTTGCTTCCTTGACTTTTGAATCTCCTTCATAAATATTTTTAAGTTTGTCCAAAATCTCTTTTACGGATTTATAATGTGCAACTTTGGTGAATATGGACTCTCCAAGACCATTCAAAAGTGCATTTGTGTCTTTGGAATTATTCTGACCGAGTTTCATTGCTTTGTCATTTGTTGGCAGAACTGTTGGTGCTGTCTATCCATATACAATTGATTTCCAAATTTCAAATCCATGTTCCTGTATATATGTCTTCATCTTTATGCTCCAAAATGCATACTTTTGTCCATCAAACTGTGGTATTCTATTTTTATACATGGTGTTTCTCTCCATGATCTACCTTTCAGTGGTTAAACTGATTTCTGAAGGAACCTGATCTAAAACCAATTGTTGGATTACTGAGAGTGGGGGTGAATCAATAATAGAGAAATCTAATCCTTTTTAACCATATAATGCAAGTGTTATATCAATGTAGCATTATCATCCAATATTTTCAAATTAAATAAACAATGAACAAATGAACAATCATACACATACTTAGTACACCATTGTTTTTACATGGAAACCCAAAGAGGGAGAAAACTACTAAATGTTTTTTCTTATATTTCTTGAAGAATTACATTCATTGGAAGAACAAAATTCTTTTGTTTTCCAAATGCAACTGGAAGGAGGATACAAACCCCTAGTTTCTTAGGCTACAATATGAGGGAAGCTCCAACTCCCCAATTCTTTGGCTACAACCAAAAGGAGGCTACAACCCCCTATGTTCTCCGGCTACAACCACCTGTCCTTGCCCCATCCAACCGCCCTGACATATAAGTAGAATGATGGAACCACTGTCACACTATCACCATGAGATATACTACTGTAAACGTATACCAATCAACCTGCACCAAACAACCTATACCAATAACCTAAACCATGCATCAACCATGCATCAACCTGCATTTCAACATATAATCAACATGTATGATAAACAAGTGCAGCAACCATGCACCAACCTGTACTAAACAACATGTAATCAACTTGTACCATAAACAAGTGCATAAACCATGCACCAACCTGTACCTCAACCTGCAAACCTTCCTTAACTTTAACAACAAGAGACTAGCATTTTCATCAAACTTTACTTTAGTCTCACATGACTAGTTTTGGATTAGTCAACAACCCTAACTTGAAATAATCATAACTATGTACCTATAATGAATAAATATATGAAAATATTACACAATGTTCTTTAGTGTGTTTTATGCAATTCCTCTAGGTGTCACTACTTGGAACCTCTCAAAAAAGGAGTTATAGCAAAAATGAAATACCTTGTTGAATTCTGGCTTATTCTAGAGAGAGAAATTGTAGAGCATGCCCAACACGGAATATTTTTTGTATGTATATGAAAATTGTACATAGAATAATAAATATTGTACACTAACCAACACATTTGGTCTTACTTGATTTGGATCTGTTATGAAGAAGTTATGATGTTTTTAACCAAAACACTTGTTTTATACTAGTTTTAGGACTAGCCACAAACCCTATTTTCCACAGAGTGTAACTCCACAAATACAATGACCCACAAGTTGAAATTTGTACCACGACTAGTTGGATATGTTTCCTCAATTTCCTCCCAATTTGACATTCTGAATCATGCTATAAAAAAAGTTATTGCGAAAAATGGTGAGATGACCTATAAATAACATACCTTAGAAAGCATCATCAAAAGAATTTATCCTCCCTTGAATTTTGTCCTTCTTTACTTCACCTTCCCTCTAAAATTCAGCTTAGATATCCTTTGGTTACCTCAATCACCTGTATATATTCAATATGCTCAAGTGTGATCAAAATGAGAGAGCCTTGCCTCTTATTTATACTCTCCAAGTAGCTTCCTTAGAAGCATCTTTTAGGTCATGTTTCCCACATAGTCACCTATGTCCAACTTTGCCCAATTTTCCACTTGTCCATGTATCCAATATCCACTTGACCACTTAACCCATTTTCCTCATTTTAGGTTTAACCTTCTTATAACCACTTTCCATAATTAGAAATTTCTCCATTTACTTTATTATTTAAATAATCCTCCTTGACTTTGTCATTTCACTTTATTATTTAAATAATCCTATTTGACTTTGTCACTTCAATTTATTATTTAAATAATCCTCTTTGACTTTGTCACTTCACTTTATTATTTAAATAATCCTCTTTGACTTTTCCACTTCACTTTATTATTCAAATAATCCTCTTTGACTTTTCCACTTCACTTTATTATTTAAATAATCCTCTTTGACTTTGTCACTTCACTTTATTATTTAAATAATCCTTTTTTACTTTGTCACTTCACTTTATTATTTAAATAATCTCTTCTTTGCAAGCACTTTGACTACTTTGACCTTTTGGGGCTTCTATATGACTCATGAGGGTTCTCCAACTTCACATTGGCCATAACTCTCTAACCGTGAGGAGTTATGTGACGTTCCACATACCACCAGAAATGGAATTACATGTACTATCTATCTAGAATAATATTACCTACAAATATATCAAAAATCATACCATTATACATCAAACAAATTTGGATCCATTACCCAAACCTTTGTGCTACCGGAATTTGCTACTGGACTTTCTTCAAGGGTTGACATCAATGAAAACCAACCCAATTAATCAACATGTTTTAGTATTTCACTTGATAATACATTTTTATTTGGAGAAGAGGAGGGTGACAGTCAAGACCCACCGGCAATAATTTTTGAAAAGAAACCAGAGGACATAGAGACTATCATTAGTACTATAGATTAACACAAACAGAGAGGAAGAGTGGTTAATGAAAGGAGTACTCATTCTCCCATTGTTTCACATAAAATGGCCCACACAAGCAAAGTTTTCAGTCAGTGACACAAGAGAAAAACAAGTCTCCGGTCAACAATTTTGATGATGGAGGTGACCAAAATCATCTGAAGGGAAAGTTGGAGTGATCTCATAATATTTAGGTTAAAAAAAAAGACACAATAGTCAGCAAGAGGTAGAGAAGCTCACATCTGAAGATGAGGTTTTCCTTGAAAACATGGATCTGGATGTTGATATCCAAAATATAGAATTTCTTGACGACAAGAAAAGACTTCAAGAAATAAGGGAAGTTGTATCTGAATTGGAAACTCAAGAACAAGTGTTTTATGAAGAATAATATTTCACTTTAGATAATTCTTTGTTTGATAAAAGTTCTAAAAAAATAATTTTGGAAAGACTCCATTCAAAAAATAAAAGGATTCAAGGAAAATCTAGTTCAGATTTACATCTTAGTGGTGTACTACCTTCAAAAATTGCTCATATCCACAAATATACATGGGAAGAACTTGAAATGTCACTTGATGAGATGGAAATTGAAAATGCCAATTTGAATGAAAGAATCAAAGAAATGGAAACTGCATTGATGTCATCTCCAATATTTGAAAGTCCAATCACCACTATGAATCCATGGAAGACTTTGGATGACACACCAGATTCTAGTTCGAAATGGAAAGGGACATCAATATTACTTGCATCTTTCATATTGTATTAGTTCAAAATTGAAAGGGACATCAAGATTACTTGTGGCTTCTAGAATGTGTTAGTTTGAAACTGAAAGGGGCATCAATATTACTTGTGTATGCCAGACTGTATTAGTTCAAAATTGAAAGGGACATCAAGCTTACTTGCGGTTGGCAGACTGTAGTAGTTCAAAACTGAAAGGGACATCAAGCTTACTTGCGGATGTCAGACAATATATTGAAAGTAACATTAATAAGGGAATGTATCTAATTTTTTATACATGGGAGTTAACGAATAGTTTTATTGCATTGGCATAAAAAATGTCAAATTTAAAACAATACCTAGAAACTGATCTGGAAAGCGATGAAGGGTTTTATAAAGAGGAAATCACTAATTTTTTTATTAAAGTTTCAAATATGACTGAGCATAAAATAAATTAAGAAGACTTACCCTCCCTAGATCGCATTAAACAATTAAAGGCTTGTTGTATTAAAGTAATTAAATGCTTAAAAGAAATATTGGATGACCTTGATACTCTAAGTGTCAAAAGAGGTGAATGTTATTTAAAATTATTGATTTGGACTTAGTTGGAACTACAAGACAGGCCGATGATACAAAAATTATTTAAATTTAGTTTTTATGAACAAGGAACAATTTGAGGTAAAATTGGAATCATTAAAATCTACATCAACAAAAAAGTTCAATGGTTTAACATAATACTCATAATTTGAGGTAGAAAGTTGGTTAGTCAATTATGTGAACAAGAATGAGGATATAGAAAACACATTACATCAATTTTCGATTGACTACCAACACATTGAAGATTCATTATTTGATATAAGAGTGAGACAAGCGGTAATTGTTCCTCCCATGATGGATTATGTTGAAAATTGTTTAAAGCAAGATTTAATCAAGATAACTAAAGAAAATCAAGAAGTGGAAGTTACAACCGATCTAAAAACTGCAATTTAGGAGAATACAAAAGAACATTGGAAGATAAATAATAAAATAGAGAACACCATCACCGTGAGTAAAACCAATCACATTCTTTTCGATTCTTTTCTCTTCCAGTTCATAAGTCACCCAGTTGTGTTTCATCTATCCCAAGAAAAACATAATTGATTTATGATCACTTCTTTTTTTCTTCTTTTCAGGTCCAACATTGTTCCATTCTTTCATTTTATGGTCCAAAGGAACCCAATCCCAGTCCAATTCTGGACAAATGCATTTATTTTTTAATATTATCGAAGACTTTTTTTTTTGAAAAAATCCCAGAGAACTATTTTGGGGATAAAATTTAATGATATCTTTGAACTCCGAGTTTTGAGAATAAGATATTTAAAGTTTTCCTATCATATTCTATCCTATTTTGAATGAAAAAACGCTTTTAAAGTTCTCTTATTTGTGGGCCTATATCTTTATTTCCTTGAATGTGATAAAAAATATTGAATACTATGATGGATTTGAGAATTATTTAATATTTTTTTTAATTGTTATTTATTTATTTATTTATAATATTTCTACAAATATTATATTTTTATGAATGAAGATTCCTGGTCATGTTCTCAAGAATTCTTTGGTGTATGTATATTGTTTTCAATCAACGATATTTTTATAGTTTTACTGAGTGACCAATATCTGGGGTATGTTATTTAGTATTCTCCTATTTTCACATTGTAGTTCCAAGATATTCACAATTATTCTTTAAAGAAAATACGTAGGAGTACCACCTCTATAAAAATGTATGGGGTATTTATATCCTCGTGAGGTTGTTTTTTGGACCTTAACATATCTATACATCAATAGTAGTGCAATTAACTAGGAATATGCAATAATTGCCTAAGGATGAAGTTATTCAAACAAGAGTTCATGAATAAATAATCTCTTAATCAAGAAGAATTTTATACAATAATAGAATTAATAAAATTTCAAGGTCACTCTAATCCTCTTGATGAAATACAACTAGCATTCAAAACAACGTTAACTAAGGATAATAAGAAAACTGAGCAATCTTGGCATGTGCAGTTTGTTGATTTTACTACCATCCATCCTCCTTCCTGGTCAAAATAAAGACCCCTAAATCAAAATGAATTACTTCACTTTTGGAAACTATTGATGATATCATTTAGAGAACAAAGAGAATGCACCAATAGAGGATGAGGAGGATTAAACTGATGAAGGTGATTTTGAAGCTTCAGCTCTGAAGGATGGAGAGCTATAGTTGAGCCTTGAAAATAATAAATCAAAAGGAAAAGGAATTGAGACACACTTGGATGTAAAAAAGGGGAATGCTAATGCAAATGCATTTGAGGAAAAGTCATCAAAACATCATTAGTCTAACATCCTTATTTTCTTTACTTAAATATTTAAAAACATCAAGGTTCCTTTCCAAAATGGAGCCAATTTATGAGTTTGACAAGGGGCTGGCCCAATTGATATTATACCTTTACATTCCTATTGGAATGAACTACAAAGAGTTGTCATCGGGAATTTAGGTCAATTAAGTAGTACAAATACCTAATTGATGAACAAAACATGGTCAACCTCATTGTATTAAAGACACCACACATTTTCAAAGCTAACATGTAAGAAAAACAATCTCGCCCAAGAAACAATTGTTGTGTAACAAGTGAAGAGACAAAGGCGGCCCATACATCAAATCTAACTAGTAGTGGATGGAGAAGCAAAGGGCACAACAAAACCAATAAGTTATCTAGTAGATTGAGATTTTATATTGAATATGGGATGTATCTATGTAATACAAGCCAAGAAGTTGTCCATTCTCATAGACAAATTTAAATCCAATGGTGGCCAGAAGAAGCAAAGTGCATAGCAAAACCAAGAAATTCTCTAGCATATTGAGATTGTATGTTGAATATGGAAAATATCTATGGAAGATGAACCAATAGGATAACATGTTCATTCTCATAGACAGTGTTATACACATGTGTAGAAAAGTGTAGAAAATACCAGGGATCTTAAGAGAGACAAAACCTGTTCTCCATAGAAATTGAAATAGCAGAGATATTTTTCCAACAAAAATAGAGAAAACCTATGACAACAAATGAAAGAGTGTTAAGTACGATTCCTTTTATTTATTTATATTATCCAGCAATGACCCATATCATACAAGAAATGAAATTTATTTTCCTGCATTGGTCCAACCAAGAATATCCATGACAGGAGGTTGAATTTTTCAAATGTTATTATTAATGAGTCATTTTCCATTGATATTTATTTATAGAATGATATTTGTGGCCATATTGAACTTATGAATTTGAAATTTAAAGCAAATACTCAAAGGTGGTGCACTAAACAACTAAACTAAACAATACAAAAAGGAAAAATTATCTTAGATAGAGAAAAATGCTACAATGTTTTATGTGGTTTACCATGTTGGGACATATGCAGAGTTTTAAAATATACACATTGGACCTCCCAATGAGGTAATTTTTTGATGACACTTGAAAGTGGGGGCATGTGGATGGTAGATTTTCAAGTAGAGGACATGTAAGTGTTTTCCACAAATGACATCATTCTGTCGATTCCATCGCCCAAGCATGGTGTCTATAAATGGTTGGCATGCAAGAGAAGGAAATGTTGAAATTGTGAATTATTTGATAGTGGAGTTAAATTAAATCTCAATAGATTCTAATCATAATTGTCACAATTGCATAAGCTAGGCAATACTAAAGGACCTAAAGTTACCATACATAGTCGATATAATGGGAAAATTGAACAAATTGGGTCCAAGAAATTTATTAACATATTTACACCCATTTGGTGTAAGGGACCTAACCCCCTAACCTATCATATAGGTAGAATAATATATTTCCATGTAATAAAGGTTGATACTAGTTAATAAGGCCTATTTAATAAATATGAACAAGTCAATGTAAGAATACCTAATAGAATCTTTCGCTTCTAGAAAGATATTCCTCTAGAATGTTCTTTAGAAGATAGAATTAGTATAAATAAGAGTAGAAGGTATTAGAGGGTTTTTTGTTGAGAATTATTGTAATAGATCTCTTCTTTGTTAGAGGTTTCCTCCTCGAGGAGGCAAGTGAACATTGTTTCCTATCAATAAAGTTATTATTCTGGTGTTGTGGATCCATCTATTTTGTTGTTCCTCTTTTATTCTCTGCGGTATTTTCATTTTGTGTTGTTAAATCCATTGTTATTCATTGCAATATTTATGCTTATGCTATTATAATAGAACTAGTACCTAACAAGTGGTATCAGAGAACCTTTCTTGGCAGAAACTGTGGGTAATTTGTTTTCTAGGTAGAGACGTATTCCAACATCTTAAAGCTACATATATATGTCGTTCAACACATAAATCCATGGTCGGGGAAGAATACACATAGGAACTACAAGTGGTACTTAAGAACATATTGTTGGCCACCCTTGTAGCCCCTTTTGGTACCCCTTCGAGTGGTATCACATCATATAGAACCTATATATAGATTGGCCTAGATATCTTGAATCCCTCTGTAAATAAATAGATCGGTTTCCTAACTTCTATAGTTCCACCAAGAATAACAATTGGGAAGATACTCTCTAGTACCTGGGTAATCGGGTAGTATGGATAAGGGTATAGTCTATCCCCCTTAGTTGGTTCTCTAATATATTGGGTTGAGTACTACTGTTACACCCCACACATATATCAGAGAGATATGGCACATGGAAAATCCTTGTTTATAGAAACCCTGAAAAAATGTAACCATCGGACACAAACACCACAGAAAAGGAACTGAAAATATTTCTCCTCTTCAACATTGGGGCATTTTGACACTGATTTTTTCCTATTAATAATTTGGTCATTCCACCACTACAATATTATTCATATTGGAGTATAACTTCATAGGATTTAAAAAAAAGTCAGGGTCTTTCCCACCGCATTATTTGATACCTATCCCATAGGATTCTCCTCTTCGCCCTGATCACAGTGGTACCTATCATTTTCAACCCCTTTTCCCCCTCAGACCTGACCCCTTCCCGACACCCTTATTTGACACCTATATCATTTCATTCCATTTTTCAAACTGAACACCATCATATATATCAATTTTCACTCCTTTTTTTTGTGGTCCCACTTCCCCTCTTTTGTTCCCCTCCTTAACCCATGGCCAACACTCACAACCAAGAATTATTTCACCTGGAAGATGAATCTAAATAGAACAATGTAGACATCCAAAGACTGACCTCTGAAACTTCTTCCAAAAATCCCCACTTGGACACCTTCGACGCCAAAGTTACAATTGAATTTGCATATGTTAAGGGTGAATTGTCCTCCCTCACATAGTGGTTGAAATATACCCTTGGATATCCCTCCCTTGAATAACCTTCCCACTCTAACGGTTAGAGATATTTCCATAATATGGCCCTTCATTCCAATTCCCTTCCTCGTGACCCTCATCTTCCCCGAGTTGAAGTGAACAAATTTGATGGCTCTAATCCCACCAGTTGGGTCACTCAAATGGAACATCATTTCTCCTTGCATGGAATTACCGATGATATGGCTAAAATTCCTTATGGTGTCCTCTATTTGGATCCAGAAAGTTGGAAATGGTGGCAATGGTGTAGAAAGACACACCAAGGGTATGTTGCTTGGACTCATTTTGTGGCAGAGCTATATGACGTATTTGACACTGAAAACAATATCTTGGTCATTTTACCAAGTTGAATAAATCTGGCACAGTGGAAGACTTTATATCTTCCTTTGAACACTTGGATTTCATAATGGAGGTCATGTTTGATGCCTTCTTCTGGGACTGTTTTATAAGTGGCCTCAAAGATGAAATTCAATCCCAGGCCCTCATGACTCTCCCTCACACTTGGTTGGAAGCTACTCAACATGCTAAGGAAGCCCAAAAAAATGTCTTTACTCAGACCTACAAACCTTCATTTATTCCTCGCACTCGACCTACCAACCCTTCCTCTCCTCCCACTCCCCTCGAGATCTATAAATCAAACCGGGTTGAAATGACAGAACGCTAACTCAAGGGCCTTTGTTATAATTGTGATGAAAAATATTTTATAGGGCACAAGTGTAAGGAACAAAAGTTGTTTATGGCCATATCTAAGCATGTTTCTAAAGAAGAGCTCAAGACCCCCTCTGTGGTAGAGTTACCTGATCCAACTTATATTACTAAACCCTCTGACCAACAAGAAGTAGAACCAGTCATTTCATTGAATGATCTCACTGGCTTCTCTTCTCCCCAAACCCTCAAGATCATTGGCTACATTAAGAATCGAAAGGTCATCATCTTAATTGACAGTGGCATCACTCATCATTTTATTCATTTTCGTATTTCCCAACAAACCCATTTCTATATACATGTAGTCAACAAATTTCAAATCATGATTTCCAATGGAGGTTCTATGAAATGTGAGGGGCATTGTGAAAATGTGTCTCCAAATTGGGTAGTACAACCTGAAATATCATATATTTTCTATTGACATGGGTGGATGTGATATTTTGATCGGTGCATAATGATTACGCACTCTTGGTCCTATCCTCATGTATTTTAAGGAATTAACCATGCAATTCCAACAAGTGGGAAAACAATATAAATTCCAAGGAATCACAATAGGCTCCACTGAGATCATTAGTTCCCATCAAATGGAAAAGATCCTAAAAAAAGGTCATTCCAGTATTAATTCCAAAATCTATTCTATTCAAGAAATTGAGACACATGTGGTGCATCCTGACCTCTAATGTATCATCTCCAAAAACCAAGTTTTTTTTTCCACTCCCCAGGGCCTTCCTCCTTCTCGTGGTTTTCATGATCATTCTATTCCTCTCATCCCTGAAAGTATTCTTACCAATGTTCACCGTTATCGTCATCCCTTTTCCAAAAAGAATGAAATTGAGAAAATTGTTCAAGAATTGCTAGCCGTAGGTGTTATCCTCCCTAGTATCAACCCCTATTCTTCCCCTGTGATCACGGTACTCAAAAAATAAGGTACATGGAACATGTGTCCAAACTTTTGCACCCTCAATAAACTCACCATCAAAGACAAATTTCCCATTCCCGTAATTGATTATCACTTGGATGAATTAAGTGGTGCTCAAGGCTTTACTAAACTTGATCTTCACTCTGGATACCACCATATACGTATGCAAGAGGAAGGTCATTCCCTTTGGCATGTGTAATCCTCCCTCCACTTTCCAAAGTCTCATGATCCATGCTTTCTATCCTTTTCTCTGTCATTTTGTCCTAGTTTACTTTGATCATATTCTCATCTATAGTAAAACCTAGACAAAACATCTTACCCATGTGGATCAAGTTCTCAGTCTACTCTCTCAGCACCAACGTTTTCTCAAGAAATACATATGTGCCTTTGGATATTTGAAAGTGGAGTACTTGGGTCATATTGTTGGAAAGGATGGTGTAAAGGTGGATCCTAAGAAAATTAAAGCTATGCAGGATTTTCTATAACCAAAAACTCTCAAGAGCTTGCATGGTTTTCTAGTTTTAATAGGATATTATCACAAGTGATCCAGGTGGATATTGGTGGCCACCCACCTGTTCCAAATTCCAACTGAAACATCTTGATAGTTTTCAGTTCAACACATTTCTCTGTAATAGAGACAATTATTTTTAATTATGGTTTATTCACTTACAGGGTTGTCCTGAAGCCCTACACAACATCCAGGTGGATGTTGGTGGCCGCCCACTTATTCCAACCAGACTATTTTGGAAGTTTTCATGTCAATACATCTTTATGTACTTACAGGTCCGTTTTGGGGCTCTAAAGAGTGTTTTCTTGGATTATCAAAGTCAAATTGGAGACAAAATTAGATTTTGAAGGCATAATGCGTAGTTCTCAAAAATACCTTTCCAACGAGTTATCATGCGCCTAAAATGGAGATTGTATGAAAAAGTTATGACCCTGGGAAGTTAATGTACTAACTCACCCCAACGGGGCCCACATGAATTTGGTGTTTCATCTACTAGGGTTAGGTTTTTGGATTTCTATGGTTTTTTAATTCATGTTTATCATAAAAATGCCTTCAAAGCCTCATTTTAATGATCTTCTTGCGAATGAGAATAGCCGCCACATCTCTTCTCAGAGATAAAGTTGCCACCATTCTAGCGAGTCTTGCACTCTATATTTTTATAGCCTCTGTACAATTATTTCATTAATAGAAATCATTCATTGTTGTATCTCTTTGTTTCTGTCAATTTTCATGAGTATTTCATTGTAATATCTTTTATTTCATTTCATTCTAAAAATAATCTGGATCAGTGGTATCAAAGCAGGCTTCTCTTGATATTTTTTTTCAGTGCATGTCCCCGACGAGGTCCGAGTATAGAAAATTGGGTCTTGAGATTGTCTCTCTTGAAGACAATCATTCTCGCACTCCTAAGAAACCCTCTATTGTGGAAGAAAAGAAAAATGGTGGAGCATAATATTCTATTAACATGTTGCTTCAGCAAGCTCTCACACAACTGAGGGTAAATATGATGAAAAAATTTTCACACCTCCTTCAACTCCTAGCGATAGCAACATGTGCAATTTCATAAAGAAGCCATTTTGGAGGAACCTCTCCCTTCAAGGTACAATTTATTTTTTATATTACCATATTTGAAGGTCAGATAGATGTGGATTCCCTAGAAAAATGGTTAAATATTCTAGAATCTTATTTCTTTGTTCAAAAATTTTCCAATGGGGAAAATATCACCTTAACACTCCTCGAGGCTCTCCCCCATTTAAAACATTGGTGGGAAACTTACTGGGAGGAAAACTCCACAGAGGAATCTGGAACATATGGGGTCGATCCCACTTGGGGTTTTTTGTGGATGTGGTCAAGAAATAATACTACCCTATTGATAAATATGAAGACCAATATATGAGATGGACCACACTTCAGGAAGAGAAGATCCAAATAATGTTGGAGTTCACAAACACTTTCCATACCTTGTGCACCAAGATGGGTATCAAAGACTCCGAGGGACATCTGGTTATGAAATATCATGGGGCTCTGCATAGGTACATCCAAACCGAAATGGATTTCCTAAACATCTCATCATTGGGAGTTGCTTATCGATATGTTGTCAAAATCGAGCAGAAATTTAGGCACCAAAACAAATGGGAGTTCGGGTTCTTAAAATACACAAAAAACCAAATTTTTGTAAAGACGACCCTAACCAACAGCCTCCACACAACCAATATAAGAAACAAGACAAGAAGGGTAAAGGAAAGGCAAAGTATGACACTGGGAAGTGGTGTGACTTCAAAAAATCCCCTGGTACAACACTGATGAATGTCGCTCGCAATAATCATTGGTGGTCCAGCTAAAAGATAAGGAGTCGAACCCTAATTCGGAATCCGATCCAGAAAATGTTGAAAACAAAAATATCATTGACGTGGAACCCACTTCTATTGTCATGACCACAACAATTCAACCAGAAGAACCAGTAGATCCTGAAGAGGGTGAGCACCTCTTCCATTCACATATGTGGGTGAAGGGGACCCCATTGCATTTCATTGTTGATAACGGAAGCCAGAAGAACCTCATCTCACTTGAGGTCATCAAATAGTTTGTGTTGTCGACAACACCACACCCACAACCATACAACATCAGGTGGCTTCACCAGGGATGAGATCTCCATGTCAGCCAATAGTGTCACTTGTCCTATGGAATCCAACCCTTCAAGGATCAAGTAGTGTGTGATGTTTCCCCTCTTGATGTCTGTGATGTTGTTTTAGGCCAACCATATAGGTGGAAATGTCATGTTGTTTATGAGTCTCAACCTGGTAGTGTCATTATTACTCTGGAGGGTTAGTTCTAGAGGATACCAGAGGTAGTCCTGACTACTTTTCCACCAAAACAGTGTCGCAAGGTAATCTCTCATACTGCAAAATTCATCCTCTTCACAGTCTATTCAAAGGGTGCACAAAATACCACTACAACCACTACAGCCTCAACACCTTCTATCCAACAACAATAGATTGAAGAAGAAAAATCATATAGTGTTCCTCCACCTACAATGGTTCCTACATAATGCCCCATCAAGACTAGAGACAATAGGTTGGTGAAACAAAGTCAGCCCCACCAACAATTGGTTCATGAAATCTTCCACAGACCAAGCATTATAACTTTCCCAACAAAGCATGTAGCTCACCAAGATTCAGATTCAGAAAATGCTTTCTCCTCTTCCCCAAGCGCTCAACGCAATGGAGACCATTGCTTCCTAACAAGGGAGGATTGATCTAGGTGGATATTGGTGGCCACCCACCTGTTCCAAATTCCAACTGGCCATCTTGACAATTTTGATTTCATCATGTTTCTCTATAATGGGGACAATTCTTTGTAATTTGGGTTCTTCACTTACAAGGCTCTCTTGAATCCCTACATAGCATCCAGGTGGATGTTGGTGGCCTCCCACCTATTCCAACTAGCTTATTTTGGAATTTTTCATGTCAGTACATCTTTCTGTACTTCCAGGGCTGTTTATGGGCTCTATACAGTGCTTTCTTGGCTTGCCACATTCAAGTTGTAGGAGTCAAATTTTGACGGCATAATGCATATTTCTCAAAAATACGCATTAAAACGAAGATTGTATGCAAACGTTACGACCCCGGGAAGTTAATGTACTATCTTAACCCAACGAGGCCAACATGACTTGTGTTTCATCTCCTAGGGTTAGGTTTTTGGATGTCTAGTGTTTTTTAATTCATGTTTATCATAAAAAGGCCTTCAGAGGCTCATTGTAATGATCTTCTTGCGAATGAGTGTAGCTGTCACATCTCTTTTCAGAGATAAAGCTACCACCATTCTAGTGACTCTTGCATTCTGTATTTTTATAGTGTCTATACAATTATTTCATTAATAGAAATAATGTATTTTTGTATCTCTCTATTTCTAGAAATTTTCATGAGTATTTCATTGTAATATCTCTACTTTCATTTTGTTCCAAAAATAATCTGGATCAGCGGTATCAGAGCAAGATGATATTGATTGTTTTTTTTTTCAGTACATGTCCCCAATGAGGTCTGAGTAGAGCAAGTTGGGTCTTGATATTGTCTCTCTTGAAGAAAATCACTCTCACACGCCTAAGAAACCCTCTATGGCGGTAGAAAATAAAAATGGTTGAGCATAAGATTCTATTAACCTGTTGCTTGAGAAAGATCTCGTGCGACAGAGGGAAAAATGATGGAGAATTTTTCACACATCCTTTAACACCTACCTATAGAAACAAGCACATCTTCATCAAGCAACCATTTTGGAGGAACCTATCCCTTCAAGCTACAATTTAATTTTGATATTCCTATATTTCAAGGTCAGATAGATGTGGATGCCTTAGAAAAATGGTTAAATCTGCTAGAAGGTTATTTCTCTATTCAAAAAACTTTCGACAGGGAAAAGATCACCTTCACACTCCTTAAGGCTCTCCCCCATGTCAAACAATGGTGGGAAACTTATTGGGAGAAAATATCGATAGAGGAATTTGAAACATATGGGGTCGAGCCCACTTGGGTTTGTTTTGTGGATACGGTCAAGGAATAATACTGCCCTATTGATAATTATGAATACCAGTATATGAGATGGACCGCACTGCAACAAGAGAAGAGACAAATAGTGTCAGAGTTCACAAACACTTTCCATACCTTGCACACCAAGCTATTTATCAGAGACTCCGAGAAAAATCTAGTTTTGAAATACTGTGGGGCTCTGCATAGGTACATCCAAACCGAAATGGATTTCCTAAACATCTCACCATTGGTAGTTTCCTATCGATATGTTGTCAAAATCGAGAAGAAATTTAAGCACCAGAACAAATGGGAGCTCGGGTCTACAAATCCATAACAACCAAAGCATGGTAAATATGGACCTAACCAAAATCCTCCAAAAAACAAATCCAAGACATAGGACAAGAAGGGAAAAGGAAATAAGAAGAATGACACTAGGAAGTGGTGTGACTTCCAAAAAACCCTCTGGAAGAACACCAATGAATGTCACTCGAAGTAGTCATTGGTGGCCAAGGTCAAAGACAAGGAGCCAAACTATGATTCAGAATCTAATCCATAAAATATTGAAAATAGACAGATTATCGACGTAGACCCCACTACTATTTTCACAACCACAACAGTTGAACCAAAAGAACCAGTATATCCTGAAGAGGGGGAGTGCCTCTTCCATTCAAAGGTGTGGGTGAAGGGGACCTTGTTGCATTTCATTGTTGATAACAATATCCATAAGAACCCCATATCAGCCGAGGTCATCAAACAATTGTATTTGTCGAAAACACCACACCCACAACCATACAACATCGGGTGGCTTCCCCAGGGATGAGGTCAACGTGTCATCCAACAGTGTCACTTGTCCTATGGCATCCATCCCTTCAAGAATGAGGTAGTGTGTGATTTTTCCCCTCTTGATGTCTGTGATGTTTAAGGCCAACCATATATGTGGAAACTTAATTTATTTTATGAGTCTCAAACTCATAGTGTCATTATTACTCTGGGGGGTCATCTCTACAAGATAGCAGAGGTAGTCCCCACTACTGTTCAAAGGATGCACAAAATACCACTACAACCAATGCAAACTCAACACCTTCTATCCAGCTGCAACATATTGCAGAAGAAAAGGAAGATATTTTTACTTCACCTACAATGGTTCCTACACAATTCCCTGTCAATCCCATAGACAACAGGTTGGTGGAACAAGGTCAACCCCACCAGCAACAGGTTCATGACAGCCTTCCATAGACCAAGCATCAGTATTTCTCCAATAAGGCATGGAACTTACCAAGATTCAAATTCAGAAAATGATTTCCCCTCTTCCCCAGGTGCTCAATGGAATGGATACCATTTCTTCCTAATGGGGGAGGATTGATCTAGGTGGATATTGGTGGCCACCCACCTGTTCCAAATTCCAACTAGCTCATCTTGACAGTTTTTAGTTCAACACGTTTCTCTATAATGGGGACAATTTTTTTTAATTGTGGGTTCTTCACTTATGAGGTTTTCATGAAGCACTACACAACATCTAGGTGGATGTTGTTGGTCGCTCACCTATTTCAACTAGCTTATTTTTGAATTTTTCATGTCAGTACATCTTTATGTACTTCCAGGGCTGTTTTGGGGATCTAAATAGTGTTTTCTTGGATTTACACATTCAAACTATAGAAGAAATCAGATTTTGATGGATTAATATGTATTTCTCGAAAATACCTTTCCAACGAGCTATCACGCACCTAAAACGGATATCGTATGCAAAAGTTATGACCCCAGAAAGCTAATGTACTAACTTATCACAATGAGGCCCACATGAATTTGGCGTTTCATCTCCTAGGGTTAGGTTTTTGGATGTCTAGGGTTTTGGGATTCATGTTTATTATAAAATGACCTTCAAAGCCTCATTGTAATTATCTTCTTGTGAATGAGCATATATGTCACATCTCTTCTCAAAGATAAAGCTACCACCATTCTAGCGAGTCTTGCACTCTGTATTTTTACAGTCTCTGTATAATTATTTCATTAATAGAAATAATGTATTGTTGTATCTCTCTATTTCTTGAAATTTTAATGAGTATTTCGTTGTAATATCTCTACTTTCATTTTGTTCCGAAAATAATCTGGATCGATAAGTTTTTCAAGGATTATGGAAAATTTGCAGTGCCTCTTATTGCTCTCCTAAAAAAGAATGCTTTCACTTAGACTCCAACAATTGATCAATCATTCCAAGTATTGAAATATGCCATGTTCACAACTCTTGTCTTGGCCCTTCCTGACTTCACAAAGACTTTTTTCGTCGAATGTGATGCCTCCGAGAAAGGAATTGGAGCAGTACTGATGTAAGAGGGTAGGCCCTTGGCCTTCTGTTGTAGGAAAATCTCTCCGCGGACAGGTAGATTTCCTCTTGAGAGATAGACTCTTAACTCTAAGACAGAAGGTGCTTAGCATGGACACTGACTTCCTTTTATATCTAATCAAGCTGATGAACAAAAGAGAAGGAGAAAAGCATGTACCTTATGAACATCGTTTGTCCCTACAAGGTCCAGGATGTGCTTCGATCTTGAGCTCCTTGGTAGATCCTGCAAGACAAACACAAGTACAAAAAAATTCCTACTCTACTGATATTAGCTAAAACATAGATCCATCTACTGTAGACAAACTTATATGGAACAAGTACAAGTTTGAAAGAAACAGGCCAAGCATTGATTATATTGATGAGAACAAAGTGTTACTTACAGCCATGGATGTAGTGACACAACTTCACCAAGCTCTCCTTGTCCAAACCCTTGCTTAAACAGTCCACACACAGAATGTTGATGCTCCAAATGACATCTTCCTCATGAGATCATAAGTTATATGCTTCGCAATTATTTCCATCTCCCCTTCCTCCATGGAAATCCCTCATTATATACAATTTGGAGACTTAACCAACATGGAGAGGATCTCTCATCAGATCCACTAAGAAAGGGATCTCTAAGATATTTAGGGAGAAAATATATCTTAAGGATTTTGGGGAGGAAATATCTCTCAAGGATTTTAAGGAGGAAATATTTCAACCATCCATGAGATCCTCCACCTTCCCTAAAAAATAGGAAACCAAATGTGTGATGGATTCTCACACTTAATTACTTTCTTTTTTATGAATATTAATAATAATTCATGTGCACTTGATTCTCACACTTAATCAATTTCTTTTCCATGAAAATTAATAATAACTCATGTGCACTTGGTATTTTGGCCTTCATATAATATATCCCTCCTCCACATTGACTATGGATTGTGACATAGGTTATTCCATGTTGTCAAGGTGTATGAGACACTTATATGACACTTTACGACACTTAGGGCGAGGTACCTAGGTGTGCAGATTTCATGTGTAACATAATTCCCCCTAAAGTGTGAGGTCAGAAGAGAGAATGATGGCTGAAACACTTTACAAATCTTTAAAGCAAGGGTATAGACACATAGAACTTGATAGAAGCTGCACACAAACATCCAACAAATATTATGACATGTTTCAAACCCAAGGCGAGCATACTTATGCTTGGGTGATAAAGACTTGCAAGATATGGCTTCCATAAAATACACTGGGGATCCATAATTATATTGATAAAAGGTATAGCCACCGAGGATACAGTGTGGATATATACTCTTATGACCTGAATTGATCGTAGCCACGAAGAATACACAGTGGATCTATGAGATGACAAGACATAGCCACGACCAATACAAAGTGGATCTATCTGACAATATATGTGTCAATGTTCAAGAGAAACTCCGTCGCAACCTGGACAAAGTATATATCAAAGTGATCACTCAACCCAGGGTCTTCTTACTAATATTGATGTAGTACGAATCTAACCATGTGAATAGATGTCCTAATGTTGAACATGGCAGAAACCACTTGATTACTGGTCAATGATGTAAACCATTAACAAGCGCGAGGGAGGTCACCATTGATGTCAATGATTCCCAAGGTACTCTAGTACATTCCAACGAATGTGAATGGATGAGCTGAAGTCAAACATCCATGGAATCATCCGATCAGAGGTCAATGATGTAAACCCACTGTCGAACACGAGGAGGCCTGCCATTGAGGCATGCAGGTCCCAAAGTACTAACTAGTTTCTAAGTCTAGTTTCTGGATAATGTGTTGAAGTCGACAAGAATAGACTCGTCGAAGGAGGGCCTTGATGTATCCCTCATCAACGACATGAAAAAAACACATAGATGTAATTGGTAGATCAAATGAACATGGACTGACATGGGTATTGAGACAAGATATTTGTGATGGATGATTCTTGAGGTAGATACTTCCCTTGAACATTGAGGCACAACAGCAGAAACATGACATGGACCAAAACACAATGATATAGTGGATACTGTGACTTTCGTCAGGTGACCCAAAGGAATAAGAAAAACTCAAGGGATTGGATCAATGCAAAGGTTCAGTGGATTAATATGTGTGCAAAGACAAAGTGTCGTGTTCAAGGGTGACTCTAAGAGTTACTGGTAACGTTCTCAAAAACTGCTTGGCTTGCTTCCTTCAATTCCCCCCCCCCATATAGATAGATGAGTACCTCTTTTTGATTTAACGAGCTCGAGGAGGGTAGAACATGCTCGATATAACTCACCTTCGATAAGTCCCTCTTCCTTTGTTTAACGAACTGGAAGAAGTAAGGGTTTGGTCCCATATGGGCCCTTCAATGCATGATTGTTTTAACGAGTCCACAGAAGGTAAACTCGGTAGTTTTTCATTTTTAGAGACTCTGAAAATGACTTAAAGAAGACTCCAATGTTGTCCTTTTTCGTAATGTTAGTCTTGCGAGGCCAAAAAAGAGATAAATTATCACTCAAAAGATGCACTTTCAAACCTTTTAATGAGTGGGAAAGGAAGCAAGATCACTCGACAATATTTTCATGTTTAGAGAGTCTGAAAAGAGCTTAAAGGAGACTCCAGGGGGTTCCTTTTTCATGTATCCATAAAGGTCTGAAAAAGAGATAAAATTCTACCAGGATGCATTCTCATGTATTTACAAGCACGAGAAAGAACAAAGACTAAGCTTGGTATGCCCCCAGCTTGACAACTAGTGAATTAACTCCAGAATGATCATCAAAGGCTGGAGTCATGCCCTCCAAGCTTCAATTCATTCATCGACTTTGAGGTTGTCACCAAGTTCTCTACTAAGTGAGAAAAAAGAAAAAGGTGGATGAAAAGAAGGTTCAATAGAGGTGACCAGTTCATGTTTTAATGAGATTGACACTGGAAAATAACTATGCTCAGGGCCTCTGTTTCATTTTTTAATGAGCTTGCCACAGAGAAGAGAAACTATGCTCATAGCCTCTATTTCATTTTTTAATGAGCTTTCCACAGAGAAGATAAACTATGCTCGTGGCTTCTTCTTGATCATGGCTTCCAAGAGGATAATTCTATGGAAGGACACCATGTCAAGGGGCAAAAATCGATCATGGATTCCAAAAGATCTTCGCTGGATGGAAGATAAATTCTCTGGAAGGAACACATGTCAAGGGCCGCGACAGGGGTAAGGAGATCAAGCTCCAATAGCCTTACCAAAGAAATCACCATGTCAACTACTGGATCCAAATCATCGAAAGTCGAAGGCATGGGAGACGATAGAAAATCGACATCAGGAGGCGATATAGAATGTATATCTGCCTAAATTTCCTCACGAGGGGGAAGAAAAGAGGATCGATGATGGTTATCACCCCGAGGTAGCTCGTCAATGCTCAACATTTCCATGATAGATTCATTCGAGAGAAAAATTGGGGAACTGTAATCGATTGCAAATGGAAAGGAACTTAATCATGATTGCATTGAGGAAACATCATGTGCCAATAGATGTTGGTCTTCCTACAAGGGAGAAGTGGATTGGATAGAAATGTATGATGTTTTGGCTGGAATAACTAGCACGATGTCACCTAGTGCATCGAATTCCAACGGAATAGGTACAATCCAAGGGTCAGATGATTCCAAAGATTGATAAGCCGCGGTCGAAATCATATTGATAGTGGCAATATGATGTGTAGTTGGTGGAAGTGGTGTAGGGAAGGTACCCATGAGGCTATAATATTTTAGTAAGCCAACACCAATTCTTTCATACATGATCTTGTGGTCTCCCAAGAAAGGAATATTGTTGGTAGTAGGAGCGCAAGAATCGATCGTGCCGAAATCCAACTGATCAACAGTGACAATTTTTCCTTGATGAGGAAATTGTACACATAGAAAGACTGACGAGGCAACGATAGTCATAGCATAAAACCAACTTCTTCCAAGTAACAAGTTGTAATCGAGGGGAGCATCGACCACCTCGACATCAACAGTAATAGTTTTTCCACCCAATTGGATGGGCAGGGACTATAAAATACCATGGGGATGAAAACCTCACCCATCGAAGGTGTGTAACATTGTTGGGGATTTGTTAAGTACATGTGATTTTAAACCTTTCCAACACGCCAAATACATGACAGAAGTCAAGGCTCCCTCATCCAGAATAGTTCAGTGTATTTGTTGATTGTGAACAACAACATCAACTTGGAAAGCAAGTTGGTGGGAGAGTCAAGATGAATAATTGTCCAGGTTAAACATGATATGGTTGGATGACTCAGGATCAATAGCACCAATAGAGGCCAAGAGCATTCTACATTGACTGGGGCAGTGTTGTATAACTTCTAATGCAGACATAGCACACGGTGCTTGAGCCAAATCTTCAACGATGTTGTAGTTTTGGATGACACGTGAACTAGGATTAAAGGTAGCTTTACGTATAGTGCTCTTAGGAGGGTGTAAGATAGAGTCGAACGCAGGTTTCTCAATCTGAAGTGGTCCAGACGGAGGATTAACCGATGGAATACTAACGGAGGACGGTGATGGATCTGGTAAAGTACAAGTACCGTTAGTTTATGTTCCTTTGTTAGGGTTACCTGGTGTGTCGTATGTCTTAGAGTGAGTGTTCAAATTAATCCCATTAAACATATAAATATGTGCACTCGACGAGGCCTCATCATTAGGATGGCTAGAACTGCCCCTAGGAGAGGGGGTTTGAGCAACCATGGATTGTTGTTGTGGAAAAGGATGAGTAAGCACAACGGGTTGTGACTTTCCTTGGA
This sequence comes from Picea glauca, assembly GCA_000966675.3. Lineage (NCBI taxonomy): Eukaryota > Viridiplantae > Streptophyta > Pinopsida > Pinales > Pinaceae > Picea > Picea glauca. The sequence goes on along the minus strand of JZKD02S1608014.1, from coordinate 152,198 downwards.
AAATTTTGGCCACTTCATTACGAAGTGGAAAATATCGAGTGTAGTGATCGTCACCACAAATGATACACGGGAATTTCAGTTTCTATTGTGGTTGTTTTTCGATAGCAGGTGTTTGAACTTGATTTTTTGGTTGTTCATTGTTATTTTTTGACTTATTCTTTGTCTTCTTCTTACCTCCAAATTGTTGTGAAGGGGAAGATTGAATTGCATTCACCTCAGAGAAATAAGTTTGAGGGGAGGTAGAGGAGAGTGTGGTCGATTGGGAAGTATATTGAGTTTTGACGACACCGATAACACCATCCGCATGAGATGAGGATGACGGCTTAGATGGATCATTATTAGCTCAAGCAACATTCAGAAGAAAATCATACAAAGTACCAGATTGTGAATAAACCAAATCTAAGTACTAAGCCCGAGAAATGGATTGTTCCTCTGTGACCGTGCCACCCATAGCGACATCACGAGTGATCAGGGGTAAAAGTGATTTAGTAAACCATTCCACCAATAATATGTTAGGAATGATTACCTTGATCATCCTTCATCATCGTCTCCACTCATGAATATGGTCAGAGATATGCACGGAGTCAGTTTGATGAAGGGAGGTCAAGAGTTCAGTACCCATCTCGTATCGAATAGGTAGTTGAAAGTGCATGAGGAAAGACATGGCAAGGGAATTGAAATTATGAAAAGAAGCACGTGGTAGTTCAATATACCACTTTGTTGCCGAGCCTATAAGTGTTTGCTGGAAAAGACGCAAACGTACAGAATCATCCATGAGGGAGTTTGATGAACACCACAAATGGAAATTCATCACATGCTTGTTTGGATCTTCGCCAGATTTTCCATCAAATTTTGGAATATAAAAAGAAAGTTTAGCTGGAATGACTAGCCAAACCGGTGAATGAAAAATATGATCATTCATTAACCGAGACAAGTCTGGGAGATCTAGAGTCGCAAGGAAAGGTAAATATCGGTTAATCTACAGATGATACTGGTGTGGCATAGGAACACCATTAGGACCATAAACTAGGTTAGGTGGATAGTTGTAACCAATAGGTCCTCCTACATATGATTGTTGTTGTCCACGATAAGAAGGATTCGATGATGGATGAGAAACATTTGCATAACCCGATGGGTTTTGAGAATTATAGGCTGAGTGATTTGCTTTCCCGTGAGGAGGATAAACATTTTTCCCTTGAGGATGGTAATGAGTAGATCCTCGAGGTGGATACACATTAGACCCATGAGGAGGATAAGGCTGTGGTCCCGGAGAACTCCAGGTGGTGTTTGGGATGCCACCTGGATAAGGTTGTCCATAAGATGTTCCAGAAGGAACAAGATTTGATACTCCTCCTAGTGGGTTATGAGATGATTGTTCCCCAACATGGGGTTGAATAAAAGTGCCTCTTGAAGATACTCCCTGGGATTGTGAAGGGTTTCTAGCAAACGAAGGTTGTCCCCCTACCAACAATGGATTAGGACAGGGGTATGACTGGAAAACGGAGGGTGCCCTCCAAGAGGAGCATGAAAAGGGGGTTGTCCCCTGGGAGGGGTAGGCCCGCAATAGAAGGGTAGTCCTCTAGGAGGGAAAGGTTCGTTAGATGGTGGTTTCCCTCCATACGATTGTGTTTGGCTGGTAGGGGTCTGCATTCTCGGGTGAAACGATGTCCCAGAAGGATGATGTGGAACATGTGGAGTTGTAGAGGAAAAGTTTGTAAAAACAAGGGTAGGGATTGAAGTGCCTTGGAGATGAGGAGAGGTGATGAGTCTAGCATTAGGATGGACTTGTGCTGACGTAGTAGTAGGGTAAATGACCTGATCGACTGGGTGATTCATGGTTTGACCGGACGGTTCTGTTTCACCAGGAGGGTCATGAGGATGAAAGGGTTGTCGAAAGGATTTGAAATGCTCATAGAGATAGTGTCTCGATGATTTCCTCCATACATAACAAGAAGGTGTGGGATTGGTATATACTACAGTGCTAGGATGAACAGGAGTCCTATACTCATCACCAAAGATTGGTTCTATGGATCCCATATATGTTTCGGTAAAAGTTCTCTCCATTAATTGTGAGACCTCTTCGTTTATGAAGTTCCCAAGGGAGTTTGAATGAAGAAAAAGTGGGTCAAGAGGGGTTACCAACACAGATGTGGTGTGAGGAGTGGGATTTCAACTATAACCAAAGCGTCTTCTGAGTTATCTAACGGAGGACCAATAACACTTCCAGCATCGGATTGATTTTCTACCTCTCTACGGTAGTTGTCTTTTGGAGGGTTAGGAGGTAAGGGTTGATAGCCTTCCGGAGGAAGCCCTTGCATCCTATGTGATTGGTGAAGACCTTTATCATCTGCAGGCTCAATTTTGGAGAATAATAGAACACACTAAAAATCTAGGGCCAACTAACAGAAAGAAACATCATATGATAATAAAATCTAGGAATAAACCAAGAAAACAAAACTTCTCTCGATGATCGTACTAGTTGGTGATGAAATCCAATGTCACATGATCAAGTCAAGAAGGGGCTAGGATATGGTGGAATAGTTACAATGGTGACCTGCTTAACGAACTTTCACCTTGGTGCAAGCTTTCATGCAGTAATTGTGGATTTACCCTCCAAGGAGCTCGAGTGAGTTTGACCAATGTCTATTCCAGGTATAGTGAGACTTCCCTTCATCATCACCTTGTGTAAGTACCTAAAAATTATGGCAAGTAAAGACACCAATTTGTAGTTAGTCCCTGGGTGGGTACAGTCGACAGTCCGATCCGAAAGTATGGGTAGGATAACAAGTCCAAAATCAACTCAATAGGCTCCCACACATAATCATGGGTATACCTTCAAGTGACCCCCAATATACGATCCAACCACTATAAACAGTTGAACCACGGAGGGATAATCTCCGTAATTCACCTGAATGCGACCTCGTGCATAACCCATGTGTGAGAGGGGGATCCCAAAAAACCTATACGACAATTGGATTTGACTCTCCTTAGATCAGGATGCTAATGTTTGTTTTTAAAACTTTGGAGAGTTGTATTCACAGCCTAATTCAAAGTGCTAACCCTAGTCTAATGTTGGTGGAAGATCCTAAAAAAAATAATTGTTCTAGATAATTTTTTAATTAGTGTTCATTTTATAGTTGTTCTTTACTCAAAGGGTGTATGAAAGTGAAATGGATGGAATGATGACTCAATTCCCAAAACGATGCATAAAAGATGATAAGAAATTGTTTCTTTTCAATGAACGCCTATTTAAGGGAAAGAGAAAGAGTTGTTTTCACTATCAAACACTAATATGGAATGTCCTCAATCAATTTGTTCTCAATCAAATCCAATGTAATGCTAAAACATTTCAGAAATGCCTTCTAATATGCAAACTGATCACTAATATGTATCTTTGTTGTTTGTATGCGAACGATGATTAATGCAATGCAAAACTTCTCCTGCCAACTAACTTTTTAGATCAAGGAGATTCAAACAAGCATAAGCAGATTTCTCACAAACAACACACCCTCTTGATATGATTGAAACAAGAAGCAAAAAAGAAAACAAAAGAAAGAAAATAAAATAAAATAAATCTCAAACAAAAGAAAGATGCTAAGAAAAAATGACCTCAAAGAACCAACTGAGATGATTCACAGATTTCTGATGCCCTTCATCAGAGTTCCCTCTCAGTTAGATAAGAGAGAAGAAAGCAGTGGATTGATTCCAAGTTCTCAACAGTAGAAAAAATCAAAATAAGGAAGAAGGTCACAAAATATGAACAACAAAGTACTTATTTCTCAGAAAGTAGAGTGTCAAAGGTCAATAGGAAGAAGTATTGAAGCACAAAGAAGCTGAGCAAGGGAAAAAACAGAGACTGGGCTTCAGAAAAGACAATCCTGGAAGGTTTTTTTGCAGAGAAAAAGGTTGGCACTATTGTGTAAGGGGCACCAGAGCATTATAACGCTCTGTATAAGACCTTTAGGGAGTGTTGGCACTCTGATAACAAGGGTAGGGGAGCGCTGGTGTCTTAAAACCCAAAAATTTGTCAAAAAAAACCAAAAACTCAGACAAACTTTGTCAACCACAGTGAATGTGATGGAATAAGGATTCAATTAGCATATTCAATTAAACATAGGGGGTGAACAAAGTCTAAAAACAACAAAGGGTAAGACAAAGTCTGTGCGGAAAACCAAAACTGAAAGTTTTGATTCGATCCCCAGTGGAGTCGCCAATTTCTGTTGTAGGAAAATCTCTCCGTGGACAGGTAGATTTCCTCTTGAGAGCTAGACTCTTAACTCTAAGACAGAAGGTGATTAACATGGAAACTGGCTTCCTTTTAGATCTAATCAAGCTGATGAACAAAAAAGAAGGAGGAAAGCATGTACCTTATGAACATCGTTTGTCCCTGCAAGGTCTAGGATGTGCTTTGATCTTGAGCTCCTTGGTAGATCCTGCAAGACAAACAAAAGTACAAACAACTTCCTACTCTACTGAGATTAGCTAAAACATAGATCCATATACTGTAGACAAAATTATATGGAACAAGTAAAAGTTTGAAAGAAACAGGCCAAGCATTGATTATATTGATGAGAACAAAGTGTTACTTATAGCCATGGATATAGTGTCGTAGCTTCACCAAGCTCTCCTTTTCCAAACCCTTGGTTAAACAGTCCACACACAGAATGTTGATGCTCCAAATGACATATTCCTCATGAGATCATAAGTTAGATGCTTCACAATTCTTTCCATCTCCCCTTCCTCCATGGAAATCCCTCATTATATAATATTTGGAGACTTAACCACCATGGAGAGGATCTCTCATCAGATCCACTAAGAAAGGGATCTCTAAGATATTTAGGGAGAAAATATCTCTTAAGGATTTTTGGGAGGAAATATCCCTCAAGGATTTTAAGGAGGAAATATTTCAACCATCCATGAGATCCTCCACCTTCCCTAAAAAATAGGAAACCAAATGTGAGATGGATCCTCACACTTAATTACTTTCTTTTTTATGAATATTAATAATAATTCATGTGCACTTGATTCTCACACTTAATCAATTTCTTTTCCATGAATATTAATAATAATTCATGTGCACTTGGTATTTTGTCCTTCATATAATATATCCCTCCTCCACATTGACTAGGGATTGTGACATAGGTTATTCCATGGTGTCAAGGTGTATGAGACACTTATATGACACTTTACGACACTTAGGGCGAGGTACCTAGGTGTGCAAATTTCATGTGTAACACCTTCACTAGAAAATAACTCTCAGAGCGACATATTGGCCAATAAATATATAAAAAGGAAATATTGGATATTATGCATGTTGTGGATATCTGGCATCCTTATCTATTCGGGAAATGCTTCTAAATTAAAATAGACCATCAGAGCCTCAAGTATTCCCTAGAACAGAGGATTTCATGCCAGGAGAAACAAAAATGGGTGACCAAGCTATCTGTCTATGATTATGAGATCATTTATAAGAAGGGAAAAGAAAATGTAGGTTCTGACACTCTGTTCAGAAAGTACGAAGAAGACGGATCTCTTTTTTCCCTCTCCTTCATTGTATCATATTGGCTCCAAGCTGTTCTCTAGGAACAGATGCAACACCCAAAAATTTCTTAACTGATCCACCGATTGCAAGACAATTCTCCAGTTTCTCCAGCATACTTGAGGCACAATAAAGAGGTTTGTTACAAAGGCCATTTGTATTTAAGACACAATTCGCAACTTAATTCCATGGTGTTTTTTGAGCTTCATGCTTCACCCACAACATGGCATTCAGGGTTTACTAAAACCTATGAATGATTTAAACAGTTTTTTTTCTGGGATGGTAGGAAACAAAAAATATACACCTTTGTGGTTGAATGTGATGTTTGTTAATGCAACAATGGGGAAACTGTCAAAGCTTCGGGCACACTAAAACCGCTTCGTATTCCACCAACTATTTGGAGGGATATTTCTATGGATTTCATTATGGGATTACCTAAATCAAGAAATAAGTCAATCATCGTGGTGGTAGTTGATCCCCTTTCCAAATATGTTCATTTGTTTTCTCTTCAACACCCATTCACAACATCCATAGTGGCTCATATTTTCATGGATCCTATTTTCAAGCTTCATGGCATGCCTCATTCTATTGCATCTGACCAAGATCCCACTTTCACTAGTAATTTTTGGAAAGAACTATTCAGACTCCAGGGAACACAATTACATCTCAGTAATTCTTATCACCCCCAAAATTATGGCCAAAATGAAGTTGTTAACAAATGTTTGGAAACATATTTGAGGTGTTTTGCATCATACCAACAACATTATAGGGCTCAATGGTTACCCCTAGATGAATGGTGGTATAACACATCTTACCATACTACTACTCGCATGACTCCTTTTGAATCAGTGTATGGAAAAAATCCCATGTCAGTTCCTTCCTACATACCAGGGGTCTCGAAGGTTCAGGAGGTTGGAAAGACTCTTATAGTCCATGCCACCATTATCTGTTCTCTCAAAGACAATTTGGGCATGGCTCAAAATCACATGAAACAACAATTAGATCAAGGACATTTAGAATGCCAAATTGTTGCAGGAGACCAGGTCTTTCTTCGTCTACATACTTACAAGCAGAATTCACTCAAAGATGAACATTGTTAGAAGCTTTCTCCCAAATTTTATGGTCCTTATACAATTCTCAAGCACATGGGACCAGTGTCCTATCAATTATCTCTTCCTAGTCATTCTAATATCCTTCATATGTTTCATGTCTTATGCTTAACCAAGATGATTGGAACTAAGTGCCAAACTCAAACCAATCTTTCTAAGTTGGATGTTGAAGGTTCCATCTGGTTGCAGCCATAGGAATTCTTGGATCAACACAAACATCGTCTCCATTAGTGCACCATCAAGGAGGTGTTAGTGCATTTGAAAGATACAAATCCAGAATATGCCACATGGCACTACTACATATTGAAAAATTTGTGACGAAGGTAACCTTTCGTCACATAATTGAAGATAAATAATTGAATTTTTAAATGTTTTTATAAATCCAGCCCACACTCGTCGCGCTTCCGATGGAACCTTTGACTATCATAGCAAGAGTGAAGAAACCAGATCTACATCGCAAGAGCGAATACCATGGAGATAGTGGACTCCCATGTCTCTTGCGACGACCTTTGGCTATCGTTGCAAGAGAGCCAATCCAATGATGGCCATTACACTATTTGACAAAGTCAACATTGACTGTTACACTATTTGACAAAGTCAACATTGACTTGGTCAACTGTCATCGCTCTTGCAACAAAAATATATCTATAAATATATTTCAAATTAGATATGTTGCGGCAATCTAATTGTTATAAGAATGATGGTTCAGAACTTCATAAAGGGTATTTTTGAGTGGAAGAATGTCGCAGAATATTAGAAATGGGAAAAAATGTAAAGCAAGTGAAAAGGGTGATGGTAGATGTTATTTCCCTT
>JZKD02S1608014.1:119652-143588 GCA_000966675.3 Picea glauca | reverse complement strand
AGAAATGATATTGTACAAGTTGAGGAACATGATAAAGCAAATGAGGATCTCATGGAAGAAGATGATGGGACAAATCAATTTAATGATCCCATGGAAGAATATGATGGGACAAATCAAGTTAATGATCCCATGGAAGAATATGATGGGACAAATCAAATGATCCGAGATTTTCTTTCTCGGCCAAATGAGGATGGGGAAAATTATCGTATTTATGATGAACCTCTATTAGAAAAGACAAATAAACAACTTTATGAAGGCTCAAGATAAAATCTTCTCTCCACTACATTGTTTCTAGTGAACTTAAAGGTTATGAATAATTTTTCAATCACTTGTATGACACAGATCCTAAGGTATGTAATATGTTTTATCTCATATACATAAATGTTGAATTTTTTCTATTTGTTTTTAGTGTTAATTAATGTATAAAATAAAAATGCAATTTTTACGATTAATATTCTTTACATTAATTGGTTATTTGTTATTTTGTATATTGTTAGGTGAATTTTTGTTACCATCGTCAAATATTTTACCTCGCACATATCGAGATTTGCATGCCATTATGAAATACATTGGAATGGATTATCAAACTATAGATGCATGTCCTAACGATCATATTATATATTATGGACAACATGCTTCGAAAAAAAAATGCCCGCGATGTCTTATCAATAGATATTGAACCGATCAAGTAACGAAAAGGGTGCCTCGAAAGGTTCTTCATCATATTCCCATAATTCCACGTTTGCAACGATTGTTCAAGAGTGAAGGCATATCAAAATTTATGGATTACCATGCATTTAACATAATTGGAGATGGTTTTCTTCGAATTCCTGCCAATGGTTATGCATTTAGGGAAATTGAGGAAAAATGGGAATATTTCAAAGATGAACCTCGTAATGTTAGGCTTTCATTGGTAGTTGATGGTGTTAATCCATTCGGAGATCTTAGGTCTATTTACTCAGTGTGGCCTATTTTTTTTATCAACAATAACATTCCTCCTTGGATGTCAATAAAGAGGGAGCACATAATGTTGACAATAATTGTTCTAGGTATTTGTTTACATTAATCTTTTGAATGTAACATTTTCATTTGTTTCTTTTTTTGCATAATATATTTTGTTTATTTATTTAATTATATATACATATAATGGTTATAGTAATTATGTGTAATTTAAAACAATTAGGTAAGTACCGAGCTAAAGATATGAATGTATATATCGAGCCTCTTATCGACGAGCTACTAAATTTATCGGTTGGAATCACTATGTATGGAATCTATAAACCAATTGGGGAGAAGAAATTTAAATTATGTGGAATACTTTTATGGATAATTCATGATGCCCTAGGACTAACACATTTTTGTGGTATGTGTAATTCTATTTCTCTTTAACACTATATATATTTTTAAAGATATCATGTTGCATGTTTAATTTTTAAATAATCTCATCATATAATTGGCATTAATCCATCTGTTGCAGGTCTTTAGACAAAGGGTAAAGTTTCATGTCCATTTTGTGGTCCTAAGATGAAGTATCATCATTCAAAAAGTTTAGGAAAGGTGGTGTTTGATGAGTATAGGAACCTCCTTCCTAACAACCATAGGTATCGTACTATTAAAAAATATGTTTTCAATGGGAAAGAAGAGATTGGTGTAAAACCACGAAGAATGACACCTCACCTATGGAGGTTGGAATATAATAGAAATCATCAAGGTATGAAATTTATTTATGTATCGTATATGTAATGTTTTCAATGTTTATTTTAATCATTGAATTTATTTTACCGTATTTGATAATTATTTTTGTGATTTCTTTTATGCTTCATGAAGGTTGCCATCATGAAGGTATTAATAATGGGCTTCCACGAGGAATGAAATGTTATCCCACTCAATTCATGAGGTTTCCCTACTATTAGGAGCTAAAAATAGCTCATTTGTTTGATACAATTCATATCCGGAAGAATGTGACAGAAGCATTATGGCGAATCATAGATGGTAGGAGGGATAAAGAAACAATTGTCAAAATTTGTACCGACATTTAGGAAGCCAATCATGCAATGTGAAGTGTGATCTGATGAAATAGATATGGACTAGAATGAAATAACCTTCCATGGTTATTAGAAAAGCAACAAAGAAATGATGTAAAAGAGGTCATTCAAAGAATTAAATTTCCCACGGGTTTTTCTTCAAACATAAATAATATCTTAACGAAGAAAGGTGAATTTGGTGGGGTAAAAACACATGATTAGCATACCTTCATTAAGATAATAATTTTGGTATACATATTTATATATATTGGCCTTATACATATTTTAAGTTTTATATTTGTTTTTGTCTACTTTGGTCGAAACAAATATTGATTCATTTTTTTGTTACATTATGTTCTATCGGTATCTCTCCCAAATAACTTTGACAACAACGTCAAACAAGTTATATATGATCTTGAGAAATACATGAGGTAAGTAGTTGTGATTTATATGCAAAATGTTCTTTCAATTTGTTGTTGTACTTAATGACGTATGTTTTACTTGTAATGTAATATATTATATTATGTTATGTTGAAACATGTTATTTTCTTGTGTCGTGATCTCATGTAGATTGTTGTCATTGAAAGAAATCCATGAAGATGATATAAAGTATTGGAAGAGAGAAATTCCTCGGCTAATGTATGAAATGAAAAAGTATATACCTCCAACATTTTTCAATGCACAAGAACACTAGATCATACACCAAGTTGAGGAGATTGAAATTTGTGGACTTGTACACAGAAGGTCAATGTGGATGGTTGAGAGGCACTTGAAATCATCGAAGGCTTTGGTTAGAAAAAGAGCACGTCCTGAGTGTTCTATGGTGGAGGGATATATGGAATATAAGTCCATGATGTATATAGTAAATATATTCCTAAATTAGCAGTGTCAATTATGCATGCATTGGATCTTATTTGGGATGTGAAATCCATAAAAAAAATTGAAGATCAAGAGCACCTGTTGGGGAAAGGTAGAATGCAAAAAATGAGAGGTAATATATTAATAATTGTGGAGATTTATATTAATAGATATAAATTTTCATTTTTTTTGTATACGATCATACTCATTAATATATTAATATCTATTATTTCATAAATTATTAATATTTACCATGGACATTATAACTAATATTTAATATTGGTGAATTATGATTTTTTGATTCAGTTGCTCAAGATTGGGATCCACTGCATTTATACATTGTAAACAATCTTGACTGAATGAATGTATGGATTGAAAGATGTAAACAACATCATGTCGGTAGGTTATCATGGAAACGACTGTCTGAATTGGTTAGAGAATCTCGTCGTAACGGAGATGCCAATGTTACACAAAAGGAAATTGATTTAGCATATGGTTTGAAAGATGGACAGGCAAGAAAATTCACCCATTTTATTCAGTTATTTTATATTATATTAATTTGACTACATGTGTACTTATATCTTTTTTAGATACTTTCCAAGTTATATAAATATGTTAATTTATTAATTGACAATGCATCTTTTACATATATGGCATATTGTAGTTGAAACACCACAAGGCTATGTGGTGCAATGGTCGTAAATTTCGCATAAAACAGTTGGATGAAACCATGAAATCTTATGATAGTGGGATAACTACAATATTCTAGGTCACTAATGTTTCCTCTAGGAGTGACAGACATCCTCGCGAATCTAAAAATAAATACTAAGGGTATTTGAATGATATACTTGAGTGTGACTTTAATTTCTTCAAATTAGCTCCGTTCGACATCAAATGGTATAGGTTACGAATGCATGAACGCGATGAGGAAATAACTGCTATTCAGCATGCCAACAGATTTACGATGATTAAAACAACAATATTTGAAAGAGGACATGATCACTATGTTTTTCCAAGCCAATGTGAACAGGTCTTTTACTCAAATGTTCCAGGTGAGAGGGATTGGTCATTTGTTGTTAGATATGATCCAAGAGGAAGGCCAGTTCAGTATACTCATGTACAGGAAGAAGATGATATTGAAGAAGAAGATGATTCTCCAGATCAAACAGAGCCGAAAGATCATGTAGGGTCAATAGACGAAGAAGACGAAGAAGATCATGATCCATACGTAGGAGACAATGCAATTATTGATGATCATGTAGATGAAAATATGCTCGAAAATGTCATTGATGATGATGATGGTATCGCTAATCCTTTCAACATATTTTCTGAAATGGATGATGATACAGAGGTCGCGTTCGATGAAGAAGAAGATACATAATAAGGATGATTATAAATATGTTGAGTTGGATTAGGTACATGACTATATATTGTAATTTGTATGAATTATTATCTTAAAATAATTTACTTATGTCATGGGTTAATTACATGTTTTTAATTTTTATGAGACATTTTTATATCCTATGTTACATGTTGTTTAATTATTATGTGAAACCTGAAAATAGTCACCAATATACTAAAGTATGTGGTAAACTAACAATATCATTTACAAACACATAATTTCATTTACCTTCATTACTTTGTGTTTTTTGTAGTTTCTATGCATGAATCTTACTAGGTTTCTTTTGATTATTTTCTATTTTATAGAATGGGTATTGGGGAATTGAGAGTGATGTGAGGGGGAGGGGAGGGGCCATATGAGCTTCCACCTTCATGTGGTTGGCCTTTTTCAGTAGAGGATAAATTATTCTTGAAACCAAGACAATATCATTCATTTTTATACCATCATGATCATAGATGTCATCATTGTTGTCATAGTATTGCATCAACGAAGTTTTGATGAACATGTTTTTCATTTCTATAGGATCTTTGTTGAAACTGTTTGAAAACATGGGACTTTGGGCCATGAATTATGTGGCAAGAAGAATGTGCATTTCCAAATTACTCAAATATGACTCACACACCCACTCTATATATCCTATCTCGGCCTCGTTTCGTTTGAACCATATCGTTGTGATATTGAAAAATCCTTCTTTTTTGTCCATTGTTTAATAAACACCATAAAAATATGCCCTTGCAGTACTAGATGCAGAAATGTGTGTATTGTCGAATGAATTTTAGAAGGAACAATGAAAATACATTGTATTAGGAATAGACATGGGCAACAATGACCTGTGAATGGGGCCAACGTTGAAATTTTTTCAAACTATTTATGTATGCACTGAAATTTGAAATGGATAGACTATTCACATGCCTTAACGACATGGGAGGGTTTCTGGACTCAAATTTGACTCACACACCCACTTGTTTCCATCATCAATTCATCATGTAAACCATAAACCCTATTTTTATTTCAAAGTACACAAATTAGTTGACACAAGTTTTAAGTTTGCATCAACCTTTGTTCATTTTTATTTCACGTTCTACACTAATGTATATACAATGTATGTGTGTCATAGTTGTGATGAAAGAATACATCTTTTTTGTTCATTGTTTAATCAACACCATAAAAATATTCCCTTGTAGTATTATATGCGGGACCATGTGTACTGTCGGATGAATTTTAAAAGGAACAATGAAAAGACATTGTACTAGGACTAGACATGGGCAACAATGACCTGTGAATGGGGCCAATGTCAATTTTTTTTCAAATTGTTTATGTATGCATTGAAATTTGACATGGATAGACTATTTGCATTCCTTAACGATATGGGAGGGTTTTTGGATTCAAATTTGACTCGCACACCCACTTGTTTCCATCATCAATTCATCATGTAAACCATAAACCCTATTTTTCTTTCAAAGTACACAAATTGGTTGACACAAGAGAAGCTCATTCATTTTTATACCATCATGATCATAGATAGACTATTTACATACCTTAATGATATGGGAGGGTTTATGGACTCAAATTTGACTCACACACCCATTGTTTCCATCATCAATTTGACTCCCAAAGACAAACATTATGGTCTAATTTTCCCAAAATATGCCCTAATTCTCCCAAACTATGAATGGGTTAGGACTAGAGTCAAGATAAACATGAGGGTCTTATTTCCTCGCTAATTTTTCCAAGGCCATCCCCTTGGATGTCGTTTCTCTAGAATATATTATCTAGGGACAATGGGGAATCTCGTTGATGATCCATTCATGCACATCACTAATTAGATGACGAGGCATCTGGCTACCTTAAGATAGTCATAGTTACTCCTGTTGTTTACCCACGCTTGGTTGAATTTATTCACTTTGACATGCAGAGCAATGAGAATAAATCACATTGCATCTTTATAAGGGTTATGGGTTATGGTTTGATGATTTATAAGGTTAGGGGGTGTAGATTCAAGGTCTAGGTTAGGTGATTATTAACACATTGACCCCTATCATATAATATTTAATGTAATAATTATTAAATATACACATTAATTATTAAATATATATAATTATAATATATATTAATTATATATAACAATCCAAACCAAAAACAAAAAAATTACATTTCAAACCTATTACATTTCAAACCTGCATGCGCATGAGGAGCGAAAACCACGAGGAGACCACAAAAGGATATCAGACGAGGAGAGTCGAGGAGAGAACAAGAGGAGAGACAAGGAGAGTCTAGGAGAGAACACTGCGAGGAGAGCCAAGGAGAGCACACCACGAGTAGCTTCCCAAACCCTGAGATCTGCGTGAGGGAATGCCGAAGAAGGAGATCTAGGGAACAATGCCTGAGGAGATAGAAGTCATAGAGGGTGGAGGAGACCAAGCTAGAGGGAACACTGTAAGCACGCTTGATAATGGTAATTGGCTGTTACCATCATTCACTTTTCATTATTGTCCAAATTGATTTGGAAAACCTTCACATTGTAAATAAATTGAATGAATTGAGTGGATGATGTTTGCTCACCTGTGTTTGGGAGGGTGGTTGTAAGCATGCATAATGTCTAGGAATAGTGATAATTATTCCATAATTTTAATGCATTTAGGAAGGATATACGTCACCAAGAATCTCAACCCCCTTAAGCATTCCATTTTGATCAATCTGAAAAAGGTCAGCATGCCTTCCTTCCTATTGTCCCTGAGATTGATTCTAGGCTTGAAGAATAATGTTAGGCATCAAATATTAAATCAAATGTTTTTTGTAATGCTTTATTCTACCTTCAATTTTATAAGATGCAACTTCAAATGAAATTTATGATAAGAAAATGAGAAGGAAATATCTCTTTCTTTGAGTCGTAATTTTAATTTTGATGTGCGGTTGAAATGATTCACAAAATTGTTAAAATAAAGTAAGGTATCAATTACAAATAAATCCTACCTCATTTGCAGTAGAAGAAAAGTAGAAGATATTTCCTTGACAAATGATTAAAAATGCAGAAACTCACATAGATTACATGTCTTGTTTTACTCACAAAAAGAACAAAGAATTGTTTTTAACAGAATAGACTTCCAATGTATTGAGATCATAGTAGATGTATTACTAAATTGTAATATTTCAATCTTCAAGAGCCATAGAAAGAGGCTATCATGAGAAGGAAATGGAAATACAAGGAAAACACATAAGTCAAAGAAATGAGACTTAGAATATTTGTCTTCTCTTTGTATTGATATTCAATAAGTTCTATTTTTTACATTCGGCAAGAAGAATCCTAGAATAGATATATGATCTATTTATTTATAAAAAAATGTCTTAACTAAAAGTAGTTAGAAATTCCACATTTTCTTCTCTAACTATAGAATACAATCAAAACTGAACAACGAAATGCATATTTTGCTGAGATATGCTTGATCTGGTATCACTTCATTAGCTCCTTTATTTTCTCACGGATATGCTTAATTTTCTCTATTCATTGAACTGAGCACACATTTCCATTAATGCTACAACAAATCTAGATGGTTCAACATTCTCATCCAATTCGAATGAAAATACCTTTTTATGCACTAATGGTAACTTTTACTGAATCTTGATGACTGCCAGAGTTGTAGCTTGGTGTTGCAAATTTGTTTTTACCAACAGATCATTTATATTTTGCAAATCAACACGATTTATCTATTGGACAGTATTTTGTATACTTTCCTTAGTTTTCTTTGAATTTTCTTAATTCTTTTCAATCTCAATCTGACCCAGTGTATTAATGATAAAACTACTATTGAAATCAACCAATTCCAACTCTACAACATAAAGGGTGTTGAGACAATCTTCTTTTTCATCTCTATCCAACTTCTTACTTTCTTCAAGGTTTGTCTCCCAAGATTTTAAATCCATTTCCCCTTTTACCTGCTCATACCGTGAAAAAGGGGCAAGCCCAAGAATATTAATTTTCTATCTCCATACCATAAATTCCTGGAACTTTGATTTGTCTACACATGATTCCTTTTATTTCTCATGAATATTCTTTAGGGAATTATTCATCATTTGGTAATATTTCTGAATGATATCCATACTTTGATATAAATCTTGCTGGACAGTTTCGAACTTTTCATTAATCTTGGATGCTTTCCTTTTAAATGCAACATTATGTATTCTTGTGTTCTCTAGTAAATATATTCAGGTCTGCAATTGTCCTATTGCACCATCTCGCTGAGAAAGCATAGATTTTTTCTCGTGTAAATCCTAGACACTCACTTCCACTTCCTCCTACAACTTCTTCATATGTTGTTGATAACCCAGTTTGATTTGCTACATATCAAAATTCATTTTACTTCTGCTATTATGTTCTATATGTTGCATTTCATTTTGCAAATGTTCAACCAAGAGACACTTTTTTTGCAGTTATTTTCTAAGAATATCCATTGACCATTGGTTGGTCGTGGAAAAGGATCCTAATGAATCTACAACCCCTTTGGAAAAGTCAGGATCATTTTGTCCTTGTCCATCATATATCATTTTATGTCTCTTAATAATCACTCCCTCCTTCTGCTGAGATTATGTTCTAATGATGGATTTTCTTTTCTTATTGAAAAATAAAATTGATGGGGGCATATCTTCAGGAAGAATAGGTGTGAGGTCATCTATATGAATAACCTCTAAACTGGTAACTTCAAAACTTGTTGCTATAGGAGTTAATGATGGAATGGGGGAAGTGAGTGTAGTGGATTTTTCTGAACTCTTGACACTTTGGATAACAATAGTAGTAGTTGGTGATGAAATGGGGAAATCATGTCCATGCCTCATGAAATCTTCAAAGGACAATAATAACTTTTGATCATTCTTACCTAGTATTGGCATCTTCACCTCTTTAGATAATACATCTGTATTCTTCACTACTTCTGTAACTTTTTCCTTAGTCAAGATTTGTTGGGGCTCAGTAGTTCTTGTTTCCTATGAGGATGAAACATGATTTTCTTCTCTCTACAAAATATTTGGTAGGTTGTTCCTTTTGTTCTTCTGAAAGTTGAGGAAGCCAACCTATTGATCTAGAGGTATATTTTGTAATATGTTTTCCACTTCATCATAAGATCTAACTCCCCTGAAAACATCATCATAGGGGGGATCTTCATGTATGTATCTTTTCATATTGAACTGGGCTAAATGATTCTCAACCAACCTATGAGGATCATGCATTTTGTATTCAATATCAACCAATTTGACATCTTCCAAAGCTAAAGCCTCAACTTTTGTATGACCAAAATCAGATAATGTGAACATGCCAACCTGTATGGGAAAATTTGGCCACACATTTTTCTGTGTTGCTTTCAAATATTTGTTAATTCCTCCTGCCACTGTTTGATAAGCCACTTATCTACACACTATTCTATTAGGTAAGAATTTAGGAATGGCATGGGATGAGACAAGGAAACCGAATACTCTGATGCAGGAGATATTTTCTTCAATATATCAATCTGCAATTGTGCCCAAATTTCCCATAATTTGTTCTGAGATTCTTGGAGTAGGGTGTCCATAGATAGCCACATGAATGGGTATCACTACATTGTGACAAATTTCATAGAATAAATCTTTGGATTTTTCCTTCCATAGCTTTGAATGGTAAAAATGTATGGGCTCAGAACTAGCTAGGGTCCAACTCCAGTTCATGAGCGAAAAAGGATTCATAAAATAGATTGTGTCCATGATGTATGCGAACATATAAAAGGGAGCATGTTGTCCTCTATATTTCAACACGTTATACTCGACAACCTCCTTGGCTAGGTTATCTGATAACATTTTCTCCCATTTAAAAGTATAACCCTCAACAACTTCATTGATTATGGAAACCCATTCCACTATAAGATCTGCATGATTTTTCCTACCGAATAATCGACAGATCATCATGGCGATGTACAAAATGTGATCATCCAAAGATGTTGTGGAATATATGCCATGAGCATCAGTTTTGAATTTGGCTGTATTACCCCACCAGGATTTGAGTATATCATGGTTGGTTCTACCATACTGAGTGAATTCCCTCCTTTCCAAATCCAATATATATGTTACATTATAAGTATATTTAGGTTCAAAGGATAATTTATACATTACTTGTATATATTTTCATCGAAATGATCCAACAGAGGTATTTTGGTGATTGAATATGCTTCTAGCTGGGATGTCTATATGGTCCAGGGCCCATCTTATCATGTCATTATAAGGAATTATATTTGTTCGAGCAACAACCTTTTGTAATTTAGACTAAGCCACCAGCCTAATCGTAGCTGATAATGATTCATCCTCTTCTTCGGCTAAATCATTAGAACATAGAAGAATTTTGTGCTCCAATATGTCGTACACTTGTTTCCAAGTTTTGATAGCTTCTGTGATTCGAGCAGTACTGTATGAGAGAATATCAGTATTTGGGTTAGAATCCTCAATAGACTTTCCTACTTTGCGTGACGCCATGAAGTTAACCCTCCCGTGAGAAGAAAAAACATGTAAGCTCTCAACACTAGATGTGAAAAATCTGATTGCAAATGGCAGAATGGTTTGAAGTTTGAAATTACCTTTATTCATAAAACTATTAAAGTATATTAATTTTCACATTAATATACTGACAAAGTAATTATTAAGAAAAATGTATGGAATTTATTACCTGGCAATAACAATATTTATCCAAATATTTAACTTGAGCCAGCTGTAAATGCAATTAAACTTTGGCGGTCTGACATTTGGGGGTTTGAATGAAGAACAACAGAAATATCTCGAAGTTTGAATTCACAGAGTGATTAATTGATATTTAATTATAATTAATTAAACTTGTTTAATGTTTTATTAGTTTTTTAAGATTTTTTTAATCATTATTATATCAAATGCTTCGGTACTTTGGTACTTCGGCGGTTCTAAACCTATCCTTTGATTTACCTCCCAAAGGACAATCTCTCGAAGTGACATGGCAGTGATGACATCATATTTAATGACGTTGCAATAAAATATGAGTGACACATGTCACCTAAAATCATGCGAATGATATGTCACAAATGTTAAAAATGAATTCCACATGTCATCCCAGGATAAGGTTTTATGACAGGTGTCCTGTGAATCATCCATTGATTTGCTTAGAATATTTTCATGGGAAAAAATGTCTTCGGGACTTTGGATCTTTGTGACTTTGGGATTTTTTCTCTTTAGATGGTTTGAAACTTCCGAAGTGTGAAGTCTCGAAGTAATTGTTGGAAGTTATCTTTTAAAATTCGTGTAGCTTTATAATCCCGAAAACATGAAAACCGTTTGATCCATTTAGCTAAAAACTCCTCAACGAATAATATTTAAAGTGCCCTATCGATATATAATGAAAATGGATTTATTTAATTAAAAAAAAAAAAATCTCCTAAGTTTTTGGTTGATTTTCATTTTATTTTAAAAGGTAAAACCAAAGGTTTCGAAATTAAAAAGTTTAACATTGTAAAGTTGTTCTAATACTTCCGAACATGATGTTTTTGCAATGAGATCTAACTTTTATAAATATGGATCACACCAACCTAATTTTCTTATGGGAGAAGGAAGACAATAGTGGTAGAGAGATCCTTTGTGCATAGAAATTTTGTTTATGGGATTACTCTTAGATCTTTAACATAGTCATTCCCTCGATGTTTATTGAGATAAACATAGAGTTGCACATTTCTTAATTTCACAATTGTGAGGCTATTGAATCCTACAAGGGAGTCGAACAATTCAAGAGGAGAGGAGTTGGCTCAAATGAAGAGGAACATTCCTATTTCCCCCTTTTGGGATCATGATCACATAATAAGAAGTAATAACCTCTTCAAGGATGTCCCTTAACTATGGATTAAGACAAATACCAAGGGCACTTGCCTAGTCATTAGAATTATTAAGGAAAACAATCATAGACATAAAAAATTATATGTAAAATAGAAATAAAGAGGAGTATATGTGCAATGTATCAGAATAAAATAAAATATTATTAAACTTCTTCAAGATCCACAATTAACTCCAAGAAAACCCCCTCAAATTTGGGCACTGCTAAATAAAGGTGGAAATATGCTCAAAGTAGGGTTTGACAAAGTCATTGTTGCCACACGTCGCTCTCCTTTGAAGTGCTTACTCAAACCATGCTCTTCTAACATGTTCCTTCCTTAAAATAAGAATTCAAACCACGAGATAGTGGATCAATCCTCTTTGTTTGCATACATAATCCTTGATCATGCCATACAGTCACCTTATATTGCCTTATAAGGTGGAGAATTCCTTACAAGATGAAATTTAATCCATTTTCATATGGTTTAGTTGTCATGTGTCCTCTCCTTATCTAGGGAATTCCTCAAGCATGTGTGCTAAGAAATTATTATAACCCATTTTACATGGGGTGCTCCTCATCTAATTTTTGTTTTATCCTTATTTCATGGCTAGAAAGAGTCGAATATTCCACTAATTGGTACCCATTTTGACTTCATCAAGCTGGGAACTCCCTCTAAACATTGATTAATTGCCTTTTTTGGGGTGTGTGCAAGGGTTTAGAACTTTGAATATAGAAAAAAAATTCAAAAATTATAACTAGGTTGAGGATGGACTACTCATTATTTGGGGGTTCTAATTATATTATATTATAATGTGGTAGGATGATAATGGAAAAGGGTCAACCTCAGAACATGTAATTAATTATCAAATTCGACTTTCATTTTACGTGAATTTTATATTTATTTATATAATTTTATTTGTGTGGCGATTGGTTATTTCATTTTTTTATATAACTTAAATAGCATTGATTTTCATGTTGAAATTATATGTAGTCGGCAGGCCATGTTGATCATGATTCTGCTAATGAGGAGGGGTCGTATTCATCCCCTGATCTGACGATATTAATAAAATGAAAGATCATTAAAGAGAACAAGGAACTTGATAGCTTGTTAGACCATCTAGATCAAACTCTAGACGTCTAAGAAAGGATAAATCTCCTTTTGTCATAGCTTAACACATATAAGATAATAACCAAAATTTAAAGTGTTTTTTTTAATGTACTCATATGTTCAATTATGAAACTTTGTTTTTTAACTTTTACATTATCTCACGAAAAAAACATTTTCTTTTTAAAAAAGAGATTTTTGGAGCCTGTTCAACCAGGTGTTGGTAGTAGTGGTGTTGTAGAGACGCCACAGAGTCCCGACGCAGGTTGTCATACAACTACTAGAGTATTGTATACTTCTCCATCTTCCACACCTAATTTAGATATGATCCATGACATGCACTTCTAGGCATCCCCATATCGGTTAGGCTCTAGAGGTGGTGACAAAGATGAGTTTGATGATGTGGTTGACATGGTTTCTTTTCCTGGATCTAGACGTGTGACCAACACGGGGACCCTTCCATGCACATTTTTGGTTGACGATAACAGACTTCCATTAAAACAAATAAGACTCCCAGGTAGTTTTTCATATTTTAATTGTTTCATGTTGTCCATCTCATGCACAAAACATCTAGATTATTATTTTTAAATTAATGATCATATCTTTTTGTGTGTAGGAAACAACCATTTTTATAGGCACCCGGAGAGCAACACCTTGTTGATTTTTTGGGAAACCTTATGCATGAGGTGAATTGCCATAATTCCAACCTCAAAAAAGAAATTATGGATTATCTCGAAGGCCTCTTTGGAGTATACATGTTCAATAAAAAATCAATCACCTCTACAGCATGTGAATATTTAAAATATATGCAGTATGTTTATAGACAAATCTTCACAGGAAACCCTAGGTATGAGAGTCATCCCTCGATTCCAGAGAGGGAGTGGAAGGTGATCATTGATGATGCAAAAGAAAAGATATTGGAAAAACTAGGAGAAAACATAACTGGTACCCCAAGGTAAATTAGAATATTTTGATTTCAATACCTTTAATTTTCTTTAGATCTAAATAAAAGTGTGGTATATAATATACTTGAAATTTTGATGATAGGTTTCCTAACACTTTGAAGGAAACCAAAGAAAGGATTTCAAAACATGGCCAACACAAGCTAGGCCAGGGCGGCTACTCGAGGTTATAGTCATGAATTGTAAGTACCCAAACATCTTAAGAATATTATTTGTATTGCCTTACAACTTTCAGTTTATTGTAGTCAAAAATATTAAAAAAACATGCTCTTATGCAATGCAGGGCGATGACTTCGGAACTGAAACCACGAAGGAAGACCTTTGACTTGGTTACAAGTACGGACATAAAGTCGTGGTTGATTGTAGGAAAACCATGGGGTAGACCCCAAGAACCAGTTTGTGGGATAAGGTAAATAAAAATCAGTCTACATTAACCTTTCATTACTTATAAAATACGTAAATGTTTGATATCGCCCATAAATTTAATGTCTTTCTTTGTTTTAATCAGGGGAGAAACATTATCAATGAAACCATTATAACTGGAAAACAAAGCATTGATAGTGAAGCGCGACCAAAAGATCATAGTGCTCCCCAACAACCACATCCCAGTGGGGTGCAGCCCCAAGATGTTCCTGTGATTGAGGCCCAGGATGGTAAAATGGTTGTATATTAATCATATACTTAATAATTTTGTACTTATAAATTTTGTACTTCTATTTTTTATTACTTATACATTTACGGTCCTGTCGTTATAAATTTTGTCGTTTCAATGGAAGAGAATGACGTAGTTGATTCTCCTCGACCTAAAGATGAACATGAGAACAGGGCAGTCATTCCAACAGTGTGGAAAAGTGGACTACCAGGTAAATAATTACATTGTAGAGGTTGTTTTTAATATTAATGAACTACTTCATTGATATTTAAAAATTGTCCATATAAATTTAATATTTTTTTTTCGTAGGTGATGGCCCCTCACAGTAGCCACCTCGACCTGAATATGATTAGGATAATAGGGAAGCCATTCCAACGGTGCTGACTAGTGGACCAGTTGGTAAATAATTACATTGTTGAGGTGTTTTTTAATATTAATGAACTACTTCATTGAAATTTAAAAATTGGCCATATAAATTTAATATTTTTTGTTTTTGTTGGTGATGGCCCCTCACAGTAGCCTCCACATCATGGATATGAGACTAGGCGTGCTCATAATGAAAGGATTGAAGCAACATCAGCTGCTGAAGAGCACCCAGTAAACTAAGAATTGGACATGGATGAATTACTTAAGAACTGGAAAACACAAAAGAAGACTAAAAGAAATTGATGATGTATAATAATTTTATAAGACATATAGATGTACATTATATAGCTAGTATGTTTGTAACATATTTTGAATGATAAATCTCATTTATAAAATTCTTTTTTATGACATATGCCTTTAAATGATAAACCTCATTTATAGCTTTACAATCACTTTTTATCACTTTTGAATATTTTTAATGCATATTTTTTAATAGAATATAGATTGGGTATTGGGTAATTGAGAGTGATGTGGGGGGGGGGGGGGGGGCCATAGGAGCTTCCACCTTCACGTGGTTGGCTCTGTTCAGTAGAGAAAAAATTATTGGAGCTGTTTATTCTTGGAGAAAACCTCTCTCCATCCAATGGAGCAACAACATAGTCAATGTTGACTTTGTTGTTGCTCCTTCAGATCGAGGGAGGTTTTCTCTAAGATAAGACGGCTCCAATAAATTATTCTCGAAACCAAGGGGAGATTATTCATGTCGTCGCATCTGATGTGTGTGTGTGTGTGTGTCACTATTTAATCTCCTCTCATATGGATTTAAAAAAAAAAGAATATCAATGGTGTTTACTATTTGCAATCTTGTCGGTTTTAATTTCTATTAGGATTTATTAACATGTCTTAAAAGTATTTTTTGTTTTTTACTAAAAAATAAATTTAATTATGTTTTTATTTACTACAGTATGCAGTTCGCGCATTTGAAAATGCTCTAGATGTTGTATCAATGCCATGCTACACATTAGAATATCAAAGATCAGGTATGTCTTGTCTTTTTTCTTCCTTTTATGACTTCTTAAGGTTCCTTTTATTTATTTATTTTTACATTACCATCATTTGTGGGACACTATGGGGCCAATCATTCTATATAATGAACCACACCCAATTATGTAGCATATATGATTCCCTTTAGTTCATCATATGATATGATTCACATAACTAATATAATACTTCAACTTGGTTTTTTTGGTTGTGTATAAGTAATCCCCCAGATACCATAGTATAAGCATAACCATAATTATGCAATAGAGTATTTGAAATGAATGAGATATGCATACCACTTATGAGTATAAATTACAAAACATAGGCACCAATGAACCTAAATACTCATCCCAAGTTCCAAGAAGATGAAAATCAAACATCCCACCATCCTAAAAGTGGATAGAGGGTTGGGTGTGTTACATCAATGACCTCTATACACTCCTATGATATTTATTACTCCCCTGTGATATTTCTTGTAATATTTATTATTTTTTTGTAGAGTACTTCTTTAGCACCAAAGGAAATTATTCCACCCTTACCTCTAGAGAAAGAGAAACTTGAAAATGCTTTAGCTATAGACATTTATACCAATCTATTAATTGGTGTCCACCAACACTTGGAAGTTGCATTGCACTTGAATTATTGAATCTATATAACAATTCCTTAGAAGGTTCCATTCCATATTCACTTGGTTATCTACAAAATATCACGGACTTGGATGTGACACCAATTGTTTTCATTAACATTAGCATGAACACAAAAATATCTTTGGAAAGACTTGAATCCCAATGGGAGAAATATTAATTAACTGACAAATCATTGCTAACACAAGATGCCATCTAATATATTGATTATTAAATTTGAGAAATGTATTGTGAACAACAATTACTAGCTAGCAAAAGTTCAAAGACTTGGCCATATAAGCAAGGAATCAAAACTTCAAATTGAAAACCAACCTATCCTCTAAATGAAATATCTCTTACTATCGGTTTTATGAAATGTATTATTGTAACATATACAAAGGGTCATGACAAAAGGGGAGTAATTATACTATAGAAAATGGGGAAAATCTAAAATGGGGGAAATAAGTGGTATGGAAGAGGTGTAATACTCATGACATGCCCCACTGCCAAGAGAGATAAAACTCAAGTTCTAAAAGAAACAACCAAGTTATGGGACAAAAGAAACAATATGAGAACACCTAGAATTTTCAAAATCTCAACAATTCTATGGTGGTCATATGGTAGTCATAATTGTAGTAACGTTTTTTTTATTTATTGTTATATAATAAGTGATTGAGGATCTCCAAAGGAGTTAAATATGCTTTCTATTTGAAGGAAAATTAAATCATGTGTGTGTACACACACATTCAATTGGGTCTAGCTCGATGGTTTGGGAGGAGAAATTTTATCGTCCCCATCGAGGCTTAAATCCAGACACATGCATACACACACATTCAATTAGGTCTATCTCGGTGATTTGGGAAGATAAATTTTATTCTCCCCACCTAGGCTCAAATCTCGCTTGTCACACATTTCATTCTTTGTGATCCAATTATTGTTGAAGATGTAAACCATGAGAAATCATTTGGAACACATCTGGAGGGTTTTTAAATATGGCAGAATAGTTTAAATTGGCCAGAAGGAGTTCTAAAATAGAGGTGATGGAAAGAAATCAAATATCAATGGTTACGATTGTGATCGAGACAGATCAATGGTTGGTGTGCATTGCAAGCCTGGAAAGTGTACAGAGGTTAATTCCATAAAGTGGTTATGAAATGGAAACCATGAGTTTTGAAGTTAAATATGTGTCAGCACGGGGACGATTGCAGAGCAGAAAGTGGTTTACATTGAAACTGATGACCTATCGCTCTGAAAAATTGAATATTATAAAGTTGATGTGAGTTTTATTTTTGTTTATCTTTGTCAAAGAGGGAACTGATATTAGAGTTGTTGCAATTGTCACCTTTAGCTGAATTTAGAATTCTTAGTGTCATTATAATCACCATTAGTAGGTATTTTTTCTTGCTTCCATGGATCCCATCGTGCTCAAAGTATATGAACAAAGCCCATAAAATAATGAAGAAGCCCTAATCGATAGAGATGATGATGTTTGTGACCCTGAATTCATTGTTTCCACTATATATCAATTAATAAGTAACTTAGCTGATGTTAGAGGGAAAGTTTTTCCATTTTTGGAGTCTGTCCAAGATTCTTTCATTCCGCATGTAACCGAATTGTGTTTTCAATTTCTTGAATTTATAGGATGGTGTGCAGAGAAATACTTAGAGTCAGAAAGAGTTGTAACTGATAAAAAGGGTTCTAAAGTCTTGTGTAAATTTGATGTTGTGTCAGTCAGGGAGTCATTAAAAATTCCCAAGTCTTTCTCTGAGAATTATGAACCTTTTGATGAGGAAGAAATGATTAGAGTCTATAGGGAGTGTCAAACAAAGATTAAAACTTTGTTTTTAAGAATGATTATCAAGCTTGATAAGTTCCCACAAAGTATTCCTTTCACCTTAAGCATCGATGTCATGGTCAATGAGGTTCAATGTGTCTGCTCTTTGTTAAGTCGGGTTTTAGGTCTTAATAATGATAGATTTGTAGTTGAGGTCATGTTAGGTTTCCTGCTGAAATTTGCCCAGAAAAATTTAGGTCAATTTGTCTACATTAATTTTGATGAGTTCCTAACTGATACCATCCACAAACAGCTAGTGAACTTCCATTTTTTTAGAAACTTCAAATACTGTACATATTTGATGAATATTTTTCTCACCAACAAAAATGCAGAGATAACTGAAGAAGAATCAATATCTATTTAAATAAACATAATGACTTCAGTAATTTTTATCAATAAAGTCATGTCAAAGGCCTACCAGATGATTTTCAATGTTAAACTGCTCAGAGTTATTGGATAAATGAGAATTCACCTACAAAATCTAGAAGATAGAGTAAGATACTGGACCCTTTTCATAAATTCTATAGTAATATGGGTATATGGATTTCATGAGTTTCATTATTTCTTTCCCATATTTTTGACCCCCATACTTTTTTCTCTGGAGTTCATAAGACATAAAATCATCTCTGAAACTTAAAATTTCATCAAATATCATAGAGCAAGCAATATAAAGTTTCCTTTTCTGATTGGCCCATTCACTGTAAAATCTAGAACATGTCTAGCACAGGTTGAGGAAGATCTCAAATCTTTGTTTTTTGCAAAAATGCCAGGTAAAAAATATGATCTTCATCAGATCATGTCTAGAAGGAGGAAAATGAACAATAATTCTCCATATGAGCATGAGACTATTGAAGTCCTGGAGAATTTTGTAAATCTTGAAGATTGTGTGGATGTTGAAGCCCCTGTACAAAAGGCACAAACACAACAAAGTATTCCAAAGGTGGTAATTAAGGTTCCAAAATCTAGTACATGAAGTAAGAGGACTATTTCATAGGAAATGGACATAGGCCCTAAACACACTACCATAAATAAAATGAAAACCCTCCAGAAAGATAAGTATGTATACTTGGAGGATGAAGGGCATAAAGAACAAAATGGTTTAGACATGGTGGAGAGTGGAACAAGTGTAATTGAATCCAGAGCTGATCAATTGGAAAGTGAAGGTAGTTTAGGAGCCTTCCATAGCTAGAAATACTATTTTTATCAGGCCTCAAAGGAAGCCTACTAGTCACAGGAAGATTTATCTAAATGGTATGCAGAAAAAACAAAGGAATCACTAAGTGAGATCATGAATCTAATGCCTGGGGTAAAGAAACAATCCTAGCACAAGTCTTCATTATTTACAGTTAGAGACATAGAAAGGAAAACATTCAAGATTTCCATAGTAGAATAATATAAGGTCTCTGATATCAAAATAAAGTATGATGATAACAATGCCCTGGATAAGGTTCAATTCCACAGGCAGACTAGTGACCTTCTATATTCATATTATTTAAATTTCAATTTGAAAAATGCAAAATTAAACACTAGATGCCAAGCTTGAAGATCAATCAGGCAGGAAAAAGAAGCAAGTAAAGCATGGCATATTCAAATAAAGAAACTTGAATATGATGGCCCCAAAGTAATGAAAACCTTGATGGATGAGAAAGACAAAGTGATTCTCATCCTGAAGAAAAACATGAAAATTCCTTCTACAGAGCATCCATAGACTGTAGAACTTGTAGCATTGGAACAGGAAAAGGAATCTTTCAAGAAGCAATCACTAGATTTTAAGGCTAAATTTTTGCAACTGGAAAAGGAAAAATTAGAATGGTCAAAAGAAAAGACAGAAATGGAAACTAGAGTAATAGCTTTGTCTTCTGTTGTACCTTCTGTTACACCTTCTTCTACTGAAAGAAAATTAGGCACTGAAGACATTGTACAAGCAATGTCTTAGGTTATCTTAAAGGATGGAAAAATAAAATAATTGAAAGAGAATATCAAGAAAATTTAACAAGAGGCAAAGAAAAGGGATGAAAGTGTATCACATCTTAAAAAAGGAAAATGTAGTTCTTCATGAAAAGGTGAATAAGCTAAACACCAGGCTTAAAGGAAAAAGTTTTTTACAAGGAGACAAACACATCATATGGGAATCCATATCAATTGAGTTTAAAAAACTCAAGACATATCTAAATTATGTTAATGATGAGGACAACATTGCAGTTTTGGATAAACAAAGATGCAAAGTTATTTATGAAACTTTATCAAAAAGACCATCAGAATGGGCCCAGAACACTATCAATCTACTTAATATAGTTCCTTCATCAAGTTTGCATACAATTGGGGTCAAAGATAGAACTTCTTTCATAATATGGGCTAGAAGAATCATAACCAAGCACAACCTCTCGAATTCAGTCCAAAATAAAGAAGCCCAATTGGAAGAGTGTTCAAGATTTTAAGGATTTGTTTGAAGAACTATTTATCAAAGGTCTTCCATCATTCTGGGATGAAAAGGTAAATTTACATGAAAAATAAGCCCACAATGCACTCTTGATACAAGCGAGGATGGATCACTCTAGTCTAGGTTTGAAGACTTAGATGAAGTTTTAAAGGGGGAAACTGTGGTAGAAATGTTAGCCATAGATTTTGAAATTTTGAATAAATTTAGGATAATAAAATTAGGCTTTCCTGTCATGCCATATGCCTCTTGCATCGATTTGTAAATTTTAATAAATAAATGATGGATTATTGTATTCCTTCTGAATTACATTGGAAGGAGATAGTAAGATTGGGTAAAACTAAATGTAATTTTCCAGGTCCTAGTAAATGACTATCCAGCTCTCAACGGAGTATGGGTCCAGACATCATCCAATCATATTAAGACACTATCAATATCAAAGGGGTGAAGATAAGGATAAATATGTTTAAATATCTCAAGGATCTTGATTTTCTGAACTACTATTTTTTTATAAAAATTGTAACATGTAATGTACAAAGGGTGGGAGAAATTTTGATGAATTGTGTATTCTAAGAGTCTCTGTACTGTAATATTTTCCTGAAGAATTAATAAATTTGGGGGATCCAAGGCTTATGGGATCCAAAATTTCTTCAGAGATTCATGTGCCAGCGAATGTGTAGCATGTTCACTTCAGTGTATGTTCTTATTGTAGTTTATTGGTATGTTTCCATATCTGAATGATATTCAATTAAAATATTGTTTCAGAATTCATCATGTTGAGGCTCTGTCACATAGTTTAGAATATCAATGATGTTTTCTCCTGCTAAATGTTTTTAAGAAACTTCAAAATCTATTTTCTTAATGTGTTGATTTATGTTTTCCTTTCATCCTTTCTGCTACAACAACATTTAAATTAAACCAACACACATTGAGTGTCTATCTTGCCTATGACGTATTTTCCCATTAATTGACAGATTACCCACACATTCATAAGCTTCAACCTTTTCACTCCATTCCCAATGGATTTCTCACATGATTAAAAATCAAATCCCATCCAAAAAAAATATTTATAATCCAAGGACCTAACCTGAAGAAACAAAAATCAAATTAGTCCTTTCAGTGACTGATTTGAAAAAGATCCATCTCTGAGACTGGAAGGGTTAGATTCCAGTTCCTAAAGTTGGTTTGTGGTTACTTCTGGGTTTCTTTTCTCAACCTAAAGAAATTACGGAGTGATAACAGAATTGAAGGATAAATTCTATTGCTTTTCAATGCAATGCACATTGCATCCAAATTTTTAATGCTTTTATGTCAATATGTCAAGCGTTTTGGAAATTCTTTTCCACTTTAATTTACCTACACGTTCACTGAGTTTTTCATGCATTTTTGTTTGTAACTTTGTATATATTTTGTGACGGAATAATATTGTAACCATGAAAAAGAAAAATAATATAAATATAGAATGAAAAAAATTTAAGCCACAACATACAATTTCAAAGTATTCTCTTACTGTATTGCATAGGGTTCACTCCATAGTTATGATTTCCACTTAATGTGGCTATATTTTAACATTTAAGGTATCAAGACTCACTGAAAATGGATTCTTCCACATATATTTTGTACGTTTCAACAAAGGCATTCCCAAATCTTCCAAATTATTTTGATCTTTGGATATATGTGGTCAAAACTTTTAGACATTGGTTCGGTATACTTTTTGAGCTATGCCCTGTGGAAGTTAGGGTTCCTTAATGCTCCTAAAATTAGTTTCAAATGGGTCAGTTTGGCATTTTCCCTATAACGTATTTTTTGGGATGTTTCATACCATGAAATTTTGAGGAGATGGAGCAAAAATATTTGGGTACATGGTTCACTATAATTCATGAGATATTCCTTGTGGAATTTAGGGTTTATTAATAGTCCTAAAATCAATTTCAAACATGTCAATTTAGAATTTTCACTATAACTTCTTTTCTGGGACTTTTAAGACTATGAGATTTCAAGGGATCTCAGGAGACATACAAAAGTACCTTAGGTAAAAATTTAATAATTTGGTTTTCTATACCTTATGAGATATACCCTATGGAATTTATGGTTTCTAAATGGTCCTGAAATCAGTTTCAAATAGGTCAACTTGGCATTTTATTTATAACCTTTTTTTTGGGACTTTTCAGACTGTGAAAGTTTCAAGGATTTGAGGAGACATACCGAAGTAACTCAAGTAAAAAAATTAGAATACCATTTCAAAGATTATATACGTGCCATGTTGTACAAGTTATTTATTGGAAATAGGCCAAAAATAACAAGCTTTGAAAAGTTACCATAGATTTCATTTGGAAATTCAAATTTTGGTTAGCCCTGGTGAAGGCAGAAGTAGCAAGAAGACTCAGTGAAGGTAATTTGAATGTTATCATATTTTGAAGAATTTATATGTACTAAATAATAAAGTTTTACTTGAGAGTTGGTGGTACTCAAACAAATATATTGGTGTCTCTTGATAAGTTGGTTCTTAGTGACTGGTGTCTACGAAGATCTGTAAGAGTAGGTTGGTTCCTAATAGGGTTTTTACCAGTGGGGATTGGTTTCTCCAATATGTTTGTACCTATAAATATTTTTAACAGTAGGTTGGTGCCTACAACGAATTATAAAAAATATTTTTGTGGTTTTCTCTCGAAAGGGTTTCCATGTAAATTGTTTGTTCCATATTCTGCAGTTAATATATCTCATATGTGATTTCTTTCATATGGTTGATGAATGTTTGAAAAAGTAAAAAAAAATTATATTATACCGAT
>JZKD02S1608014.1:103817-119647 GCA_000966675.3 Picea glauca | reverse complement strand
CCCCCAAGTATAAGTGTGTTCTCAACATAAAATCCTTGACCTTTTCTTTGGGCCCCATGGTAGGAGAAAATACCTCGACCATTAATGCCCCAATAGTGGTTTCCTCTCCAAACTTATCTAGAAAATCCTTTTGAAACTTGATCCGATTTTTTATAGATCTAATGGGTAGATTGAAATACCAAGTGGAGGCTGAGTTTTCAAAAGTATAAGGAAAAATTCAACATGCCACATCTTCATGTTGTGAATTCATTAACCTAATGACAATAATAAACTTCTTAATATGATATTTGGGGGATCCATATGTTTCTAGGTCATATTTTAGAATTAATTCATTTGGATGTTTCGGTA
Organism: Picea glauca; assembly: GCA_000966675.3. Taxonomy (NCBI): domain Eukaryota; kingdom Viridiplantae; phylum Streptophyta; class Pinopsida; order Pinales; family Pinaceae; genus Picea; species Picea glauca. Next base: position 119,299 of record JZKD02S1608014.1, on the reverse strand, counting down.
AGTGGTGTAACAGACCAGGTTATTCAAAGGCATACTTATCCAACCACAGTTGGTTATTATTGTCATTATTATGTTCCATGTGGTTTGGTTCTTGTTCTAAGGATTTTGACTCTGTATCTGATTCTTCTTCTTTGGGTTATGAAAACCCATGATTATTAGAATGATTTCCTGTAGGAGGATTTATTGCAGGGGTATTAGGAATCAATCGAAAGGGATGATTAATTTATTGTAAGGCTAGATCCACTAGGTATTCAACTATGCGTACTAACGTATGTTCTGATGCAAACACAATGGATTCGAAAACTCCTCTTCTTCGAGGAAGAAAATGTGTTGTGGGAAGTTCCCCAATAAAATAAAATTCCAAATATTATTTCCATAGAATAGCCTCCTAAGACAACAGGTAAAAGTAATTCACAGTGGTAAGTTCTCTAAGAACTAGTTCTAAAAAGAAGCCTTATTGTTTTATTACTTTTAGAGAAAAAATAAGTATAAAAGAGGGATAAGAATTCTTCTTCAAAAGATAACAAAGGTTGAATATCATTCTGAAAGGGGAGAGTTGTGAAATAAGTTTCAATTCAGCTTGGCATTTTCATGATAGCTTATTTTCTAGGATGTTTCATATCGTAAAATTTTGAGACGAAGGTGAGATATCCAGAAACTTGTGATAAAACTTTCAGAAATTGGTTTTCTATACTTTTTGAGATATTCCCTAACTTCCACAAGGAATATCTCAGAAAGTATAGCAAACCAATTCTGAAATTGTTATCACATGTTTCCAGATATCTCACCTTCCTCTCAAAATTTTACGATATGAAACATACCAGAAAATAAGTTATCGTGAAAATTCCAAGCTGAATTGAAACTTATTTCGCAACTCTCCCCTTTAAGAATGATATTTGATATTTTCTCATCTTTTTTTTGCGGAGATGTGGACTGGAGATTTTGGAAAAACCTGCTTTTCATTCCCACAATCAACCTAATGCTGACACGTAGTCCTCAATGGAAAACACAGTTTGGATTGTGGGACCACCCTTCAGAATTATCCCTGACGCAACTTAAAATTCCACAATGCTTCCTAGCCATCGATTATGATGTAACGTGATAAAATTTACTAGTGCCCACTCTAATTTATTTCTTTGCCACATTTTACTGCTTTGTGCCTTTTTTAACCTTTTAGTCAATATATTTATTTTATTTTTAAAATAGATATATGTCGTCTCTCTTGCAACACTCTTCCTAAGTTGTCGTTATTGCGATGATTGTCCTTGGTTGTCTCTCTTGTGACAATATTCCTCGGTTGTCATTCCTACGACTATCCTCCATGGTTTTCATACTTGAGACAATTGCCTTATGTCATCTCTCTTGTGATGATTGTCCTAGGTCATATCTCTTGCGACAATCTTCCTCAGTTGTCGTTCCTTCGATGATCTTCCATGGTTGTCATTCTTGATACGATTGTCCTAGGTCATCTCCCTTGTGACGATTATCCTAGGTCATTTCTCTTTCGAATATATTCCTTGGTTGTCGTTTGTGCAACGATTGTCCTAGGTCGTCTCTCTTGTGACAACTACGTAGGTCGTCTCTCTTACGATGGCATCCTTAAGTCATCTCTCTTGTGACGTTATTCCAAGTTTGTCGCACGGTCGATGGGATATGATGCGAATTTTGAAGGGGTAAATATGCGCCACACTCTCCACAACATAACATCGCAAGAGCATCGAAATGAATGTCGCAAAATGACCCAAATTTACTAGTGTGGGAGTCAGCCACTATTCTCCAGGAATTTCATTATCTCAAGCCTTGAGGATAAGGTTGTTCTTAAAGGGGGAGGGAATGTTAGGTACCTAACCCCACAACCTATCATGTAGGTATAATAATATATTTCTATTTTATAAAGGTCAATACTAGTTAATACCACCTATTTAATAAATATGAACAAGCCAATGTAAGAAGACCTAATAGAAGCTTTTGCTTCTAGAAAGATGTTCCTCTAGAATGTTCTTTAAAATATAGAATTAGTATAAATAAGATTAGAATGTATGAGAGGGTCTTGTCTTGAGAATTATGGTAATAGAGCTCTGCTCTACTAGAGGTTTCCCCCTCGAAGAGGCAAGTGAACATTGTTTCCTATCAATAAAGGTATTATTTTGGTGTCGTGGATCCATCTATTTTGTTGTTCTTTGTTATTCTCTGTAGTATTTCTATTTTTCGTTGTTGTTTCCTATGCTTATGCTATTATAATAGATCTGATACCTAACATTTGTATAGCAGTTACAGGAACAAACAAAAATTGTGAGGTATATTGTCTTCAATTAAAAAACAATTAATGGAAAAAAGTAAAACAATTAAAGGAATGGAATTTGTTCATAACATCCCTCTTGTTCTAAGTCAACATTTTCAAGAAAAAAAATAAATTTCATTCATATATGATAGAACGGTTCCATTTGCAAACCTGAAAACATTATCATGGAAAATAATATATGTTTGACTACAAAAATCTAATGTGGAAAGAAAATGGGAAAAAATATACTATAAAGTAGGCATACCCTAAAGCATATATGTGGAAACATCACTGCAAAAGAAAACTTGCAATGTTACAACATTTTGATAAAGAGACCCGAAGCTATCCTTTAGAGTATTAGCTAGAAATAGGATAAAAGTAAAGGGAATAAAAAACAAGGATTTTTAGAAGAGCATAAAGTAGGGTTCATGGTTCAATAACAATTTCAAGTCAAAATGGTGTTTAACCATTCAAAGTAGTTAGTTTGAAAGTAGAGAGGTAAAAAACTATCTCGAAGAGATGACAAATATTGGTGCTAGTCATCAAGTTGACAAAAAATTAATGAAAACTCAAAAAACCATGGAGTCAGTAGGAATAATTCAAATTAGGAATCAATTAAGATTAACAACACAAATGAAGAGAAAAGTTTTTTTTCTATGCAAAAATGGGCTATAAGTGAGTTAAACTTTAAAAAACGAATCTCCAAAGAAGCCATATATGGATACCTATAAAAACATCATACTTCAAGAGTACAACAACATGGAAGCTATGAAACCTTGCATTGGAAAATACAATATATTTTTTTTGCAAGTGAAAAAAGGTAGAATAGTAATTAATCAAATGATATTTAAGGTGGGTATTGGTAAGCCACTGTATATTTACAACCCTGTTCCCCCCCACCAAAAAAAAAAACTATATTGGTCAATATTATTTAAAAAACAACTCCCCCCCTTAATACGTGTCAATATATTTCCTAGTGTTTTCATTGCTTTTTTAACACCCTTTATGAATGGATGTGATATAATATTATTTTCCCAGTGAAGCCCCCATGTTTTATACACCCAGTGCACAAATTTAAAATCAATATCACCAATGGAGGGAAGATGTGAAAATGTCAAACTCTACATGGGATATTATCAACACAAAACCCATCTATTTGTCATCAATATAGGTGGTTGTGATATAGTATTGGGGGAAGAATGGCTATGTGTGTTAGGACCAGTCACCATGGATTTGAAATAAATCTATATGATTTTCACTAAACAGGGTCATGTACACAACCTTCAAGGAATTTAGGTAGGCTCTCCTGAAATAGTCATCTCTCATCTTATGGAGAAGTTAATAAAGAAAGGACACTCTAGCATTATTTCCCAATTTAATTCCATATAGGTTATGGATAGTATGACACAAGAAATCCACATAGACTTGCATTTAGTCCTCGACAAACATCATCAGGTATTTGATACACCAAAGGTTTTACCCCCTAATTCTAAGAAGTCAACCACTAAATGTACATTCTTATCAACACCCTTTTGTACAAAATAATGAAAATAGAAAATATCATTTAGGAATTGTTGGAGGCGATCGTCCTATGTCCCAATACAATCCCTTACTCATCACCAGTAGTCACAATGTTAAAAAATGAATGCACTTCGTTCATGTCAATTTTCACATGCAACTCTATGTGACTAATTTTATATCTGAAAATGGCTTCCTAGTGATCTATCACTGAACAAATTTACAATGAAATTATTGATTGAAAACATATGTAGCAAAAGCAAAAATATCAAAGATGAATCATCAATAAACATGAGACACAATTTAAGTTATTTAATATTGTTATCATAAAAAATAATAAGGGAAAAAATCATCCCTCCCAACTAATACAATATCACCAAAAATGAGGACAACCTTATCCTTCTAGAAAAAGAGAATCTGAGGACAACCTTGTCCTTCAAATACAAAAAAGAAAACCAAAACTCTGTTATATTATAGAAATATCCTTTGCACATGAATATATTGTAGAGAAACTGTACAACCTGTTGACATCACCTGTCATCTTGTACAAATTTGTACCTACCCAGAAAACCAGATACATGATTCTCCTTACTAGAAACCTGCATACATACGCAATTTTCTCTCCTGCAAACCATGTATACCCTATACATGATTCATCCTTCTGCAACACGTGTATATATTCTCTCTGTTCATCTGCAAACTAAGTATGGACTCAGAAAACTTGTACAGTGTTGGTTAATATTCATCCTTTCTCCCATTCTTGGGCTGACCCAGGTTCAAATCTACTATGGTTTCCAACGAACCCCCCCTCTAAAACTATAGGCCCTCCTGGTAAACTAGAAGGTAACACAATGCATAGGATGCACTGCGCAGTCTCACCCGAGATATTTCTTATGGGTGGATTCAATGCTGAGGTGCTTGCAGCCTGGGAAATGAGTGGGGATATGAGATTAACCTTTTTGATCTTCATTTATTTAATCTAACATTCAACTTATCTCGATTAATCTGTCATTCTTACTCATGCAGGTAAAATATCATATCTAACTAATTCATTCATACATTTTTCTAACATCTAATCATCAATCAACAAAGGATATACATAACATTCAATCACATAACACATGATCTACCATGGTTCACCCCTCTTGGGCTACATCCACAAAGATTTGGCTTCTATGCTTGTTTATTATTATGGTTCCAATACTACAACACCTCATGCATTACAACTCTCCATAAAAACAAGTCGATATCTACAATGAGGTAGACTAGATCACACCACGCTCCTCAACCTATGATCTAACCCTAAACATCAACCTTAGTCCCTCTCCTCAGCTTAACAAATTACAAATTAGATCGGATTCTACATACATTCGGTCTTTAACAACATGGTAACAATGACCAAATACCAACAATAACCATCTCCCAACTTCATAACAAGAACAACACCCGACCTACACCTCTTAGGTACCTATTTATACATGTTCTTGGTTTACTAGCCATTACATATTCTTACCAAAACCCTAAACCTAGCATGGTTAAGTATTCTTGCATGCACGCCTCACATGCTTTCCTCCTCTGCATGCTTGTTTTCCTTGCGCGTGTTGCTTTTCCTGCAAGTTGTCTTTTCCTTCCTTGTGCTTTATTCTTCAAAATTAGTCTTTATTCAAAACTGGGCATGCACCCAATAGACCCCAAAAACTAATATGTGGCTCATCCCGAGACACATAGACACTACGTGCCCCTTTGACAACCTCTTCTAGACTATGGAACTTTTTTGTCAATCCCTTTCCTCGTGTCTGGACGTGGGCAATATTTTCTGTAAGTGCCTCTAAGTTCTGCGCTATGACTTCCTCCTGAACAATGGTTGTGCATTCCACCTGTGTCTATGCCATGTTATTCTTCTTTGCCTCCATTTGTGCAATCATCTATGTTTCTTTCTCATAGAGGGGCTCCATCTGCACCTGTCTCTCTTGTTTGTGCATCTACGTCGTATTTAGTTCGACCTGTAATATCTTCATCTCATGCTTTCCTTTTAAACGCTCAATAATGCCCATCATATTTTTCCTCTTCTTGAGGTCCCGGATTTCAGCATTTATCCTCTCTTCATGTTGTTCCCACTATTGTACCTGCTCATATTCCTCCAGCATTGTCCAAAGTTGCATTATTCTATCAAATATTTTTTTTGTTGTGTTAAATTTCCAACTTTGCTAGTTGGAGTGAAGCTTTTGCTTTCCTCTACTCCCTAACCTCTGGTGGGTTCGTTGGAGTCATCTTTTCCTTCAATTCCTCAATCTGTTTCCTGAATTGGTCTATATTTTGGGAAATCTTATTGAGTTTTCCCTCCATAGTTGGACTCTCATCTTGCACACTGTTCGGAAGGTGGTTGTATATTGTTGTCACCCCCTGTTAAATTTTATCTGTGTGCTCTTTTTATTATTTGGTCTCGAACTTTACTTGTTCAACCACGATCTCCAATTCTTCCATGTCATTTTTTATTTTATGCAGTTCTACTGCATCTATCCTGACGCGTGATTGAACCTCCTGTGCGACACTGACTTGGAGTTTATACAATTCCTTTGTTGGTATCTTAGCTAATACCATGTCAACCTGTGCTACATCTTTTAGTGGTGTCTGTGCTATGGTTTCATCCATCTACAATATGTCACTGGTTACCCTGAATATTGGACTCGCATGCATAGTTGTGTGAACTGTGCATTTGGTTTGTGGCATAGTCCTTATCACCATTGTTGTTTATCCCTCGAGAACAAACATTGTTCCCCTTTCATACCTCTGCGTGGTCCTGATCTGCTTGAGGACCTGTCTTATGCTAGCCAGGTCATCTTGTATCTTACCCCTTTTTATGCTTTTCTTCTTCAAAGTCCTCTGTGACATGGCCTTGCACCTTCTCAACCACAATATCAACATCATCCTCTATGATTGTATATTTAGGAGGCTCTTTGTGCACCTTCTCCTTCTTGTGCATTCCTCCTGACTGTGAAATTGGCCACTTAGGTGGCTTTTGTTCTTAGGGTGTAGATGTTTAGGGGGTTCCCTGTGTTCCCGTATCCCATGCTCTTTGGTCTTTTTGTTGCAAGGCAATGTCCTTCTTTCCTTCCTGCCCATCCTTCCTTCTTGTCTACATGTCCTTCTTTCCTGCACCCCCCTTATTTTGCTGCGTCATCTTCTTTGTTGGTTTTGGATTTTTGGGCACAAATTTATCTCATGCAAGTGTCTTGGTCTGCCCTGCATCCACCTCCATTCCCTTTGACACTTCCTGGTCTAAGACTGGGATATTCTAGTCATTGGGTCAATCTCTCATGGACATATCTATGTCTTCCTCCATGATGCAATATCTCATTTGGAGCCACTCCTTCCCTAGATCCCTGCATGCTTGGATCCATATGATGTTCTTGGAGGCCTTAAAGTTGGTGACTTCCTTGAATTGTGTGACTACCTCTAGAGTTATTCTCCAAGTGTTGGCAATACTCTCCTGGATATTTGTGAAGTACCTAGCAAAGGTACCTGTGTTTGTGCTTCTGTGCTTGGCGTCAAATTTTCTCCCCAGTGATGTGTATCAGGCGGCATGACACCGACCTATTCGGCTACAGAAGTATGAGTATGGGGGTTCTCTCCACATAATTCCACTCTAGTTTTTTGATCCGATTTGTAGGGTGGTTGTCTTTCAACCTCAATATACACTCCTGAAACACATGCGATAAATCATAGAAAAATACTTCGTGCAAGTCGTTGAATACGTACTTGTCCAAATATTTGCGCAGTGTTAACTTCAAGTTTCTATTATCTTTATGCACAAATTTCATCTCCTTTGTTTTCAAACAGCTCCTGATCTCTGCCTTCGTTGGGTTCCATGTTCTCAACATCCCATTTTCTATTCTCATTCTTTTAATGTTTTGTCACTAGATCTGACATTCTTTTCATGATTCTTCAGCAGATCTCATTCACTCAATCCCTTTATGTTCCAACTGGCAACATAACCATTTGTTGGTTAAGATTCATCCTTGCTCCCATTCTTGGGCTGACCCAGATTCATATCTACTATGGTTTCCAACACCCCCCCCCTAAAACTATCACCCCTCTCGGTAAACCAGAAGGAAACACAACGCATAGGATGCACTGCCCAGTCTCACCCAAGATAGTTCTATGGGTGGCTGCAACACTCAGGTGCTTGTAGCCTGGGAAATGAGTGGGGATATGTGATTAACCTCTATGATCTTCATTTATTTAATCTAACACTCAGCTTATCTTGATTAATCTATCATTCTTACTCATGCAGGTAAAATATCATATCTAACTAAGTCATTCATACATTTGTCTAACATATAATCATCAATCAACAAAGGAGATACATAACATTCAATCACATAACACATGATCTATCGTGGTTCACCCCTCCTGGGATACGTCCACAAATATTTGGCTGCTATGCTTGTTTATTATTATGGTTCCAAGACTAAAGCACCTCACGCATTACAACTCTCCATCAAAACATGTCAATATCTACAATGAGATGGACTATATCGCACCAGGAACCTCAGCCTGCGATCTAACCCTCAAGATCTACCTTGGTCCCTCTCCTCAACTCAACAACTTACAAGTTAGATCGGATTCTACAGAAATTCGGTCTTTAAAAGTATGGTAACAATGACCAAAGACTAAGAATAACCAACTCCCAACTTCAAAATGAGAACCACACCCAACCTAGACCTCCTAGGTACATATTTATACATTTTCTTGGCTTACTAGACATTACATATTCTTACCAAAATGCTAAACCTAGCATGATTAGGTCTTATTGCATGCTTTCCTCCTCTGCGTGATTATTTTCCTTGCACATGTTGCTTTTACTGCCATTTGTATTTTCCTTACTTGTGATTTATTCTCCAAAATTAGTCTTTATTCAAAACTAGTCCTGCACCCAACATACATACACCTCTGTACACTTCACTCGCTACCACATCCTTTCTCCTAGGCTTGATTCACCACCTTAATTTCCTAGCTGAGATTACCAATCCTCCTTGACAAAAGTGCAAACTCACTTATGTCAAATCCCTTCTTCCACAATGATGATACAATGTCATAATGATATCTCTCCTTTATATAGGAGTCCAATGATTGAATTTAGGAGCCCCTCCTAAAATCAACGATTAATTACAATTTTTTTATCCTTTTTGTGGATGTGGCACCCCCACACAAATCGAAAAATCCCATGAACTTTCCCATGAGGCCCTAGCCCCATTTCTAGGACGATTTCACTAAAACAAAATTCAAAATTAGTGCCAACGAAAATTCCCACATGCATAGCACCTTGCCCTCTAGTGGGAATACATCTCGAAGCTACAAAAATCAACACTCCCTTTTAGCAAGGGACATATACTATCCTCCAACATATGGATGCACCATTTTCTCACATAGTAGATATATCTCTTGATATACCACCTCATATTTACTCCAATAGTACAAACTAGCTACTCCCTCTCTCACTATGTCAAATGGGTCATCGAAATCTATCAACATAATATGTTTTACCATAGTTTCACTCCACTCATCCTGACTGGATGATCCTATTGTCTAATATGTCTGACTGGCTACATCCATGGTCACTGGAGAAAAAACTATAGTCCAGTCTATGTGAATGGCCATATCCTCACTCACTGAGGAAAAATATGTCTGACCGATCGCATCCTTGGCCACTGGAACACATCTTGTTGTCCAGTCTATGTGACTTGAAACATCCTCGATCCCTGAAGAAAAAATTGTCTGACTGGTTGCATCGTCAGTCATTGAAAAAAATATTGTTGTGTAATCTGCCTCATTGTCTTCTCCCTCTCTGACTGAATCAAATATTTCTCCCTATTCTTGATTGGTTTCCTCCTCTATCACTGTGGAGAAAACTGATGAAAAAATTGTATCCTCCATGGATTTCTCGCATGTCCTAGAAGCCTCATGCCTCTGAAGCTCCTTTTTGGCCTCCTCAATGCACGATAATCGTCTATAAATCTTGGAAGATGTCTCTCTCCCAACTGAACCTGAGGAGGAACTCCCTCTAGATGACCATCCCTCCCTCTTAGCCAACTGACTCTCCCTAATATCACACTCTCTTTGAGATCTCATCCTCATCCTAAAACTTGACTCCCTCTAAGTTTTCACACCCCCTAGGGCCATCTAATCCATGTCCATTGTCCTCTACACAGTATTGGGAGACTTCTCCTCCCTCCTAGATCTTGAGGGATAACTCCCTTTGAACTTTGTCTCCCTATGAGATGGTACTACTGGTGGGGTCACCTACCTCACATCACATGGAGCCACATGATCCTTCTCATCTTTCTCTATGCTCCTACTGATCAAAACACTCATAGGATGGCCCCTAATCCTATATATATTTCCCTCCCTTACTCCAAGAACCATTTCTTATTTTAAGTTATATCATTTGGGAACAATCAGTACCTGTCCATCTCGAAACAATACATGATATCCCTTCCTCTCAATCTCTAAGACTGAGAGGCAACTCCAATTGAAATGATACAATACTGGATCCTTGAAATGAATTCTTGGCTCCCATACCAAGATCTACTCATACGTTTGAGCTAGCCCCTGGGAGAGTGTCAAACAACTCTCTAGCACTTGTAATATGGAAATATGCCCTACTATCAACCAACCATGTCTCCCTGATAGAGACAGTGCCTAAAAGGGTGGATACCAACAATATATCCCTCTAGAACATGTTTGCAACCTCATCAACCTCTGTTGTTGATGTTTGTTTTCTTATTCCTATTCCCCTCTGGTGTGGACACTTTGAAGCATAGTGCCCAAAATCATGACACTCAAAACATCTGATCTTACTAAGATCCTTCTTCCATATCAACTCTGGAGATGATTACCTCTTAGGAGAATATCTTATCCATGATGGACCTCTTCTATCTGGAGAACCCCTTCTTCCCTTCCTAGTGTAGGCTACAAGGGCATGGTTCTCATAACTACTACTCTTTACCACACCATCCATATAATCTCTAGATACTAATCGGGTCTCCTCCTAGATACAAATTGTCCATAGTTTTTCAAAGTCTGGTAACTTTTATCATGCACATATCCCCTACAAAAATGGTTCACATGACCTGGAAATACATCTCAATGCTACATTCACCAACTCAACATCATGCACTGTCTCACCAATGGCTGTGAGATGATATAAGATTTGATTAATATTCATAAGATAACTGACAAGTGTGTCTTAACTGGTCATCCTACCAATATGAAGTTGATGCTTCAAGTGTAGCATCCTACCAGTATTATTGTTTTGGTAAAAACCCACCAAAGCATCATACATATCCTTGGTAGTTTCTTTCTCGACAATGTGAGGAATCTAGTGGCCCTTCACAAACTCTAGAAATACCTACTAGGCCTTCACTTCCCTCTTATCGTGAAATGATAAATCTATTGAATCAATCACATTAGGAACCATATCCTCAACATACTCCTTGAGTTCATTCCCTTCCAACAAAAGGATAACCCATGCCTTGCAAGCCTGAAATCTTGTTTCCCCTTCCAATCTATCCTCAAGCTTCAATGTATTGACCATCTTGACTTGCATGGAACAAGATACACAACACTCGTCTAGTGTTGTACCCAACAAAGTGTCTTGAGATGATCCGCTTCTCTTCAAATCCCAAGCTCTGATACCATGTCAATTTTCACATGAAACTCTATGTGACTAATTTCAGATATGAAAATTGCTTATGAGTGATATAACTATCACTGAAAAAATTTACACTGAAATTATTGACTCAAAACATATGCAACGAAAACAAAAATATCAGAGATGAATCATCAATACACATTAGACACAATTTTAGTTATGCATTCTTGTTATCATCAGAAATCCTAAGGGTAAAAAATATCCCTCCCAGCCAATAAAATATCACCAAAAATGAGGACATCCTTGTCCTTCCAAAACAAGATAATTCAAGGACAACCTTATCCTTCCAATAAAAAATAGAAAACCAAATCTATTCTATATTTTGTAAATCTCCTCTGCACACGAATATGATGTAGAGCACCTATAAAACTTGTTGACGTCACCTATTAGCTTGTAGGGATCTGTACCTACCCAGAAAACCAAATATGTGATTCACCTTATTGGAAACCCATAGACATAATCGGTTTAATCTCCTACAAACCATGTACACCCTATACATGATTCATCCTTCTATAACCCACATATATATGCGTTTCTCCCATTTGAAAAATGTGTATGGACTTAGAAAACTTGTATGGATACCTTTGTACACTTCACTCTCTTCCACCTCCTTTCTCCTAGGCCAAATTAACCACCTTGCACACTTTCCTATCTAAGATTACCAATCCTCCTTGGCACAATTCCAGACTCACTTATGCCAACTCCATTCTTCCATAATGATGATACAATGTCACAATGACAATTTGCATTTATATAGGAGTCCAATAAGTGAGTTTAGGAGCCCTTCCTAAACTCAACAATTAATTAGAATATTTTAATCCTCTTTCTGGGTGTGGCACCTCCACACAAATGAAAAAATCCCATCAACTTTCCCATGACACCCTAGCCTCATTTCTAGGCCCATTTCACTAAAATGAAAGTCAAAATTTGTGCCAATGAAAATTCCCACATTATTGGCACCTTGGTCTCTGATGGGAATACCTCTCGAAGATACAAAAATCAACAGTGCATGTGTCATGATTTTAGGGCTCTCAATAAGTAGATTATCAAGGATACATTTTTCATCCCAGTTATTGATAATCTATTAAATGAACTTCATGGAACAAAGTTTTTCATTAAACTTGATCTACGTTTAGAATAGCAGCAAATCAGGATGAAAGAGATAGACATCCATAATACTTCCTTTAGAACAAAAAAATGTCATTATGAATTCCTAGTGATGCCTTTCAGACATTTTAATGCTCCATCCACTTTCCAGAGCCTCATGAACAATATTTTCAAACCCTTCCTATGAAATTTTGTGTTTCTTGTTAGCATATAAAGTTGTCAAGGGTCTGTTGGGCTCCAACAACCCCCTTCTTTTTCTTTAATCAAAATCTAGGGTCCCTCAAAATTTTACTTGAATTCTTCATTTGTTTCCCTTTGAATTGATTCGATTGGTATTGGTTTGCTTTGTTTCGAGGTTGGTTTGATTTAATATTCTTTTCTTTTGTTTGGTTTGAATTTCATGAAATTTAAATGCCATTTCATTTTGTTTTCTACTGAGTTTTAATGTTGATAGACCAACTTCATAATTTGGGAGATTTTATTACAACACATCTTTTCTATGACATGTGTTCACATTTGATCAAATTTGAATGAGGGAGAGATGAACATATAAATCTTAATTTAAACGAAAGCCTTAATTTTTATCAACTTTTACTTTCGTTTAAATTATGGTTATGTTTTCGTATTTTTCTCATTAACAATCATTTTCAGAAAATAGTTTGGTAGGTTTAATTAATTAAATTATTTTGTTAGTTTGCATCTCATTTCAAAATAAAAATAAAATAATAATAAAAAGAATTATCTATCATTCATTAGATTTTGTAAAAACCAAAAATTAATATTTTTCTCCTCTCCATCAACTTGAAGCTTCTAGAATTTTAAGATCATATTTGAAAGGAAAATATCAACAATGTTTGTTTAGAACTTATAGTTAGTTTAAATTCATTTTTTATTTTATTGTTCTAGATTTTGTTTTATTCACAATTTTTAGGTTATTAATTTAGGTTTCTTTTTGTTTCACAAGTTTCTATTATCAGTTATTTGTTAGGGATCTGATCATGGCTTGATTTTATTATCTAAATACATTCAAGATAATTGATCAAAAAATAATATTGGATTGCTGCAAATAAATTATGAACAACAACATATAAGATTTGGAAATGCATTCAAGAACAGAGAAACAATTTTGTGGGACTTGTTTAAGCTAAACCATAAGGAATTTGAAGAAACGGTTGAGAACCCATCTCCCAAATGGACCCATTTAGCTTTCACAAGGAAATTTTCCCAAACAAATGCACGATTGGAGAGATATTTGTGTTTGTTTACGAGATAAATTTCAAGTGGTGGAAATTATTAGTGACGCCCAGACTGTTCATTCATTGTATAAATATATGAGAAAGTTCAAAGCCATGGAGATCCAAGAAATTGAGAGGAGGATTTCTTTCCTTTCTCTTTTGTATATTATTTATTTTGTAAACTTTTTTTCTTTTCAAATGGAGTAACGGATGGTTGGAATCTTTGGGAGAATGGACAAGTATTTTCAAAGAAGAATATGAAATTTCAGGTTGCTTAATGGCTTTTGTCCTGTGAGTAAAAAGGTTTTATTTTCATTATAATATCTTCATATTATTTGAATAATTAATTATGAATTGATTTAAATTAGCTTTAGTCTATTTTATCAATACATGGTTAATTGTTATCATTTATATATTAATTTTTTCAATTTTTAAGAGTCTATTATCCCAAAAGTTCTTCCTGGACCATATGATGAACATATTTTGTTGAAACTATATGAGAAAGCAGTTTAATATGTGTCTTTCATCCTGTGTGGACTTTGTAGTGTTTTTTTCATTGGCTTCTCATGTAATTTCTTGATGTGAAATGTTATCTATGTCGAAATAACTTTAGTTAGTTCTGCACATAATATTTTATATCATGTTTTTCTTTATGTTGTTCATTATCTTTTGGTTTAGTTTATATATGTGATTGATCATCTATTCAAGTATTTTGAGTTTACATCTGATGTTAGATAGCCGATAACACCATGTTGGAAGATTGGTTGTTGTCATTGATGTCAACCCTAGTCATGGGTTTTGGACCACAAAATTGATGAAGGTATTTGGACATGAAGGAAAATGTACATGCAGATACAACACCCATTGATGGATAGTATACATCATGTTATTTCTGGTGGTATGTTTCACGTCACATGGATCCTCATGGTTGAGGAGAAATGAATTTTTGAAGATGACAAAGTGAATTGAAGAAGGAAGTACATGTAGGCCATGAAAATAATTAAAGAAAAGAATTACAAAATAAGAAAGTGTCAGGTCAGCCCTAATGTTAAAAGGAAGTGACATAAATGGTATAAATAAACATCATTATACATTCATTTTATACAATTCAAATTTCAGAGGTAATAAGAAGAAAAGAAGGTCGGATTTCAAGGGAGGATGAAGTCTTTTGGTGATGTGTTCTAAGGTATGTTATATTCAGGTCATCTTACCATTTTTGCTATAACTTTTTTTCTAGAACGATTCAGATGGTGAAATCACTATGGTATTGCGCAGATATATAAAGGTACCTCTGGTAAACAATTTAGCTCTTGATTCTCTATAATTATGGAGATACACTCTGTGGAAGATAGGGTTTGTGACCAGTCCTGAAGCTAGTCAATAAACAAGTGTTCCAGGTAAAATAGTCATAACTTATTCATTGAGAATCCAAATGAAGTGGGACAAATTTCATTGGAAATCATACAAAATTTAGTTTCTTGTGTGTGAGTTTAAAAATCAGATGTTAATTATTGAGCGCGGGGCATTCTTTGCAAGTTCACTCTCCTGAATAGACCAGAATTGAATAAAGTCTACCATTCTTTCTATAACCTCTTTTTGGGGAGGATTAAAGGAGTGAAAATTGGAG
>JZKD02S1608014.1:65694-103767 GCA_000966675.3 Picea glauca | reverse complement strand
TCTTATACTATTGTTCATTTCTCATTGGATATAGTTGAATGGTTTAAGTATAAGTTGAAAAAGGTTTTAAATTGTACTTGATATTGATTCACCCCCCTCTCAGTATCAACATACCATTCTTGAGAATTGAAATTTCTTTCATTTTCAGTTATTGGACATTTCAAGGTCATAAGATATATACTTATTTGTCTTTCTGTCATTATAAACTCGCTCCAGAATATGAAACACTTCCTTGAATTTATTCAGGAAGTATTATGCTTTCTTTTGTCATAGGTTTACACTTGACATAGGTTAAGAGGAGCTCATACAATACAGAGAGATGAATTTATCTTAGTACTGCTAATCAGTGAGAGGTTAGTAGGTGCATTGCTTTCTTTTATTCAGATTTGTTTATATATGAATGAGATGATGATTTCATTAATTAGCTTAGACTATTTATGTGTCATTGTTTCAATTGTATTTGCTTAGTATTTATTAGTTTAAAATCTTTAAACATTAAAAAAATATATATATTTATGTTCTTACTTTATCTTATTTTGAAACATTATTATGAACATTCATTTTCGCAAGATTTCAAGTAAACCTTGTAAACTGTATATAGATTGTTTATAATCATTTGTATATTCATGTTTATTTTTAATAAACATTATTAAGTAATATATCATTTGTTAGAATCATAGATTTAGATTAGTTTATTTATTTTACTATTTTTAGGACTTTAGTTGGCTAACAGAGCCATTAAACCCATCGGGTCAGATCATACCAAATGACTTGGGTTAATTAGACAACCCTGGTCTGGATCTAACCTTCCAGTTGATGGTGTGTCATTTACGCCCATCAACAAATGGCGCTAGAAGGAGGGCCGAGGTAAATTTATTGATTAAATGTTTCACCCCTCAGCCTATCATAATTTCAGATTCAACATTTGTTTCTTCTGTGTCATCTTGAAATGCACTAGAAGCCATGCCATACTGACAAGATGGCCTTGAACGATTCTTTGTTTTGAATGTATTTAATTCCCCATGGCTCCCCAAATCACTGTGTTGGAACATGCTTTCCACTTCTCATTACTTGATATTCCCAACGAGACAGTCTCTCGCTTGTCCAAACTCACCTTTGATGGTGGGGGGGGATGTATCTACAAAATACCATCTTAACAAGTATTGGTGTAAATGCATCAAACATGATATTTCTGATTTAAAGGTTTTATGCAGATTGTTCGCTTTAAGTTTTAGGGGTCAAATTAAACATTGGTTTGAGTCTTTTCCAACATATCACATTATTTATTGGTTTCAGTTTGTAGATGAATTTTTAGATGCTTTTGAAAACTATGATTACAATCAATTATGTGAAGAATTTTAGACTTTACTAATCAATCCAAATTCATCTCCAGAAATATTTTCAACAAGAATCCATCATGTTCTATGTAAATTTAATCTTGATGACATGTCATTTGTACTAAATCTCCTCTATGATGCATGCATCCCTTTCATCCAATCATATTCAATCGTGAATGATTATTTGGTTACAAATACTATCACTCAATTGTGAGAAGAATTTTGTTCGCAGGATGAGATGAATCCATCCAAAAATTTTGAACAAGCAAGGGAGGTAGAACCTATTGAAAAGGTCCTCACTCACAATCAAATTGGTTTTTCATCTGAATCATTGTATACTCAGCCCTCGACCATTGTGGATGAAGATTTGATGTTCGGTCAAGGTGAATGTCCATATTCTTCTAACTCTTTCTCTAATCAGTACTTAAATTCAGTTATTGAAGAACACTTAGGTGATGAAAATGATCTTAAGCATTCTAACAGTCTAGTGAAACTGATTAGAGATGTAGATCTGCAATTAGAATAAGAAACCTTAAACCTTCATCCACAAATCATACCTTATCCATCGAAAATATTAGATGTTTTTCATGAACGTTTTGAATTATCTATCATACATGATACAAATTTAGATGATGATATTATGTTGAAGAATTTATCACCAAAACAGAGTGAAATTTTTAAAGAAACTGAAGAAGAATGTTTTGAGAATACCATTGCTAAATATCATAGCTCAAGATATTATATTCATGTGTTCATATTTTATTCCTTTTAATCTTTATATCCTGATATCTTCTTAGATTATGGTGGACATGATACTTTACCCACGGTATCTTACTCTTTTCTGTCACAATCAGATCTTTTCGATATGCCAAGATTTGGTGAAATTAATTCTAAACATAACATTTATGAAGTCCGATTTGATTCTCTTTCACTTTCATCACTCGCATAGAAAAAATACATGTTGCAAGATAATTTTACACGATTTATTTTTGAAAATGACAATGCACTCATTCTTATGGAGATCGAATATTCTACATTGCATATTCGTTCTTTAATTAGTTTGAATTTTAATGTTTATGCTTCACATTTTGAAATGATCAATCTCATCAAAGGAAGCGTTCAAACCAATAATCTAACTGATGTCATGAATCCTCTTATGATGTGTTCCCCATTGATATATCCATTTCATCGAAGTCATAGTTTGCATCCTAATTTTTATGACAGGATCTTAGAATGACTTGAAGATTCGTATCTAAAAAATATTCATAATAAAGATAAAGGTGTGCTTGCTTTGTTTCTACCTAAATATATAGGAAGTAATCATGACATGATTTTTTTAGATCCTCCATGTGAAGAAATGGATGAACACTTGGACAATTGTCAAGCGGATGGGGCACTTCAGCCTTGGCTAATGGTTATGTCAGATCCCCATAATATTGACAAGTTTTCCAAACTTACTTACACTCTTCCATGCCATTATGACCCATATCATGACAAGATTGTAGAATGCTTGGAGGAGTCATACATAAAGAAGTTTCAAAAAATGGTAAGGTCATTCTTGTTTTGTTTTTAAAAGAATATATAGGAGGCAAGCATGACATATTTATTTTGTATCTGCAAATACTACATTCTTTTATTCTGATTTTCGATTTTATGTGCCTTGCATGATTGAAGATGCTCTTGTGGTTGCACTGGAAATACGATTTTACTTAGAGTTTTGATCTATTTAGTAGTTTGGAGTAGGTTTAGGAGTAGGTTTCCTTTAGTTTTATTTCTCAGTGTTTCTCTTTGTAATAATGCAGTTATGAACATAAGTGAGCACACCAAGAGAACCATAATATGAATGTTGTCAGGGAAGTCCACTTTAAATCTTTTTCTCTATGCTTTTCGTTGAATATTTCTTTTTAAAAATGTAGTATCATCATGAAAATTTTAAATGGAAAGTAAAGAGATAAGTAAATTTGAAATATCAATTCAACCCTGACCCAAGGTGCCACAAGTAGGACTATACTCATATTAGTAAGGATTTTTCTATTTTATTTTAGTCTCTTTTAGTTTTAATAATAATGCTTGGTCAAAGTAACATCTTATGCATCACTATATTAATAAAAGGACTTGCTCGCACATGAGATTTTATATGATTTAGTTCTTCCTTTATTTTATAGTGGGATGTTAGTAGTTCCCAAAGCTCGGGTTTATCTTTGGCCAAAATTGTTTTTGAAAGTGTACTTTTGCTATTTCGATTTTGTTTGTTTTGATATACTTCTGATTCTGAATCCCATTAATAAAATATGATTCAGTTTGTTGTGTGTTTGTTTTTTTTTTTCTTTCTTTGATTGAACTTGCTTCTTGTCTCTCTTTTTGAATAATTATATTTATGATGAAAGAGCAATTGTCGAAGGAAGCATTCATTTCAAGACTTATGTTTTTGAAAGAAATTTGAAATAGTTCAAACAGTTTCTGATGTTAAGGTTCAACTCAGATAATTGATTTATAAGTCAGATGAGTACTATGAAATCCTAAACGATCTTTGTTAGAGTATTAGCCCTTAAATGTGTCAAGATATTTGGGAATTACAATTATCCTTAAACTTTTTACGCCGTCCATATTCTTAAGGAATCACTTTTAAGTGCTTCTCCATTCTCTAGATGATTTCTTAAATTAAATCTAAAATATCTAAACCATGATAAAACTTCCAGTTTTGAAAGAAAATAAATAAAAAAAGATCAATTGTTCACATGTATTGCAATTAACCTCTAGTATCACCCCGCTCTCTTTGTCATCAATAAATCTGTAATTTATTATTATTTAAAAGTGGCATACGAGGGTTGGAAGAACTTAAGTGTGGGAAGTGTGTGTAAACCTGTTGGGGTACTGAACAGGCTCGCTGGTAGCGGGTAAATGCACACATGATACCAAGACAATTTCATCGGGGTACTAAACATGCATGCTAGCAACGAAGCAATGTCGGGTTGAGAGGTAGTAGGTATATGTTTTAAAATTAACTTTTATGGAAGTACACATCATGTGGATACAACTATTGGATGGGATTAAATCATTTGAGTGGGTTAAATGGCATACTTTTCGAGGATATGGATGATTTCTCCCAGCAGTGGCCCTGTCAATGGTATTGAAGTCATTTTATAAACATCATGACTCTTTGATTAAAACACAACTTCAAGCTACTATCCTCTGTAAAAGCATTACTTTCTTATTTTCTGATATTTTTCTATAAATTTGAGCTAGTCTTAACATTGTGTAATATTAAAGTGGATTTGTTTCAAAGCAGCTTAAAATTATATCCAAGTCTTATTCATCTTTCCTACGATGAAATTTTGATAGGTCAGAGATAACTTCTTCACCCAGTAAGTCACCATTTGTTGGGCCCCAACAAGCCCCTTATTTTTCTTTAATCAAAATCTAGGGTCCCTCAAAATTTTACTTGGATTCTTTATTTGTTTCCCTTTGAATTGATTGGATTGGTATTGGTTTTATTTGTTTCAAGGTTGGTTTGATTTAATATTCTTTTCTTTTCTTTGTCTTGAATTTCATGAAATTTAAATTCCATTTCATTTTGTTTTCTACAGAGTTTTAATGTTGATGGACGAGCTTCATAATTTGGGAGATTTTATTACGACACATCTTTTCTATGACATGTGTTCACATTTGATCAAATTTGAATGAGGGAGAGACAAACATAGAAATCTTAATTTAAACGAAAACCTTAATTTTTATCAACTTTTACTTTCGTTTAAATTATGATTATGTTTTTTTATTTTTCTCATTAACAATAATTTTCACAAAATCATTTGGTAGGTTTAATTAATTAAATTATTTCATTAGTTTGAATCTCATTTCCAAATAAAAATAAAATAATAAAAAAAAAGAATTATCTATCATTTGTTTGATTTTCTGAAAACCCAAAATTAATATTTTTCTCCTCTCCATCAACTTGAAGCTTCTAGAATTTTAAGATCATATTTGAAAGGAAAATATAAACAATGTTTGTTTAGAAATTATAGTTAGCTGAAATTCATTTTTTATTTAATGTTTTGGATTTTGTTTTATTCACAATTTTTAGGTTATTAATTTAGGTTTCTTTTTGTTTCACAGGTTTCTATTATCGGTTATTTGGTACGGATATGATCATGACTTGATTTTATTATCTAAGTACATTCAAGATAATTGATCCAAAAATAATATTGGATTGTTGCAAATAAATTATGAACAACAACATATAAGATTTGGAAATGTGTTCAAGAACAGACAAACAAATTTGCGGGACTTGTTTCAACCAAACCATAAGTAATTTGAAGAAACGGTTGAAAACCCATCACCAAAATAGAACCATTTAGCTTTCACTCAGAAATTGTCCCAAACAAATTCAGGATTTGAGAGATATTTGTGTCTCTTTACAAGAAAAATTTCAGGTAGTGGAAATTATTAGTGACGCCTAGACTGTTCATTCATTGTATAAATATATGAGAAATTTCAGAGCCATGGAGATCCAACAAAATGAGAGGAGGATTTTTATCCTTTCTCTTTTGTAGATTATTTATTTTGTAAAAAAATTTCTTTTCAAATGGAATAACGGATGGTTGGAATCTTTGGGAGAATGGTTAAGTATTTTCAAAGAAGAATATTGAATTCTAGGTTGCTTAATGGATTTTGTCCTATGAGTAAAATGGTTTTATTTTCATTATAATATCTTCATATTCTTTGAATAATTGATTATGCATTGATTTAAATTAGCTTTAGTCCATTTTATGAATACATGGTTAATTTGTATCATTTATATATTAATGTTTTCAATCTTTAAGAGTCTATTATCCCAAAAGTTCTTCCTAGACCATATGATGAACATATTTTGTTGAAACTATATGAGAAAGTAGTTTCCTCTTTGGATTTCATCCTGTGTAGACTTTGCAGTGTTTTTTTCATTGTCTTCTCATGTAATTTCTTGATGTGAAATGCTATCTGTGTCGAATTAGCTTTAGTTAGTTCTACACATAATGTTTTATATCATGCTTTTATTTATGTTGTTCATTATCTTTTGGTTTAGTTTATATCTGTGACTGATCATCTATTCAAGTATTTTGAGTTTACATATGATGCTAGATAGTTGGTAACACCATTCTTGATAATTGAAATTTCTTTCATTTTCAATTATTGGACATTTCAAGGTCACAAGATATATAATTATTTGTCTTTCTGTCGTTATAAACTCGCTCCAAAATATGAAACACTTCCTTGAATTTCTTCAGGAAGTATTATGCTTGATTTTGTCATAGGTTTACACTCGACACAGGTTAAGAGGAGCCCATACAATACAGAGAGATGAATTTAGCTTAGTACTGCTGATCAGTGAGAGGTTAGTAGGTGCATTGCTTTCTTTTATTTAGATTTGTTTATATATGAGTGAGACGATGATTGCATTAATTAGATTTCACTGTTTATGTGCCATTGTTTCAATTGTATTTTCTTAGTATTTATTAGTTTAAAATATTTAAACATTAAAAAAAAAAAACAATTTATGTTCTTACTTTATCTTATTTTGAAACATTATTATGAACATTCATTTTCGCAAGATTTCAAGTAAACCTTGTAAACTGTATATAGATTGTTTATAATCATTTGTATATTCATGTTTCTTTTTAATAAACATTAGTAAGTAATATTTCATTTGTTAGAATCATATCTTTAGATTAGTTTTTTTCTTTTACTTTTTTTAAGACTTTAGTTGGCTAACAAAGCCATTAAACCCGTCGGGTCAGATCATACCAAACGGCTTGGGTTAATTAGACAACCTCGGTCCGGATCTAACCTTCCAGTTGATGGTGTGTCATTTACGCCCGTCAACAAGGTCATATGTAGTTATTGTTAAAACCTAGGTCTACACCTCTGTCGATTACCTCTCTTTTCTACATTGCTTCCTATAATTTTTTCCTCTTCTGGTTGATAAAGTCAGGTCAATCAAGTATGTTGTATGCACAGGGAAAATCTATGAGGAAAATGCAGCATTCAGAGCATCCATTTCAGGCTTGAAATACAAGAAAATAGGGAGGTTCAATTTTCAACAACAGAGATCCCATGTGCAGTTCAGATTAACGACTCTCGTGCATTTGGAGTTTCAAAATCATGTAAGGATTAATGACAAGACATAATCCATGAAGTGTCAAAGTCTCAAAGTATCGAAGTAACGAGAGACTACCATGTCAACCGTGAGAAAGTCACTTTGGAACATATTCACGCCCGTGTTCAAAATCTCATGAACCCCCAAAGTCTTGAAGTCCCAAAGTAATGAGAGACTACCACATCAACTAGGAGGAAGTCACTTTGGGAGATATTCATGCCCACATTCAAAATATCCCAAAGCTCGAAGTCCCAAAGTAACGAGAGGTTGCCATGTCAACCGAGAGAAAGATACTTCGGGAGATATCCATGCCCATGTTCAAAATCTCTAGAAGCCCGAAGTCCTGAAGTAACGAGAGGCTGCCACATCAACCGGGAGAAAGTTATTTTGGGATATTTCCATCCAAACATCTCGAAGTGACATCAATATACCACATCGCTTCATGCCCTACCACTCCACAGGTGTTTTTCAAATCAACACATGGAACTTATCCACCGAGGATGCTTAGCATTCATTTCAGGCTACCACGTCACTCTGGGCCCGTACCACTCTAGGAGTTTTTCATGCTTCACAATCCAGAACTCCCAAAGGTCAAAGTGTCGAAGACAAATGGTGCTCAACCATTAGTAGTTGTGACAACACATGACATCAGGACACCACGTCATATTAGGGAGATCGTTCTCTAGGAGATATTCTTGCTCAGCATTCAAATCTCCCAAGCACCAAATTGGCTCCATCTCTAAACATCGTTAAACAGATTCTAGAGTTGGAAGGCGGATAAATATTAGCAGGGGCACTAAAATAGTAGGGTTTCCCATATCACAGATTGCAACAGATCAACATACACACTTCATTATGGGGACAAAACATTCTTGAATGTTAAAATTCTAGAGTAGTCCCGCAATCGAAATCATGGTATAGCAAAAGAGGTCCGTTGAAGTTGGTGGTGAATTGTGGGGGTCGAAGCGTTATGGACCCAAAACTCCCTTGGCAACTTCCGCAATCACGTGTTGATGTAGGGTCCATCTGAGAGTAGTGTGTGGAAAAAAAACCAGAGCGTTCCCATATCATAGGTTGCGACAAGATTGACGACCACACTTCATTGCGGGGAAAGAAAGTGCTTGAACTCTATAATATCAAAGTGGTCCTGCAATCAAAACTGTTGTTCCTAATATTACCCGTAAGGCTCAAAAGAGTAATGTCAAGGCATCATAAATATAAATGGATGTTTTTCAAGGTGCTTTTTCTTCCGTTAGTTATATAAGAATTAATCCTCAAATGAAAATAATGACAGAACATGACAAAGGCCGTAATTTGTTGTCTGAGTCGATTTATAAAATCAAGTGATATGAGGGAAAATTACAAAATTGTTAAAAAAATTGAGGCATCAATGCAAGATGAATCTTACCTTATTCACAGTAGAAGAAATAAAATAATGCACCCTTGTAAGGATATGAGATATAGTAATCCAAGTAGCTCACAGGTCTTGTATTTACTTATAGAAAATACAGAGGAAAAACTGTTTGCTTATCAAACAACCAATAAAATGTGATTACAATAGTAGTAGTACTAAATTGCAATAACTCGCTTATGAAGGAATAACATAAGGGAGGTAAGAAATATGGAATACAAGAAAATAACATAACTCAAACTGCACAAAAAATGGAATCCCCGTCTGTACTTGTATTAGTTCTCACAAAAGGAGAGTTTTTCCTTATTACATATGGAAAGAAGCAGCCTATGTTCAGTCTTCAGACTATGCATTTATACAAAATGATCTCAACCCTAGGCGGTTGAGATTCTCATAATTCAAAAACAATAAATATTACAATATGTAAAATTTGAAACGTTTCACTTGCATCTTCTCTGTCTCTTTGCCTGTTGGTAGAGACGTTTCTTCTTCTTGTACTCCAGCTCAGAAAACAACTATTCCCTAATCATGACTTGTGAAAAAGGAGTATACAATTTGTATCATTTGTTCCCAGATGTGTTGGGTTTTCCTTGCTCAGCGCACTGAATGCATCTTCCCACTAACTACACCACCATCCTGGAAGGCTCTGTTGTATTATTTTCCTCAAACGTTTATAACTTCTTTTCTATGTGGGGTAGCCTATATTCCATCCTCCTGGCTTCTAGAGATATAGATTGTAGCCATAGACTAGGATTGACTATCCATTTATTTATCTGAGTAAGGTCAACTTGTTTCAACTGTAGGATTTCGGCTACTTCTTCTATACTTGACTTGGAAGTGAGTTGATGTTTTTCAATATCAATTTTCCCCAGGGCTTTAGAGATACTGTCTATTTCAATGTCCAATGATTCTTTTTAGATTGAGGAACAAGATTCTTCACAAGATTTATTCACTTCCGTGGCTAATCTCTTACTTTCAACTATATTAGCCTCCCAAGTTTTAAGTATTATATCACCTCGAGTTTGTTTTGAAAAGGAAAATCTAGTGACATTGGCTACTTCCTCTTTTGTTGAAGATAAAACGGCCTCTTGGAATGTCACTCTAGATATAGTGGCCTCTCTCTCCTTTATACAAATATTATTAAAAGAATGGTTTGTCGACCGATGATAATTATGAACAGATTCTAGTATGATAAAAAGGTTTTGCTAGGCTGATTCCAACCTCTCCTGCACCTCCAAGGCCTAGTCTTGGAAAAACTCCACATTCATTGTTGTGTTCTTAATCATTTTTATTTTATCTTGGATTTGTTTTACTAATTCTTCCCATTGAATGGCCAGTTCCCTATTTTCCTGTGAATTCTTATGCATTTCATCAAGACTGATTTTAAGTTGCTGAATTTCCTTCTTGTCGCAGGCTCTGATCTGCTCAAAAAATTTATTCATCTCACTTTTGACACTCTATTCTACAATCTTTACTTGGTTTTACAACTGGCTCACCAACAAATCCTTCTACTTCAATTGTTCCTTTAGGTTCCCAAATGAGTATCGGTTTGTTGTAGCAAAATATCCCAATGATATTGCCACTTCCATAGTGACATCTACTTATTCTAAGGCATGACTGTCATATAGCACTTTGTGTCTCTTGATAGTCGTACCCTCATTTGGTGAGTTTCTCTTTTCACAACAGCTCTCCTCTTTTTGTTGAAGAATATGTCGGAAGGGGGTATCTCTTCCACCAAAATAGGTGTAATATCTTCTATAAACACTACTTCGGCACTCGGGTTCCCTCTACTGTACTGTAAAGGTGTGAAAGATTGAATAGGGATGCCTATCTCGGTGGATGGATATTTCCCGGTTGTGTGAGTATTTGATTTGTCCGGTGTGGATAGTGGTTTTTCTTCCCCCTTTTTTATCAAGGCCTCAGCATGAGCTTTACTTTGATCATCTAGTGGATTTGTCAATGTAGTATCCCCCTCTTGTGTCAAACCCTCAGTTTTTTCCAAATGTTCTTGAGCATCTTGTCCAGCAGAGATCCATGTTTATAAACTCTCTGTCATAGTTTCCTGTGTAGTTGGAGTTGTCGGGGTTTCTACTTGCAAGACTTTAGGAAGGCTATTTCATCGGTGCCTTTGAAAATTATAGAATTCAGCTAATTTGTCATGAGCCAGAGTTTGGACTCAGCTCAAAACTTCCTAATAAGATCTTGCTCCTCAGAATATCTCATCCTGTGGGGAATCTTCATGCTCGTATCTTTTTAAATTGGAAAGAGC
The DNA here is from genome assembly GCA_000966675.3 of Picea glauca. Taxonomy (NCBI): domain Eukaryota; kingdom Viridiplantae; phylum Streptophyta; class Pinopsida; order Pinales; family Pinaceae; genus Picea; species Picea glauca. Next base: position 92,617 of record JZKD02S1608014.1, on the reverse strand, counting down.
CATGTGATTTCCCACGATCTTTTTAGGATCATGTTTCTTGAATTCAATATTGACAATCTTGATGTCTTATAGGGTCACGGCCTCTACTTTTGAATGACCAGAATCTAACAGCGTGAACATACCAATCTGAAAAGGAAAGGTGGGCCATACCTTTTTCTGCAATGCCTTTAGCTCTTTATTGATTCTGCTCAGCACAGTTTGATGCACTACCTCTTTACAAACCAATCGACCTGGTAGAAACTTGGGTAAATCATGCAGAGGGATGGAACATCCAAAAACCCTGATATAAGAGAACTGGTCTTCAATGTACCAATCTGCTATTTTTCCCAGGTTGGTCATTATCTTGTCGGAAATCTTAGGAGGTGGGCACCCATATATAGCAATATGCATTAGCACCACCACATAATTACAGATTTCGTAGAAGAAATATTTTTCTTTATCCTCCCACAGCTTGGAGTGATAGAAATGTATCGTTTCACCGTTGGTCAGAGTCCAGCTCCATCCCATCGATGTAAATGGCATCATGAAATAGATGTCATCCATAATATAAGAAAACATGTAAAATGGGGTAGGTTTCCCTTTGGCTTTCAATGAGTGATATTTTGTTATTTCCTTGACCAATTTGTCTGATAATATTTTGTCCCAATCAAAGGAATACTCCTCTAATACCATGTGCATGATTTCTATAGCAAGAAAACCCCTCTACGGACTACACAAAGGGCCTAAAGTGTAGGCAGAGCCAACCGTCTAAAGTCTCCTACTTTTTAATCACTATCCCAACATTACCCCACAATCATACATAAAAGACAAGAGAGAGGGATCCGATAGGCATACCTTAAAATCCACATCTGGTGTCGATCCCTTTATGCTTGGTTGTTTCCCAACTGCAAATATCCTCCCAAGGTTGACCTACATTCATCAAAAGACAAAAAAAGAAACTACAAGCATGCATTCTACATATGGATTAGTGGATTAGACATCATAAACAAGAAATGTAAACAAATCATATAAGTTCAAGACGTCATTTGGCGGGACAGAAAAAGTACTTCTTTATATTAATATCACAAAATTCGCTTACAACATGAGACTGACACTGCTCCTTGAACTTGGTATTGGGCACCTCTTCATTGTGCACCAACTGCTTCAACGTCTTATTTACCTCTTCAGTTCTCTCTTAGGGAAATGGTAAGGGATTTACAATTGGGGCAAAGGGGGATTGATAAAATGTGCAGAGTTTCTTTTCTCTCGTGATTCTCCTTGCAATGGGACCCCAACCCCTTCTTTTATAGGCCAAAACAGATAGTAACGGTTGGAGTGATTGGCTATGGGCAGTCAAACGGTTAAGTAATGGCCCAAAAACTAGAATCCTATGCAAATTTCCACATTTCATCATATTCTATGAGTGTACGCAAGTTGTAGTGGCTCAGCAGGCCTGTGTACGCGGGCAGTAATGGTGCATGGCGCGTACACCTTCAAAATGATGGTTTTTAGAAGAGTTTTTCAATAATGGCTTGGTAAAGATAGAAATTTAGCTGGCTCGATGCCAAGTATGCATGTAAGGTGCAATTTAGGGTTATAATAGATTCCCCCTAATGTGTGAGGTCAGAAGAGCATTTGATGGATGAAATGCATTAAAAATATTCACCATTGTACGACGCGAGTGAGACCAGGGACCGGAGTTTAGGAGGTGCCATCTACAAAAATAACAATTTGTCTCACCGAGGTGGGCATACCCATGCTCGAGATGAAATTAAATCATGGTTGCCAATCAAATACACTGCAGATCCATGTCATATAACTATATAAAGTGTAGCCGCGAGCAATACACAATGGATCTACACCTCAAAATCAAAATATATACATGTATAGTATCCATTTTTAAGAAGCCAATGACACATGATGGTTGGAGATGAGGTCTTCAGAGCTTGAGCAACAATTCCAAAATCTTCAAAAATTGGGTAGGAGTGTAATACGAGTGTACGACTTCGCTACCCAGAGGTCTTCGACGGCTCGTCGGTAACAGACAAGAGGATCTTGATGATCAGGCATAGAACTTAATTGATTTTGAGCAAGGACTTGATTGGTCTTTCGGGCTGACCAGGCATGAGGACAAGAGACAAACTGTAGAAGGGCCGACTCAAGTTTAGTAAGAATTCTCTTGGACAAAATCATGACAAAAAATGAGACTCGGGGAGCATGGCATTGACATAAGTTCATGATGTAGGAGGCAAAGAAAACTATCCATATGTTTGGAAGGGTAACCAAATGGAGGAGGACACATCTCTATGTATCAAGAACAACTTCCTAAGGTCATATTGAATCCTAAGGCTTGACAAACAAAAAAAATGATGTGCTTTGTCCAAGGGTGACTCATTGTGTTGTCAACAAAAAGAAAATACTTTTCCGTTCCTCTTTTTGGGGTATATTTGATTTTTTTTTGTCTTTTTCAATAATTTTGGGAAGCTTGAAAAAGAATAAAGAATGCTATGTTACAAAGGAGGAATGAGTGTCACATACATACTAGTTCCAAGCGCAAGAAACACATTGATGCTCAGAGAAAGGAGACATATGCAGGGAAAGGAAACTCAGGAAAAATCCTCCATGGGTCAAGGTGTCAAGACGCAGAGGCAGAGTCCTACAAGGCTTACGTACAAGGCATGATTTAGATGGTTCAGTTGAGAGCAACATGGAACTGACATTAGGACAAAGACACAGGAATGCAAATGTGATTAGTAAGACACAATAATAACGTACTTCAATGTGATTTTAACAAGCCCAAAGAAGGTAAGCTCAGTGGTTTTTCATTTTTAGAGAGTCTGAAAAAGCATAAAAGGAGACTCCAATGGGGTACCTTTTTCGAAGGTAGTCTAGTAGGTTCGAAAAAAGGGGAAAACTAGCACCGAAAAGACATCTATTCAAAATCATTTTAACGAGTGTGACAAAGAAAATATCACTCGACAATCTTTTCATTTTTAAGGAGTCTAAAAAGAGATTAACTACGGACTCCATAAGGGATGTTCTTCTGGACCAATTTAACGAGTGTGAAGAAAAAAGGTCACTCGAATAGCTTTTCAATTTTAGGGAGTCTGAAAATATCTTAACTATGGACTCCATGGGGGTTCCTTTTTCATAAGTTTAGTCCCTCATGCCCGAAAAAGCATTAAATCTATACCTGAGAATACTATTCTAGAGAACTGAGGCTCCTAGAGTATACCTTTGTTCGTACTTTTGACCATCTGGACCGAAAAAGGGGTAAACTACTACTGGACAGACGTGCCTTCAAATTTCAGTTTAGCGAGCGTGAAGGGTAACAAGATCACTCGACGATATTTTCATATTTAGAGGGTCTGAAAAGGGATTAAAAGAAGACCCATTGTGTTTTGGGAGTCTCGAGGGTGAGGTAAAGAGTGATAATGAATCATGCAAATGAGGCTCATACTCATAATCAAGAAAAACTAATAAGGACTCCTGAGCCTATAGTCATTAGTGACGGCATGGACACCAAAATGCAATCGGGATCTACCTAGGGCATCCACGTGAAGGTAGGCTCTACCACTAAATTACGACACTTCTAGAGCAAGAGTGAGGGTTCTGTGTCACAATTCGGTGGGATCGATCCTATGGAAAAGAGGAAAATACAATGAGGTGCAACAAGTGGAGGTGGAAGCCTAACTTACATGCACAAAGTTGAAAAAATGACTTTATACAAAAAGACCTTTAAAATGACCCAACTCCCCAAAACGTTTCCCAATACCCAAAGTAACACTTATCGTAACATTCCATAAGAAACTCATGAACCATACTAAATGATTTTTAAGTTAGAAAAAACAACAAAAGGGTTCGAAAAAATGACAAAAAGGGCCAAAAAAGTCTATAAATAGAAGTTTGGCAGCTCATTATCACTATTACGAATTGAGAATTGACCAAAAGTCAAAAAACACCCCTTTTTCAAAAGAGTTCATTCTGGGAGCTTCTGTGGACAAAACAAACTTCTGCTTGGACCAAGTAAGTACAAATTAGCCCCTCCTACATTTCCATTCCTCATTTTTGTATTTATTTTTGTTTTTTTGGGGGTTGTTGACCTTTAAAATGGTCGTCCCTATGTGTACACGGGATGTCCTAGGATAGCACACGTATTCCCATGTGCAGATGAAACTCTGCATGTAGGCATACGTGACTATATCCACTACAGCCCACATATACCCTCCAACATGTGAAAAAATTAAAAATGCAAGAGTTAACTCTCCATGATTTTGTCTTTCTGCAGGATGTACGTTCATTGGAGAGAGAGGGAACCTGAGGACTTTGATTTTTTGGTCTCAGACGACCCCGATGTTTTCATTGTCTTGTAACAGTGCAAGTTTCTAAAGTTCTTCCAGTGTCTATTTATGAGGGCACAACCTAGGTTGCTAAATGCATTGATAGATTACTGACATTCTGACATAGAGGCATTCATGCTCGAGGGGTAGTCGTTGACTCCAACAACTGAGGACATTTACTTTTTGATTGGTCTCTCGAGGAAAGGGGAACCAGTCAACTTGTGCACTTTTCCCCCCAGGCCACACATCATTGAGGTGTTGATTGGACTCCATTGCGAGGCTGGTACTAAGAAAGTAGGTTCTCAGGTGCCTATAAACAAGATCAGAAACCTACTAATGAAAGCGATTGTTCTACTCATTGGGCGGATCATGAGATCCACAACTTTTAATTAGGCTTCCCGGGCACACATGCATTGTGCATTTCAGTGCTTAAATGCACAATTTTTTTACTAGAGCATAACCATCCTGACATGCATGAAGAGACAGTTGAGAGATTATTGAGTGCGAGCACATAGGAACTTCAGGTTTGGGACCGTTTTATGCTCTTTCTTCTTTGAGAGGGTACCTAGTCTCAGTCGTTGAGAGACGGTATGAGGGCACAATGCCACTCTCCTGGTGCTATGTAGATGGGAGGCATTATTTCCATGACAGGGTGGGGGGAGGACCATTGAGGCCTTCGATGACAATTGTTTTGACTGGTGGTCTCGACAGATTTCAGCGATAGAGGACTACCCCTATGACGGGATCGACTTCTCCAAGTAGCCTAATGATCATGAGGAATAGGCAACATCCTCGACCAAAGGCAGGACGAACAGCAACAGGGGGGCCTCCAGTCGGAGAGGCTGATAAAGTTTGGAGACGGGTGGAGCAGAACCTTACCGTGCTCACTCACATAGTCCCAATGGCAGAGATCAAGTACATGCCACCATCAATGCAAACTCATGTAGTTGGGGTGCCACGGACCTGGGTATAGCTTTTTCGTCATTTTGAAAATGTTGTTGTTCACTATAGCAGGGCCAATAGGCCCCGCCCTTATCTAGGCTAGACTACTTACGTGCCGAGAGCACCTTTTGTATATTTGTGAGGGCATAATCCCCTGTGATTCTGACTGGACATATTTTTGAGGCGCTTACGCCCACCCATGTACTCTAATATTTTTTTGATATATATATGGATCTTTTTCATCTTTTTTATGTGTTATGGATTACATCTATTTTACAAATGTGCATGTGTGTTATTTTTTCTACATGTGTGCAAAATGACAATCTAATATATGATTAACTAGAGTATCTCTGATTTTATTCTATCTCCTAAGAACATGGTTGTACGTAATGTAATCAAATATTCATTCTAAGAGACGTACCCTAAGGAACCGTCGGTGTAGTGTAGGATCGTAAACATGGTAAAACCCACTTAACTGAGACACAACCAACTAAGCATCTAAATAGACCCAGAGGTTAGATATACCATGCAACAAAGCGTCATGAAGCAAATCTAATACTGCTTTGTATTCGATGATGCTTTTTGTGGTGTCACCTAAAAAGATACCTCTTGAAGATAGCAACTATCCCTGAGGTGTGAAAATTAACCAGGATGTAGAAGAAATCCTCCGAGTGTGTTGAATAGCACCATCCACAAACCCAGCGAACACCTTTGATTCTCTTGACATATTCCACAGTGAAAATGATGACATCAAAAATGACACGTCCATAAAACCAAAAAGATGAAACTAAAAAGAGAATGTACAGGAACTATACATATGTTACAAGAAGTCACCCAAGGTGACCCACCTACGAGTAATACTTCTTGAGGTAGAGCCCATTTCTAGGCTCCGCCAAAGAATTTCCCTCAAAATCCACCAGATGATAAGCGCCCTTCTTTAGAACCTCCTTCACGATAAAAGGTCCGAAACACATGGGTTTGAACTTGCCTGACCCCAGGGGATCCTTATCTTGGTCATAGACTAGGACAAGGTCGCCTTCAGAAAAAATTTGAGGATGAATGGACCGATCATACTGACACTTGAATTTATGTTTGTGAGCCTCATTAGCTAAGGTTGTGTCGCAACACTACTCATTGAGTTGCTCAAGATATAATAAATGCTCTTCAAGCGGTGAAGTGTCTGGAAATAAATGTACTTCCAACTTTAGAGAGGGGATCTGGCACTCTATAGGAAAGACTGCTTCCATCTCGTAAACAATTTGAAAAGGTGAGAAACCGGTTGCAGTTTTAACAGACATTTGGTAGGCCCATAATGCTAAGTACAACATCAAATGCCAATTTGACCTAGTCGAATTGATCGCTCACTGTAAAATAGTCTTCAGGGATTTATTCATAGCTTCCACCTGACCATTTGCTTGTGGGTAGAAGGGTGATGAATTTTCTTGCCTCAACCCAAGATTTGATGTTAAATCGGACATCATTTTGTTCTAAAAGTGACTACCATGGTCAGTGAAAATCTCTCTCGAGATGTCGAACCTTGCTATTATCTGGTTAAACAAAAAGAGAGTTGCAGTCTCGCCATCATCCTTAAACGTTGGCATAGCTTTGACCCACTTCATGAAGTATTCTACTGCTACGATGATATAACAGTGCCCCCTTGCAAAAGGAGGGTTGCATGTAGCCTAATCAATCCCCCACTTGGTGAAGGGGCCAATTGTGATGACGGTAAACCATGGGAGTCGGGTGTTCCCTCATCTTTTGAGAGACGATCTGACACGGGTGGAACTTATTGACCGATTCAACACAATATTTGATTAATGTTGGCCAAAAGTAACTGGCTTGTAGAATCATTTGGGCTATTGCCAACCCAGACAAATGACCACCACATGCTCTAGTGTGGCAATCGTTAAGAAGGATTTCCACTTCTTCATGGGTGAGAAACCGACGAAGGATGCAATCTACACCTCAAGTATGAGACATTTTTTTGCCTGATGGCATATATGGAAACACTCATCATGAGAACCATAGGTAGGGCACCTCAAATCTTGGAGATAGACTAGTATATCTCCATAACAGGGGTCCAAAGATGCGATCAGAAACATGTCCCCTTTGATAGGTGACTCTTCGGGTATAACATCACCTTATTCGACTGGAAGTTTCGAAATGAGTTCCGCAAAGAACAACGACTTTTTGGATTTTTCCAAAACAAAATCCAAGTCAAATTCCTGGAGGATAACTATCCATCTACTGATCTTTCCACCAATTACACATCGTGTCAACACGTATTGAAATGGATTCACAACAATAATGACAGTGGTCTTGCGAAACAAGATGTAATGGCGAAATGTTTGGACAACATGAACTATTGTCATTGCAAGTTTTTCAATGTGGGAATAACTGAGTTCCGGTCCAACCAAACCTTGGCTCAGGTAATAGATCACACATTCCTAGAGAAAATCATCCTCTTGAACCAAGACCATACCGATGGTCAACTCCACAACATCCAAGTACAATAAGAAATCTTTATTATAATTGGGTGGCCAAAGAAGAGGGGTAGACATGAGGGCATGTTTCAATGCTTCAAAAGAGTGTTGAGAGGATTCTTTCCAATGGAAATGAATGTCCTTCTTCAATAAACGCATGAAACCCTTTGTGATCTCGACATAGTTCGCAATGAAATGCTGTAAAAAGTTTTCTTTTCCCTATAGACTCTAAAGCTGAGGGATTGTGCATGGGGGAGGCAACTGAACTATTGCCTCAACCTTTAGAGGATCGACCATGATCCATGTTGTCGAAACAATGAAACCAATAAAATGACCTGATGTGACGCAAAAACTGCATGTGTTTGGATTCAAGCGGATCTGGTAGTAGCGACATCACTCAAAGATAATTCAGATGTGTGTAGGATGATCAGCTCTCTTGTGAGATCATGACACTAAATCATTGAGATAAGCCTCGACTATATGTTTGAGGTCGTGGAAAGAAAAAGTCATGGTCCATTGAAACGTAGCTCCAACATTTTTCATACCAAAAGGCATCTTCCGATAAGCGAATGTACCCACGGACATATGAAAGCGGTTGTGTGTTGGTCTTCATGCTTGATCTGTATCTGATTGTATCTTGAAAAAACATCTATGAAAGAAAAGGCTTCACAACCTGCACATTCATCGACTATCTGGTCAATAAATGGAGTGGGGAAATTGTCTTTTGGATAGGCCTTGTTCAAATCATGAAATTCCATACATACACGAATCGTACCCTGTTTTTTATTGACTGGAACATAATTTGACACCCATTGAGTCAATTGGATGGGGTAGATAAAACCAGCTTGGAGTAGTTTCTCTACTTCATCCTTAACAGATGTTTCTTTCCTAGGATTGACTGGATGAAGCTTCTGCTGGACTGGCTTAGCATCAGGATATGTCATCATTTTTTGTTCGACGATTCTTGGATCTATGCCTAGAATTTCTTCATAAGACCAAGAAAACACATCGCAAAATTCCTTAAATAAATCTGTGCAGATTTGAATCTCCTTAGGGGAGCAGTTCGCTCCGACGAAGATATTCTCCACGACACTAGGGATTCTGGAGATATCGATAGGTATTTTTTGAGTGATTTTTTCCATATTTCCTTCAGCATAAATAGCATGCATAGCCAAAGGATTGATAGGACAAGCCTTATCTCCAGTCATATTCAAAGTGAATTCACCTGCTTCAATTCTTCTTAACTCTGGGAGGAAGTAATATCGGTGATGAATATCATCCCAGGGTCTATCCGGAATAGTCATTTCCTCAGTAATCACCTCGTCTGAGGCAAAGACTAAGTCTAAAGAATCAATATCAGTGAGGGAACCTTGAGCCCATATAGGCTTGAGAACCGGATCTAACTCTTGTGCGGGAGTCGGATCGGAGTTGACAGAAGCTTGTTGGACTATAGAGTATGCAACTTCTGCCATGAACAAAGGCATGGCCATGCCATGGTGCCCTTTCCCTTCCATTGTGGCTGATGGGGAAGGAAGAGTCCACAAATCGTTAAAGTAAGTTATGCGAAATGACGAGATTTGAAAGATTTCAGCCCTAGGTTGGTCGAGGACAATCGACATGTAATGGACATTGCCGGTCAGAGGAGGGTAATTGAAAGTACCCATCAAATGTGGGAAAAAACCAACCCCTACATTGATGATATCAGGCTGAGAGTTATCAATCATCGGGACCGTGGATACCCCCGATGAAGGGTCAGGATGGGAGAAGGATAACTAATCAATGGTCACAATCTAGCCCTCGTGTGGAAACAAAAAGACCTGGAAAACTATCACAACCACTACTTGCATAGCATAGGTCCAACTCCTTCCTAACAAGATATTGTAGTCGAGAGACACATCGACCACTCCAACTTCAACACACATGGTCTTCCCTCCTAACTGCATGGGAAAAGAGGGGATGATTCCATGTGGTCGAAACTAATGACTGTCGAAAGTAGTAAGAAGGGTAGGTGAAGGAGACAAAATGGGTTGGCTGATATCCTTCCAACATGCCAAAGACATTACGCATGTCGAGGTGCCCTCATCAACCATCGTGCGGAAAATGTTTCGAGTAAAAGTTTTCATGGTGTAAGCCACTACTATCTGAAATGCTACATGGTAAGGAAGACAGGGTTTTAGGTCGGTCGTATCAAGCATGATCATTCCTGGATTACAAGTCTCAACAGATCCTAAGGTAGTTAACAAATCCTTTCTCTGGGAAGGGCATCTCTAGAGGACTTTCAAATATGGCATTGCACAAGGGGTTTATGACAAATCGTCCACCACAAAGTAGTTTTGGGAGGCCCTTGTGTTTGGGTTGTGAGAAGCTTTCTTGAATGCACCTTTGGGGATGTGTTTCATTGTTTCACCCAATATATTCTCAATATGGAGAGGAAGAGATGGGTTTTCGGCTTCTTTACCCTTCTCAGGCGTGTTTGGCATTCCATAGTCGCGTGCCCTAGTTGCTATGTCAACGCTACCTTTCATCATGTACACATTTGCGGATGAAGGATTACTCAAAGATGGAGGGGGTCCCTGACCAACCCCTTCCACACTTGAGGAGGCTTGAGCTAAATTTTTCCCATGCGGAGATGGATTCATTAACACGGCAGGCGACTACTATGACAATAACTTCTAGGCCTCTACAAGCTGAGGGCACTGGTGAATCGGATGGTCTTCCTTGCAAAGATTACAAGGATACTTCAACTTTTTCTTTTTAGTGTTTCCCTCACTAGAATTATTGGTAGGTTTCTTATCCCCCTTACCCTTCTTTCATTGTTTCTTCTTTCCATCAGGTTGTTGGGTGGCCTTCAGGTTTGTCAATTGCACACTGTGTACATTTGACGTTTGAGTAGGGGGGGCAATTGAACCTGTGGTCTAGATGGATGTTGTCTGTTGTATTGCCAATTGTTGCAATTGATTTGATAGCTGATCAGCGGGCTTCGTTTTCAATGAAACTACAATACCATCATCATGTGGTCCAGATATTTGTTTGGTCTTGTCAAGTATCGATCGTGGTGCTTCTGGTAAAACTTCATAATGTAAACCAGACTGAGAGTAAATCAGTTCTAGTTGTTGGGCTCTCATTATCGCTTCTTCCTCTAAAAAGACCCCCGAGGTTAGGACATTTTTAGATAACTGGAGTACCAAAGACTTAAGGAACAACTCAAGTAGAAATGTTGGTGGTACTGGCACTTTTATCAAACTCTTTCGGCATCTCCATTCTCCAATGTGATCTGAGATATGGTCCTCTTTTGTCTACTCAAAGTTGGCCAGCAATTCGGTGTTGGCATCGTATCTCACGGGTAATTGGAAATGGTTTAAGAAATCCATTACCAATTTTCCAAAAGAAGAGTATCTTGAGCGGTCGAGCTCAATGTACCATTTTGCCACACTCCCAATGAGAGTGCATTGAAACAAACACAACTAGATGGAGTCGTCTCTCAAAGAATTGGACAAGCACCATAAATGGAAGGTAGTGACATGATCACCTAGATATTCATTAGGCTTGGACTCGAACTTTGGAATGTCCGAAGGCAATTTGGTTGGCATAGGGGGCCAATGTGGATCATGACAGATGTGTTCATTTAATAACCTTGTCAAGTCTGGCAAGTGCAGAGTTGCTAGAAACGGTAATTTGGGTTGTTGATTGTAACCAGGGAAAAAGGAGCGTGGAGTTTGGTTGGCACCAGGTTGCTAGGAAAAGTTAGGTTGTTGACCAGGGTTATGGTAATAACCATGGCCATGACCATCATACAGATTATATGCTTGTTGAGATGTCATCGGCTGACTCTCGTAATAGGATGTAAAGGGTTGGGCTTGTGTCGCATTCAAAGGATTTTGGGAGGGGTTTCCCCCTGCCGATCCGACGGGCATAGGTGTTGAGCCTTTCCTAGGATTCCATTGTCTATGGAATGGGTTGCCCTCGGTCAATGTCCCTGATAAGGGAACTGATCCCTGCCATGGATTCCAAGTTCCTTGTGAGGAAGGAATTCCTAAGTTTTCCCCTTGTGCAGGAATAGAACCCTGTATAGGATGTTGTTGTCCATAACCGGGGTTGCCCCCGGCCGAGATGGAAGCTAACAAGAAAGCATTGTTACCAAATTCATCGAACAAAGAGAACAGTGTCAAACCTACCATCATGCTATAAGTAGGAAGTCCTTGACTACCTTCTCCAAATGAACTATAATTTACGTTCGGCCTGACAGAGTGTTGGTGGGCACCCCTGAGTGAAGGGGACGAAGAAGGTATATGACCCCCTCCGTAAGGGAAAGCATTATAGGGAGATGAAGTGCCCCCCACGGATCCTTGCAGAGGATTGTTTGAGCTACCTTCCCCCAGACCTAAAGTTTGTAGAGTGGAGGAGGAAAGGATAGAGTTCATAGAAAATCTAGGCATCCTGTATGAAATCAGAGGGCATGTCACACTCTAGGTGAACAGATCAGTTATCGCCACCATAGATGGAATTGGACCATTACCCGAGGAAGAGGTAGTCGAGACCATAGCGGTCCAGACCAACGATGGTTGGTTAGGAGGCGAAACACCCCCTATAGTGAAAACCGTAGAGGAAATATGAGTACCTGAAGAAGTAGCAACATTTGTTTCTGTTGCTGCTTGTGACACTACCTGACGCTCATAAGGTTGAGCCTGTACTATGATGGGCATCGATAGATCAGTGATTGGAGGGTTATACGGACCAAGAGCTTGTGCTTCAAGGTCATAAATGATTGGTTCCTCCATAATCAAAGGTTCTCCTCTCAGAGAGATTCCATCACAGTTTCATGTAACCCGGTCGCCTCAAAAGACCCTTATTGGTCTATTTTTCACCTTAGTGCTGGCGGGGGTGGCTTGAGATCAATCGGTGGCAGGCCCAAAATCCTTCGCGACTGGTGGAGCTCCTGATCCTCCACTATGAGAGAAGATCAATGACACACTAGGGCTTTATATAATTTTTTTAAAAACCAACACACACTAGAAAAATTTCCTATGAGGTAAGAGAGGAAGATCACTAGCCTGTTGGAAGAACAGTGATAATAACCAACACTAGAGCAACTTACCGGTGCAAGTGAAACTCGAATATGGAAGCACCCTCCAGGTATACTCTGCAAAGTGTGGCTTGATGTCTACCCTAGGTACCATAGTATACTCCCACAGTCACATGTGTAAGTCACTAAGATAAAGGCAACTAAGTTGCTAGTGTGCGAACAGTCACTAGGCGGGTATAGTCGACAATCGGGTGAACCGAAATGAGCAGGGTATCAAGCCCAAAACCTATCAAGGGTATCGAAAGCAATTGTTCTATAATATGAATGAGGACCTCAAATGATTTTGAGACCCACGAAGCTCCGTGGAAAATGTGATCAACGGAATCCCAAGATAATCCCTCTATATGCGTTCCCCACTATGCTTGGTCCAGATTTGGAGGGGTTATCTATGCTACCTTTCCACACACAACCTTGTGTTTAGCCCCTAGGTTAGAGCGGGGTCCTGGATAACTTTCACAGTTACTGGACTTTCAAGCACTCCCTAGCTCAGACTCTTATGTTTGTTTTTGTAGCCTTGAAGAGTTTCCTCTCCAATCCTAAATCAAGGCTCTAGCTTAGACTAAATTGATGAACCCTTGAAACACAAAGTCTAATAACTTTTAATTAGGCATTAATTTTAGTGGTTGTCTTAAGTCAAAAGGAATGAAAGTGAAACTAGTGATGTTGTTTAAGAGAGAAAAGAGAAGAGCATAAGATGATACTGGAAACAAATGTACTTCTTTCTTCACAAATAATGATTTGCCAATTGAAACTCTTTCACCAAACTTTTCATAACTAATTTTCTCAGATCTTTGAAAATAAAAACTCAAAACAAGATTTTTCTCCACTACAAGATACTTAATGTCCTAAGAATTCAAGTAAAGAACTTAAGAACACTTTCTTTTTCATTGGTAAACAAAGGAACTAACCTAAACTACTTTACCAAACAAAGCAATGAAAGATTTTTTTTTATTGTTTTATTCTTCAAAACAAGAAATTTGAAAATGAATTTCTTTTCTTCTAAAGAAAAAAAGGGAAAAATACCGACAATATAGGACCAAGAAATAACTTATGGCCCAATCGCAGATCGCATGGATTCATTGACAATACCAAACGGGAAGATCTAAGCAGACTCACCAACTTGTCTAAAACCCTATTAAAGAAAACACACGAAATATTTTGATGAAAAGAAATCTATGCTAAGGTCGGACCTAGGATATAGACTGCTAAAAAAAAGACTAGAGCTAGTTCAAGAAGACCCTTGAGAAGTATCACTTCTGACAGGGAAGGGGATGACTGCCTCTTCTTTGCAAAAGATCTTCTCAACACAGGCACGCTACTATCACTTCAATAGCCAGTGTATGTATGCGGGTTTTCCAAATTCAGGGCATGTATGCACATGTGCAGGCCCACTATAGGCTACATACACCTCTGTAACTCCTCAAAAAAATGAAAAAACAACAGTCTAGCACAGGAAGAGAGTACTGGTATGGAAGACCAACATCCCTTGATGACACAGAAGCTCACAGAAACTCAGAAAATAGTGAATGAACTAATTCAAAGGACCCAAAAAGAAATATCCCCAAAGACCCTAGAGGCTTCCCCAGTATGGTCGTTAATTATGCTATAGTGGGAAAACCCCTCTACGGACTACACTAAGGGCCTAAAGTGTAGAAAGATCTAACCATCTAAAGTCTCCTACTTTTTAATCACTATGCCAACATTACCCCACAATCATACATAAAAGACAAGCGAGAGGGATCTGGTAGGCCTACCTTAAACTCTAGATCTGGTGTCGATCCCTTTATGCTTGGTTGTTTCCCGACTGCAAATCTCCTCCCAAGGATGACCTGAATTCATAAAAAGACAAACAAGAAACTACAAGCATGGATTCTACATATGGATTAGTGGGTTAGACATCATAAACAAGAAATGTAAGAAAATCATATAAGTTCAAGACATCATTTGGTGAGACGGAAAAAATACTTCTTTATATTAATCTCACAAAAGTCGATTACAACATGAGACTGACACTGCTCCTTGAAATTGGTCCTAGGATCCTCTTCACCATGCACCAACTACTTCCACGTCTTCTTTTCTTCTTTAGTTCTCTCTTAGGGAAATGGTAAGGGATTTACAATTGGGGAAAAGAGAGATTGATAAAATGGGTAGAGTTTCTTTGCTCTCATGCTTCTCCTCGCAATGGGACCCCAACCCCTTCTTTTATAGGCCAAAAGGGACAGTAACGGTTGGGGTGACTAGCTATGAGTAGTCAAATGGTTAAGTAATGTCCTAGAAACCAGAATCCTATGCAAATTTCCACATTTCACGATATTATGTTAGTGTACGCGGGTTGTAGTGGCTCAGTAGACGTGTGTACGTAGGAAGTAATGGTGCAAGGTGCGTACACCTTAAAAATGATGGTTTTTAGAAGAGTTGTTCAATAATGGCTTGGTAAAGATATCAAGTTAGATGGCTTGATGCCAGGTATGCATGTCAGGTGAAATTTAGGGTTATAACAATGATTGGCACCCATGGTAATAAGAAATGAGGACAATTTTCTTTCCCAAAAATCCGACATAGCATCATGGCTAGATACATCATGTGAGACTCTAATGAGCAAACAACATACACGCCATGGGTCTCTACTCTAAATTTCTCAGGATGTGAACACCAGTCCTTGATCAAGTTGGGTAGGTTCCTTCCATATTGCGTGCATTCGCTTTTGTCAAAGTCCATTAAGAAAGTGGCATTATAAATGTAATTGGGAACTAGGGATAATTTTTACATCACCTCGAAATTTTCTGGTTGGAAAGACCCAACTGCAACCCTTTATGAATTGTAGATACTCCTGGTCGAGAGGTCCACATTATCCAACGCCCAACCAATCATATCATTATAAGGCATGATCCTAGGCCACGTTGTTATTCTATGCATCTCTGATTGAGCAACATATTTGTATCTTGTAGCCTAGGTTGTAGTCACCTCATTGCCTGAATCATCTAGGCAATTGATCAATTCATATTGTAGAATATCGAATACCTATGTCCAGGTTTTCACAGAATTTATGGTCCTAGGCGATGTGTCTGAGAAGATGTCTGTGTTTGGTTTTGAGCTTTCACCCGTTGCTTTAATTGTTTTACGAGGAGCCATGGTATCACAAGCTCAAATCTCTGTTACCTGTCACAAGAAATGCGCAAACTTCTTATCTTGAAAACTTGATGTCTTGTGAAAACGCAGAATGAAAATCAAAATTCAATATCATTTTCCCCTTAATTGTATCGATCTTATAAATACCTTTACTGATGAAGTATTCACTTTCTTTAATGAAAAATATTTAGGCGGTGGTCCAAGATCTTATTTGAAATGATGGTGGTAGATTGATTATTAATGTCATTAATATCAGGTGGTTCACGATTAGAAGTTTTGACAAACAACATTTAAATTTACTTGAGTTATGATTCAGTGAACAATTTATCACAAGATAATCCTCATTAATGCATTAGTTAATCGCATTTATCGTTAAGTATTTTTTGGGGTTTTGTACCTCAAGATATCCTGTAGTAGTTCAAGCTATGATTTCCGAAATGCAAAATCACGAAGTGATTGATTAATTTTAATCATGTTTAACCCATTAAATAATTGTGTTTAACCTCAAGTATTTCGGGATTTCGAACCTCGAGATATTAATAGTCGCTCGAGGCAGTATCCCCAAAATACAAAATCGCGCAAGGATTAATTATTTGTTAATCATTAATTAAGACATTTCAGGAGTTCCGGCTTTTTGAATCAGGGACATGATATATGGTGAATGCCCAAAATTTGAAATCACAAAACTACTTTTTGATTTTTCTAATTGGGTTTTAGTTTCTTTTTAGGTATTTTTCACTTCATGTATTTGGTTAATTAAGTTCATTTAAATATATGACAGGTCACTTTCTGGAAATATGCGTTAGAGATCAGGGGGTATATGTGTGTGGTGAATAGGATATGTTGGATTATCTTCATGTATCGGGGTTTTGAAGGAGCGGCATGTTAACACACCTGAAGCGCGAAACTCCGAAATCTGAAGCTCCGGAGCTATTCTCTAGAGGTTTTGACTTTTTTAACATTCAGGCAGCTCCAAACATTCGGGAAAAAAGGGGAAACATTCGATCAATGGGATAAATCAATCGACGACTGACCTTGTGCATGCCTTAAAGCTTAAAATTGGAAAGATTTATCTTTTGAAAATCAGCTTCTAAGTTAAAGTGAAAGGATAGGAAAAATATTTAGGTTTATAATTTTAAAACTATTCTAACATAGGCTCCATATTGGGATTGTGTCTCCCTCCGAGGCATGGAAGAACTGTAGACTAAGTGTCTTTATTGGGTTAATGGAGTCTTTATTGGGTTTCTGGGAAACCCCTTTGAAGAAAAAAAAAACATAAGGATATTAGACTTCAGCCTTATCTCAGAAATCTTTCAAAAACTTGATCATTCACCAATCTCGAGCTTAGGTTGTTTATAGCTTTATTTTTCCAGAAACTGATTTCGGTTCTGTTTAAGATAATCAAGACAACTTTAATCAATTTATCATACTCTAGTCGGTTTTGTTTGCATCAAGGCAAAGAAAATTTTAGAGAATTTAATTAGGGGATCCCTTGTCATATTAAATTGTAAATCTTTGTCGAAAAGAGAACTAGCTACCCGAGCGCATTATATACATGTATAACAATATTACATATATCATAGACATTGCTTCACTGCCAGTGAGCCTATTCAGTACCCCGGTAAAGTTATCTACATTTCCCACTAAATTTCCTTTCACCACTTCAATTTTCACTTTGCTGAGATGAGGGAAATCATTTAAATGAATTTCCTTTCATCATCTCTTTTGGACAAAATGGGGGCAATCAAATTTTGAATTTCCTTTCACCATTTGTCTTGGACTAGATGGGGGCAATCAGATTATTAATTTCCTTTCACCATCCCTCTCATTTTTTAATATTTTCGAAGTGGGGGAAATCAATTTGTATATATCATACATGGGATGATATTTGTTTATAATTTGGAAGCGAAGGTCTGTCAACTCACTTTGATTTACTCTGGGCTAATCCTCCCCTGACCTTCAAAAGACCTTTGCCTACAGGGAATTTATCACGGGGAGATTTTAATTTCTAGGAAAATTCCTTGAGCTAAACGGATCATTTTAAAATCTAATAGAAGGGATAAATTAGTTAGGATTAGCCTAGACACACTTTCTCTCAGTTAAAATCAGAGGAATCATAAAATTTTCACCTACTCTCATTTTGAAGGTCTAGTTTTTTAGGTTTCCTGAGTCAAGGTGAACTCTGTATTTCTGTGGGGATTTAAAATCAGGATGTACAAATTGATATAGAATAAAATCTTTCAGACATGATGGATGGAAATAGACCTAAAAGTTAAAAGTTTGGAAAGGGATATTATTCCTACTCAAAACTACTTCTTGATTTGCAAGCTTCTTTTATTCTTATTTTCTTTTCCTTTTTACCTTCATATTATTTTCATTTGATTCGAAGACTTAGAGTTTTGGATTTTTCCAATTTTGATCAGGTGACCACTTTTTACATGAGCACAACCTTATTTGGAATTTACAAAATTATTTTAGCATCTTGGTTTGGACCACAATGATCATAGAATTTCATTTATATTCTCAATCAAAACCATTGTTAATTTATCACATGTTTCGTGAGAAAACTAATTTTCCTGAAAAACGATTGTCAATCTCGGATCATCTTTATCCCTTGACTATCGGTAAGTGTTCTATCTAAAAGTGAAAATGAGAAATGTCAGAACCATTGCAGAATAGGAAAGATATGTGTTATTTGTTTTTAAATTTTTGTTTTTATGAAATCAACAAAACTGATATTATCTATAGCGAAAGTAAAAACTTACCAAAAAAGTGAAAACTGTAAATCAAAATAAGAAAATCAAACCAGTATATACAATGGTGATTTGGGATCTGATTATTGCATGAAGTGATTCAGGTAGCGCCCGCTGATAGGGGTGTTAAGGATTTTCCCATCGAGGTTTTCTAATAAGAATGAATTCTTTCCCTCGGAAGATACGACCCTAAAAGGTCCACATCAGATGTGATCAAACTTGCCATGCTTTCCAGTGTCCTCCTTCCTAGCATCCCATTTCAAAACTAGGTCTTCAGGAAGGAATTCCCTATATTTTTTTTTTTATCAAACAGGGCTTTCATATTATCTTGATATCTTTGGATTTTCTCATCCACCTCAGCCCTATTTTGTTGGACTTCAACTAGCTGGTTTATTATTCTAGTAACATCATTCGACTCTTCCTTCATGTCTTGCCAAAGCTTCATCACGGGCAGAGTGAGATTTATGGGGAGGACCACGTCAATACCGTACACCATTTGGAAAGGAGACATTCTGATTGATTTCTTAGTGCCGATGTGATTTTCCCACAAAGTGTATTTCAAATGAATATGCCATGTTTCTTGTTTTCAGTCAGCACCTTTTTTATTATAGTGATTAGGCTCTTATTTGATGACTCAACTAATCCATTTCCATGAGGATAGTAGGCTGTGGAATGCCCTTGTATGATGTTTTACTTTTGACAAAAATTAACCATCGCCATGGATTTTAAATCTTGGGCATTATCCGTGACTATCTTCTAGGGGAAGCTCAATATTGATAAAATGTTGTCTTCTAAGAAATTGATCACCACTAAATCTATATCATTTCATGTTGGAATGGCCTCTACCCATTTAGTGAAATAGTCTGTGGCGGTTAGAATCCATTTATTTTGTGCATTAGAGTGTGGATGTATTTCTCCTATAAAATCTAGACCCCATTGTTGAAACAGAGCTTCTGTCTTGACTGGGGTCAAGGGTAGTGTGGGAAGCTTTTGTTTACCTAAGAATAACTGACAATAATTATAGGCTCTGACTTTATTATTCACGTTTGTAAATAAATTTGGCCAATAGTATCCATCTCTTAGGATTTTATACGTCGTCACCCTCCAGGCGTGGTGTCCTCCACACACCCATTCATGAAACTCATTTATAACATTCTCTATTTCGGATTCTATCAGGCACCTTAGTAAAACTCCCAAGGGATATTTCCAATACAGTTGACTGTCAACGATGCAATATTTTACCGCGTGCAGCTTCAATGTTCTCACCTTATAAGGTGTCATATCACTTGGGCACTGGAGAGTCAATAGATATGAAACTATGTTGCCATACCAAGAAGAGGAAGAAAATGTTTCTTGGATCTGGGTTGTAGGTGTCTAATCATCAAATTATTCTGTGTCTGAGACTTCTTCGTAAGCTTGTAGATGATTTATTCTGAGTGCTATGAAATTTGAATCAGCTAACAGCTTAGCCAGGCCTTGACCTTTGACGAGTTTAGTTAGTTTTACCTCAAGATCGAATTCCCGAATCTTGGCCAGCCATCGGCCCCTTCTTTCGTCACTATCAGTTTGAACCAATATGTCTTTAACAGAGCTAGTTGGTACGTAGGAAATTATTTTGGAATGTAGCATGTAAGTCCTAAAATCTTTGAGGGCCTTCACCATAGTGTATGCCTACTTTTCCAATATATAATATTTCAACTTAGCGTCTCTGACGCTTTTACTAAAAAATGTTACCGATTGCTCGAAACCTTCGTACTTCTTCTGTAAGAGCATGACTGTGATAGTATGCTTGGATGCGAATGAAAATATTAAGAACTCTTTCATGTAGTCTGGGTTGGCCAACACCGATGCTTGTCCTATTGCCTTCTTGATGAGTTAGAAATATTCTTTAGATTCAGTTTTCCATTTGACCTCACTGTCCTTTTTCAGCATATCTGTAATCAAGTTAACAATCTCAGCGAAATTTGGAATGAATCTTCTTAAAAAAATTATTTTTCCTAAAAACAACTGAATTTCCTTTATGTTTTTAGGAATATTGATTGTATCTATAGTTTCAACCCTTTTTGAATCGATTTTGATTCCTTCCCTAGATACTATATGGCCTAAGATTTTACTTTCTTGCATTTCAAAATGGGATTTCTTAGGGTTGAGAGACAAATTGAATTATTTGCACTTCTCGAATGTTTGTTTGAGGTGTACCAAGTTCTCTACATTTGAGTTAGAAAAAATAGTTAAATCATCGAGATAGATAATGACAATCTTATCTCTCTCACCAACAAAGGCTATTTCCATTGCTCGTTGAAAGTTATCCCCTACATTCATCAGACTGAATGGCATTTTGTTGCACATCAAAGTACCCCATGGAGTGGTAAACACGGTTTTCTCTTTGTCATCTTCATGGATCGCAATTTTATTGTAACCTAAAAAGTGATCAATCATAGACATTCAGTTATCCCCAACAACTTTTTCCATAACATGATCCATTTTAGGGAGTGGGTAGTTTTCTTTAAGGGATGATCTATTTAGGTTCCTGAAATCCACGCAGAGTCTGATTTCACCATTCTTTTTCCTGATTGGAACTAAGTTAGCCACCCACTCGGAATACCTCAGTGGAAAAATAATCTTAGCATCAAGGAGCTTTTTTACCTCTCTTTCTATCACAAGTAGGAGTATAGGATTTATCTGTCTGAGTTTCTACCTGAAAGGTTTGATGCCCAGTTTCAAAGGGATTTATGCTCGATGACATTGGTATCATAAGCTTTTAGCTCATCGTAAGACCAAGAGAAGACATATTTGTATTGTTTGAGTAACTCAGCATATTTACTTTTTATTTCGGGTGGAAGATATTTAGAAATTTTGACTAATTTAGGGTCTTCCTTAGTGGCTATGTCACAATATTTAACCTCTTCAGCTTGAGGTTGCAAGATACACTTTAGGGGTGTATCATCCTTATCAAATAATTTCTCTAACGGAATTAGACCCTTAGGAATTTGATTGTTTTTCAACACCAACATGCGGTGGTTAGCGATCTTATCCTGGAATTTCTGAGGATATTTGTCTTCCTGCATGATCCAAGTAGTGTCATTTTGATTTTCCTGGTCGATGTGTGTTTCATAAAATTCATCCACCATTTCTATAAACTCCTTGATTTTATCATCATCTTCAAAGACCTGCCAGTTTTGAACATTGTTTGGTATTGAACGTCTGTGCCTCATTTCTATGTGATACTTTAGCTTTAAGACTGTATGTGGCATAAAAGTAGAAGTCACTTTTGCTAGGGAGTCAGCTTGTTGATTTTCTACCCTGGGAATATGATGTATATTGAACGATGAGAAAACAAATTCAATCAAATCCCAGGTGCATTTCCTATACGACCTTAGCCTTGGATGTTTGTCTTGATATTGTTTCCTTATCTATTTTACAATCAATTTAGCATCACTGTAAACTATTAGATTCTCTATTTTCAACTTTTGGGAAGCCTCCAACCCTAATATAAAAGCATCATATTCACATACGTTATTGGTACAGTCAATGTCCCACTGTAACCTATATGATAAAGGAATAATGAATTCATCTCCAGGTGCCAAAAAAAACACCCAAGCTCATGCTCCTTCCCAAGACGAAGCACCATCAAAACAAAATTTCCAAACTCCTATATTATTTGCATTTTTGTTTTTATTTTTATTTTTGTGTTTTCTTATTCTGTACATTCATCAAAACCATCATCAATTGATAATATATAGTTTCTTAGATATTGATATGCAACATAAACCGGATAATTATTTGGGTTATGTGGGCCACTTACGGTATATGCCAATCTTGTCTCTCTATATAGATGGGTGAACTGTCCACCAAAAATTGGGATTGTAGCATACGTCATGTCCAATTGAAGCAATCCTCCAAGTTTGTCACCCCAAGACCTAGATAACAACATGCCATACTTTGCAGGAACATCAACAATGACTACATTCATAAGAATACTCTTCACAGGAATTTGTGCAAGATTAACCACCAAATATTTTATCATACCAAGACATTTAACTTTTCTTGAATCAAAAGAATACAAATATCGGTATGGTCTAATAACCTCGAGACCCAGTTTTTCCATAAAAAAATTGGGCATTAAGTTGTGGGAGGCTTCAGAATCTAACATACAGTTATGGAGTAGGTGATCATGCATAGTCAGTGTAATATAAAAAGGAGCAACAGGGTCTTTAACATTTTCGATATGCTCACCAAACATTATAGTAGGTTTATCATATTCTAAATTAATAGTATCCTCATGAATTTCGGCATCCGAGAAATTTATCATCTTGGCAATTTGTTTTCTATACGTTGTATTTTTCGCCAATTTTTTGCCAGTTCAACCAGAGATACCAGAATTTTAATTTTATTAATTTCACTTTCTAGATTGAAACTTCCAATCATATTTTCTGCCTCTCTGGTTTGGATCTCTGCTTCTCTTTTTTCTAGTCTATTGGTTTGCGTTTCTTTGGTTTCAGTTGTTTTGGTTTTAGCAGCTTGTGTTTCAGTGGATGGTGTTGGAAAACTGAGAGGGGGGGGGTGAATTAGTTGTTACCGTGCTTAAACAATTATGCTTCTTTTAAACTCTTTGCAGAAACACTGAATGATGATCACATTAATGAAGGGAAATAAAAAATGGCACATTCAGCATCAGTCACATATAAGAGAAACACAGAGACAGATATTTCCCGAGGAAACCCATGCAGGGTATAAACCTCTTTTTCTTTATATGATAAGTAATAGTTACATTCTTTACAGTATCATACATATGAGAACCAACTCATAATGAGGCTACAACCTCAGTTTTTCAAGCTGCAACTTGCCGAGAGCACCAACTCTTTGTTTTCTCTAGCACCCACTAGAGGGAAGCACCAACTCCCTGGTTTCTCTAGCACCAACTAGAAGGAAGCACCAACTCCCTGGTTTCTCTAGCACCAACTAGAAGGAAGCACCAACTCCCTGGTTTCTCTAGCACCAACTAGAAGGAAGCACCAACTCCCTGGTTTCTCTAGCACCAACTAGAAGGAAGCACCAACTCCCTGTGTTCAAGCACCCACTTGAACCTTTCATGACACCAGTCCTCCCTAGATCCTCCCAACCACCCTGAAATATTAATCTTTGCTACTAAAACTTATTATAGTGATATGATGTTCAACAATGGCTTACCATACTCATCACTGTTCTGCTGCATTTTGTTCCTCTGTCTGCCTCATTTCCTTTCTACACACATCACTTGCGCTGTCTGTTTTTCCTCTTTTTATGCTCTGTGCACCATGTCCATTCACTGCATAGTTCCTCTTCAGTGCTATTCAGCTGCTGCACTCTCCTCCTTCTTCACACATGAATCACCTTCACCAACAACAACCACTGTGAACTCCAATAGCAACAACAAACGCCATCTCTTCTCTGTACTATGTATTTATATCTTCTGTGCACCTTGTGCATGCAATGTTCTCAATGCCTCTGCATGTTGACTCCGTGTTGTTATCCTCCACCTCTCGAGTGCTCTGTCTGATCATCATCATGACTCTTCAGCTTCTCTGGTGGTTCGCCCCACGTGTCCAGCATCACTGTATGTTATACTGAGATTCCTCAACCTCTCTGGCAGTTTGAGACTTTTCGTCTTCTCTGTGACAATCGAACTCACCTTCTATGTTTCAGTTACAAGCCTCAATTCTCATCAACTATCAATCACCTCCACGAACATATTCATCCCTCTTAGAGACTCTTCACCTCCTCTGTCAGTCATCCCGAAGTGTCTTTGAGTCCTCTGGCAGAACCCATCAGTGGTTTCTGGCAGTTACATTGTATCGTGCTACAGTTGCCCTCCGATCTTGTTCAAATTCATCTGCACCATTGGATATGCAGCGAGCAAATCTGGATGGCCTGAATCTGTGCTCCCAGATCTACAGTTAGGATTAGATTCCAGAGCCCCCTTTCCATTCTACCTTTAAGTGGAGCGGGGGGGGTCCGGAATTGGGTGCGCATCTCTCAAGCGGCCAGGATTAGAGTGCCCAGATCAACGACGCTCAAGCGATTCCGGACCCTCCTTGCCTTTCTGCCTTTGATATGGGGGGGGGGTCCGAAATGGTGGGGTATTGACAAAGGACCCCACTCCTGACGTGTCACCTTTTGTATCGTTCTCCACCTGCCCGTGCGACAAGGCTCGTTCCCTTTAGCCCCTCTTCGCCCTTCGACATCTATCCATCTCCCGAGTGGTGTAAATCTGTTGTCATCACACGTGGATTGACACGTGTTGAATACTGCCACATGTCACTCTAATTCGTGACTTACATGTGCCTGAAATGTTGAATCAGTCTGACGCTTGTCATTACCTGGTTGTGCCACGTGTTCCTAGATGATGTGGTCTACTGATGTGAGTCAGGTCGATGGTCTAGATCACATCTTGATCTGACGGTTTAGATTCAGTCAGGATTTCACACATCGCGATATTGAGATTCCTGATGTCAATAATCTTTGACAAGTCCAACTCTCGATCCCCAAAGCTCCGACAAGGACTGGAATCAATGATCCAGATTCAACCTTAATCTGATGGCTCAGATTACATCGCGATTTCACATATCGCGGAATCGATATTCCTATGGTGAATGTTCTTTGACAACTTCAACACTCGATCCTTGAAACTCTGACATGGAATGGAATCAACGGTCCAAATTTGATCTTGATTCAATGGTTGCGATTTAAGTCATGATTTTGCATATCGCGAAATCGAGATTCCTGTTGCATTTTTTCTTTGACATCTCCAACACGCGATCCTAGAAACTCCGACAGGGAGTCGGATCAATAGTCCACATAACCCCCTGATATGGACGATCCTCTTGCTTTCGGGATTTGTGAGCCCTCTACTCCTTGCACTTTTAAAGATCGTCTAGGTTTTCCTCGATCCAATGGTGGTCGGACCCTACACTCAGATCTAACACCTGAGATCTATCCTCCAGATCTACGCGCTCTTCTTGTCTTTATTCAGATCTGACGGCCCTCATGTTGTCGGGAATTTAGGATGAGATCCAGCGATCACTGGCGCTTCTCCTCCGGAGCGTACTTTGTCCTTGTTTTTCCTTCGTTACATACTCTGATCTTGCCATCAATGAAAAACTTACTTTGCCTGATAATAACCTGCCAACAATCCTCTGCACTATCTCTTCTAAACTTATCGGGCTTGCTCTGCAGTGTCTTCCTAAAATACTTTTGGTGCTCGTCTATTACATTCTTCCTGTACTCATTCCATCTTCATTGTTGTACTTGCCATCAATGACAAGCATGCGCTACCTGTTAAACATTTTCCAACAATCTCCCCCTTTGGCATTGATGGCAACTAAGGCACTTGAATTATTTTCTCCCCCTTTGACATCAATGTCAAAGAAGAGACATGCTCCCCCTGAGCTATTGCATTAATTTTAGGAGGCATTATATATTCAAACAATACAAATCTACCCCTAACAAGATGGACTCTTTTAGGTGTGAAACGAAATGACACCCAGCTTATGTCTGAGATATTCAAACGGTGTCTTGGCTAGGGGCTTAGTAAAGATGTATGCAATTTGTTCTGTAGTGGGAATGTAATGGACCTGAACAATCTAATTGGTGACCCGCTCTCTCAGAAAATGATATTTTATGGGAATATGTTTTGTCTTGGAGTGGAAGACAATATTTTTAGACACACTAATGGCACTAGTGTTATCACAATGAATTGGGATCGGTGCAGTGTATTTTACCTCTAAGTATGCAAGTGTCTGAATCATCCATAATACCTGTGTGCAACAGGTAGCAGCAGCAATGTACTCTGCCTCTATGGTTGATAAAGAAATGGAACCTTTATTTTTACTAAGCCAGGCTACTAAGGAGTTTACCAAGAAGAATGCTCCTCCACTGGTGCTTTTTCTCTCATCAACACAATTTGCCCAATCTGCAACTGAATAAGTAGTCAATTGAAGACTTTCATTTCTGGGATACCACAAACCATAAGTCATTGTTTCTTTTAAGTACCTGAATATCCTTTTGACAGCTTGCAAATGACTTTGTTTAGGTGCAGCTTGATATCTTCCTACCATTCTTACAGCATGCATTATGTCTGGGTGAGATGTTGTGATGTACAACAGGCTTCCTATCATTGATCGATATGAGCTTTGATCAACATCAGGTGAATCATCATCCTTGCTTAATTTACAT
>JZKD02S1608014.1:0-10060 GCA_000966675.3 Picea glauca | reverse complement strand
ATGCATAGACATTAGGAAACATATAATAACACCTGACCCAAAGTTGGGTCAAAGTTGACCTTATTGATCATGCACAAATCATGGTTAGGACAAATGAGGCATTACAAAATGTAGAAAGGATCTCTTCTAAATAACCATTTCCCACACCTAGAATACAAGTCCTAAAAAAATAACCATTTCCCACACCTAGAATACAAGTCCTAAAATTATTAGTACCATAGCATGTTGCTACCAAAGTAAATAACAAGTGGATTAAGAATTTATTGTTTCATCTATATAAGGAAAATTCATAAATGCTAAGGGGAAGATTTTATGGTATGTCAACAACACTTAGCTATGGATGAGACAATCGTTAATGTACAACACCTTAAATATGAAAGACAAAAGAATACCACTTGGGTATATGATCTAACTATTACAATATTCTCTTATATACATCCTCCCCTTGATAAAGCCTTCCTCGAGATAGTAAATATTGCATTTGGATTGATTGTCCCAGAGATTTTGATTTTAACTACATAAGCTATTTTATACCAATGTTTTATGTGAACATATTACCCATCATCAAAGGCAAAAAGAACTCAAATGATAGAGAAATGGTGCTTCGTGCTTTATGCCTTTCATAATGGGTGTGTGTTTCGGTTGACTATTTTGTTATCATTTGAATGTTTTATACATGTGATTATGGGTGAAGCATTCATCTAAAATGTTGGTATAAAAACAACTTGTGCATTAAAATCAAATATCTCTTTAAAATATTCATTATTCTAGTGTGTCTCTTATCTAGATGTAAGAAGTTCGTAAAGTAAACTCACTACTTTTTTGACCTTCCATGCTGATTCACTATTTTCCAATGCTAAGTTTATTTCAAAGATTTTACACTCTCAAATGCTTTTATCAACAAATCATAAATCTCCAATAAATCACTAATCTTATTTCAATAATATAATTATAAATAATCACAATCATCATTGCTATCATAAGATACCTAAATAGAAATTCATGTACCATCAATAGTCACAATATCAAGTGATCAAATATATAATCATTTTAAGGATGAAGTAAAAATTATGATGAACTAAATTTATAAAACTTTATTTTCATAAAACGAATGCACTAACATAATTCCCATGAGAATGGATAAAACACTTGATTAAATACATAAATATTCATTAAAAATATATAAATTAAATACATATTTTAAAAATACATAAATTAAAACTAACATATTTAAAAATAAATAAATACATATACAGTTAAATACATAAATATTCATTAAAAATATATAAAAATTAGTATTATTATTTAAAATAAATCTTTTAAAAAATAAAAAAATCATATCTTGTTTATTTTAATTTCTCTAAATATTTAATCTAAATTGATATTATTCCACCTAAATTAAAATAAATGAATCACCAATATAAACTATATTCGTTTATTAATGTTCACATCTCTTATCTCGATGTAAGAAGTTCCTCTCTTATCTCGATGTAAGAAGTTCGTAAAGTAAACTCACTACCTTTTTGACCTTCCATGCTAATTCACTATTATCCAATGCTAAGTTTATTTCAAAGATTTTACACTCTCAAATGCTTTTACCAACAAATCATAAATCTCCAATAAATCACTAATCTTATTTCAATAATATAATTATAAATAATCACAATCATCATTGCTATCATAAGATACCTAAATAGAAATTCATGTACCATCAATAGTCACAATATCAAGTGATCAAATATATAATCATTTTAATGATGAAGTAAAAATTATGGTGAACTAAATTTATAAAACTTTATTTTCATAAAACGAATGCACTAACATAATTCCCATGAGAATAACTTTATTTTCATAAAACGAATGCACTAACATAATTCCCATGAGAATGGATAAAATACTTGATTAAATACATAAATATTCATTAAAAATATATAAATTAAATACATATTTTAAAAATACATAAATTAAAACTAACATATTTAAAAATAAATAAATACATATACAATTAAATACATAAATATTCATTAAAAATATATATAAATTAGTATTATTATTTAAAATAAATCTTTTAAAAAATTAAAAAAAATCATATTTTGTTTATTTTAATTTCTCTAAATACTTAATCTAAATTGATATTATCCCACCTAAATTAAAATAAATGAATCACCAATATAAACTATATTCGTTTATTAATGTTCACATTTCTTATCTCGATGTAAGAAGTTCGTAAAGTAAACTCACTACCTTTTTGACCTTCCATGTTAATTCACTATTTTCCAATGCTAAGTTTATTTCAAAGATTTTACACTCTCAAATGCTTTTACCAACAAATCATAAATCTCCAATAAATCACTAATCTTATTTCAATAATATAATTATAAATAATCACAATCATCATTGCTATCATAAGATACCTAAATAGAAATTCATGCACCATTAATAGTCACGATATCAAGTGATCAAATATATAATCATTTTAAGGATGAAGTAAAAATTATGGTGAACTAAATTTATAAAACTTTATTTTCATAAAACGAATGCACTAACATAATTCCCATGAGAATGGATAAAACACTTGATTAAATACATAAATATTCATTAAATATATATAAATTAAATACATATTTTAAAAATACATAAATTAAAACTATCATATTTAAAAATAAATAAATACATATACAGTTAAATACATAAATATTCATTAAAAATATATAAAAATTAGTATTATTATTTAAAATAAATCTTTTAAAAAATAAAAAATAAATCATATTTTGTTTATTTTAATTTCTCTAAATACTTAATCTAAATTGATATTATCCCACCTAAATCAAAATAAATGAATCACCAATATAAACTATATTGGTTTATTAATGTTCACAATACCTATGAAAGAAAAATATTTAATAAAAAAAAAAAACATATTTTATTTATTTCAATTTTTCTAAATAATTAATCTACATTGGTATTATCTCACTTAAATTAAAATAAATCTTTTAAAATTTAAAAAAACAAATAAATTTCTCGAAATAATTAATCTATGTTGGTGTTATCCCATCTAAATCAAAATGAGTGAACCACCAATATAAACTATATTCACTTATTAATGATCACAATACCCATAAAAACAAAAAACAGATTTTATTTAAATCAAAATGAGTGAACCACCAATATAAACTATATTCACTTATTAATGATCACAATACCCATAAAAACAAAAAACAGATTTTATTTATTTCAATGTTTTTAAATACTTAATGTGCAAAGGTACTATCCCACCTAAATCAAAATGAGTGAACCACCAACATAAACTATATTCATTTATTAATGGTCACGATACCCATGGAACAAAATATTTTAAAAATTAAAAAAAAAAATCATATTTTATTCATTTCAGTGTATCTAAATACTTAATCTACTTTGACACTCTCACCTAAATTAAAAATGAGTAAATTTCCCATATAAACTATATTCATTTATTAATAATCACAACACTTATGAACAAAATAAAGTCACACTAATAATACGAAATAAGGTTAAGGTTAACCACATTGAGACTCGTGACCTGACCTAATAGAAATATTCACAAGTAGGTTAGAACACAGAAACAAGCCATCTTTGAGTGACCACTCTATTTCAAATAGATGTATGGGTTGATATGCATTAAATATCAATCTCGATCACTTTGTGATTGCATTCACATGATCAAATGATGGTTCTAAATTATAATGGTGATAACACATCCAAATCCATTATAGATTGACCACTATCAAATATATATCATCAGAAATCTTGAGGGAAAAAATCAACCCTCCCAACCAATACAATATCACCAAAAATGAGGACATCCTTGTCCTTCAAAAATGAGAGAATATGAGGACAACCTTGTTCTTCCAATACAAAACAGAAAACCAGACCCCTGCTATATTTTGGAAATATCTTATGCACACAAATATGTTGTAGAACTCTTGTACAGCCTACTGACGTCACCTATCATCATGTATGGATTTGTACCTTACTAAAAAACCATATACGTGATTCACCTTACTCACAACCTACGGACATACACAGTTTTCTCTCCTGCAAACCGCGTATACCCTATATGTGATTCGTCCTTCTGCAACCCACATATATACACGCTCTTCTTTTCTGCAAACTATGTATGGAATCAGAAAATTGGTACAAACACCTCTATACACTTCGCTCTCTGCCACCTCCTTTATCCTAGGCCAGATTCGCCACCTTGCAGACATTCCTAGCTAATATTACGAATCCTCCTTAACAAAAGTGAAGACTCACTTATGCCAAATCCATTCTTCCACAATGAATATACAATGTCACAATGACAACTCTCTTTTATATACGAGTCCAATGGGTGAGTTTAGGAGCCCTTCCTAAACTCAACAATTAATTAGAATATTTTAATACTTTTTGTGGGTAAGGCACCCACACACAAAACCACAAATCCCATCAACTTTCCCATGAGGCCCTAGCCTCATTTATATGCCTATTTCACTTAAACGAAAGTCAAAACTCATGCTAACAAAAAATTCCCACATGTCTGACACCTTGGCCTCTAGTGGGAATACCTCTCAAAGCTACAAAAATCAACAATGTATGTGTCTTGATTTTAGGGCTCTCAATAAGTTGATTGTCAAGGAAACATTTTCCATCTAAGTTATTGATGATCTATTGAATGAACTTCACGGAGAAAAGTTTTTTCTTAGTATTGATCTTCATTTAGAATACCACCAAATCAAGGTGAAAGAGATAGACATCCCTAAGACTTTCTTTAGAACACACAAAGGTCATTATTAATTCCTAGTGATTCCTTCCAGTCTTTGTAATGATCCATCCAATTTCTAGAACCTCATGACCAAGATTTTCAAACCCTTCCTATGCAATTTTGTGTTTCCCTTCTTCGATGATATATTAATCGACAAAAAATCATGGAAATAATACATAGATCATGTTTATAAGTCCTTGCAACTCTTGAGAAACAACCAATTATTCGTTAAGCACTCCAAATGTGATTTTGGGGCTCTTCGGGATTAATATTTGGGTCACATTGTAATTAATTAGGGAGTGCGAATTGATCCCAAGAAAGTGGTCACAATGCAAGATTGGCATTGTCCCAAAACACTGAAGAGATCGGGGGGGTTCTTAGGAATTATAGGCTACTATAATAAAGTTTTGAAAAATTATGGCAAAATTGCATCTCCCCTTACTTCACTCCTTAAAAAGAATGCCTTTTTTTCTGGAATGATGTAGCATCACATGCCTTCACTTATTAAAAGGATTCCATGTGAACTACTCAAATATTGGTGGTTCTTGACTTTAATAAGACTTTTGTCATGGAATGTGATGCCTTAGGTAGAGGTCTTGGAGCATTATTGATGCAAGAAGGATGCCCCTTAGCATTCACCAGTAAGAAATTGTGTGACCACAATTTGGGAAAATCCACATATGAGAGGGAAATTATGGATATCCTTCATGCAATGGAGACTTGGAGGTTGTATCTCATAAGGAGGCATTTTCATATCAATACTAACCATCATACTCTAAAGTACTTCCTCAAACAACAATTTTCTGCATCAGAGCAACATAAATGGGTCACCAAGATGTTGGCGTATAATTATGAGATCATATATAATAATGGTAAAGAGAATGGTGTGGCCGATGCTTTATCCAAATAATTTGAGGAGGATGGGTCACTCCTTTCCTTGTCATTACTAAGTCTAGTATGGCTCGAGGAAGCCCATAGGGAATGGATAGAAAACATTAATTTAAGGTATCTCATCTAATGGGTTCAAGTAGATCCCAACCCACCTAAAATTTATACATGGCAACAAGATACATTGTTATATAAAGGGAGCATTGTTCTGGAAAATTATTTGACTCTAAAACAACAAGTCTTAGAGGAGATACATTCATCATCAATGGTAGGTCACTCTAGCTTTCATAAAACCTATGAATGAACCAAGTGTCTATTCTTCTAGGAAGGAATGAAAACATATATCTAGTATTGTGTAGCATCATGTAACACTTTCCAATGAAACAAGGGAAACATGGTGAAGATATCAATGGCATTGAAACCACTACCAATCCCAACACAGATCTGAACATTCTTTTGCCAAAGGATATCAAGTGTTTCTTCATTTGCATCTTTGTAAATAGACATCACTTAAAGACAAAGGCCTGGAGACTTAGGCAACCTTGTTGAACTCCAATAACAATCTTGGCATTATGGTTTTTTGATCTTAATGTTTACTTTATGTTATGTATTATTTATGAAGGATGCAACATTCTTTCATTTAATCTCCTTCTTCTCTTTAATTTATGAATGGTAAATCAACTCATGCATAAACTTAACCAAAGTCTTTAAAATATCAATTTCGGATCAAGTGGTATCAGAGCAGGTTGACAGTTGGTTGTTTGAGTTTGCATGATTACCAGGGAAAAGCTAATTCATGGTGAAGGAGAGCTTGTAGAAGGATATTCTAAGATTGGATTAAGAAAGAGGACATATCAAAGTGAGAATATGGAATCGGAAGGACTTTCTCAAAATGAAAGAGAGTTTCAAAATACTTTCTTCACCATATCAGAGATGGTAAAAGTGTTGTATGATGATTACTTGGAACAAAAGAGACCGGTTCAAGGGGAATCTTTGAAGCAATCCAAAAGTGAAGAAGGAGAGGACCCTCCAAAATCTCCTCCTTCACCTCCTTCATCTCCATCTTCTTCTTCTTCAAGTACAAGTTTGAATACTACGTATTCAAGAAAACATTCTCATAAACATAAGCCTGATACGTCATTACTTAAACTCGATGTAAAAAAAAAAAATCCTATGTATGATGGTGAAGTTAATGATGAGAAACTTGATAATTGGGTTAGACATATGGAGGTATATTGTAATGTGAAACAAATCAAATATGAGGCAACCAAAATCATATTTGCATCACTTCGTCTTGAAGGCACAACTCTCATTTGGTGGCAAAGTAAGATGCAACATGGAACTCAACAAGTTGGTAAGATTTTTCCATCATGGCATGATTTTATTTATGCACTTAGAAAACAGTTCTATCCATTGGGATATAAGGATAAGGATTTAATTGAATGGAAAAGTCTTAATTTAAGGAAAGGACAATTGGTGCAGGAATATACAAATGAATTTCGTAAGATGGCTTTGATGTTAGATGTTCCATTGACTACATAAGAAACTCTTATGAAGTATATAGGAGGTTTTCCTACTTATATTCGTAATATTGTATTTATGTTTGGACCTACTCCTCTTGATGAGGTTTATGTTCAATAAACATATAGTGAAGCAAGAAAAACTGGAGTTGGTGTATCAATGGAATCATCTTCAAAGAAGGATGGAAAAGGAAAAGGGAATAGGAAGAAATAAAATTCAGCGACAGTGAAGGAAGAGAAGCTCTCTTGCAAGCATTGCAAGAAAGAAGGGCATGGTGATGATCATTGCTGGAAATTGAACCCAGAGAAGAGACCAAAGTGGTTCAAAGAGAGGAAAGAGAGGTAAAAAGTTGCAACATCAACATGACCAACAGACTTGGGGTCAAATTCAGGCGATGAGACGAAGATCACAACAGTTGGTTTGTCAGGTAAAATTGGTGATGGTTTTGATTCAAGAAGTAAGTTGTTTCATATAAGGGTCATAATGAAACATACTAATATAGATAAATTGATAGATAGTGGATCTCAATCAAAATTAATTTCAGAAGAAGTGGATAAGAAATTGGGATTAAAAACTAAGATGCATCACAAACCCTATTCACTAAATTGGATAAGAAAAGATCATAAATTGTCCATAACAAAGCAATGTATCATAAAATTTGCAATTACATCTAAGTATGTGGATGAAGTAATATGTGATGTGGGGTCGCTAGAAACATGTGGATTGGTCTTAGGCAGCCCTTATTTATATGATCACAAAGAAACCTTCTATAGGGAAAAAAATCAATATCACTTGTTTAAGAAAGGCCATGAATATGTTGTACATGCTCATCACATAAAATCAAATCAATCTCTTCTAACAATGGAACAATCAAAGAAGGCATATTATGCAAGCAATACACCTATAATTGTGCCAACTAAAGTAGTTTATCTTAAGCATGAACATGATATCGTTGTAGGATGGGAGTTCAATCATACTTTGCTTCAAAACAAGTTAATGTCGTGCAAGCCCATCAAACATATTCGTTCAGTTTCAGTCATATTTATGATGTTATCACTGCTAATTTTTTCTACATGGATGGTAGTGAATTCAATAAGATGTGAGCAAGTTCAAATGGCTAACAATATGATTTTAGTTGTCATGTTTATTATGCAATTGATTATGATGCGACAGGTGCACAAGACAGAGTTTAAGGACAAACGACAAGTGAGGAGGACTATCCCACACTTGATGGCTGGTTAGTATCCTTTTAGAGGGCCAAAAGGTTTTAGTGGGGAGGAATGATCCAAAATGGATCTAGGAAGGCCAAAATTTCAAATCTCTTGGAATCAGATGAAACTAGCACCATTGTGTAGTGATCCTTGTGTCGATTCTGGCAGTATATTTTTTTCTAAAAATGGACACCATATGCAAAAGTTATCACGTTCTGAACTTTTTCCCAAACAAGCAAAAAGTCAAAGGTCAAAGTCAACTAGTCAAAGGTCGTACAACTGACATGAAAGATGATGTCAACAGTACATCATGATGACATCAGCAGTACTTCATGTTGAAGTCAGCATGACATGTGGCAGCACCACGAGTTCCAAGTGTCAGTCATTTTTGGCATTTTCAGGGGTGATTTGGACCAATGAAAAAGTGACATGCGACACCGTATGGAAGTGACACGTGGCACTGTACGAAGGTGACACGTGGTGGTATGGACGTGACATGGGATAATGATAGAAAGAAACATGGAAGTATGACAGGATGACATGGAAGTACGGTAAGCTGACTTGGCGGTACGATAGGCTGGCATGCCAGTACGAAAGGCTGACGGGGCAATACAGAAGGTTGGCGTGGTGGCATGGAAGGTTGGCGTGGCAGTTGACTAGGTAGGCTAACGAGGAAGTATGGAAGGGTGACATGGTAGTATGGAAGGATTTCGTGGCAACTGATTGGAAAGGATGATGTGGCTCGAGCCAATCAGGGAGTGACATGTTGCCCAATCAAAAGGCACCACGTGGCAGCCCAAATTTGCCAAATGTGGGCTAGGTCGAATTTTTAGGGCCCTGGTCACATGGGGGGGGCACATGACTAGGAGCCCAAGATTTGGGGGTTGTGCCAGTTGTGCTAAATTTGGCGTATTTGGCCAAATTTGGAGGATTTTACCAAATCTGGGCCTGATTTTAGTGGATTTTTTCCTAGAAAATGGGATCTCAGCCCAAAAAGAGCCCAGAAAGAGGGGGCAAGTTGGGATTTCAACCCCCAACTCCAAATCTACTTAATCGATCCTGTTGTCCATGGAAAGGAGGTTTATAAACAATATAATGATGAATAATTCATGAAGTTTAAGCCATTTTTATGCAGGAAAGCCCTTGAGGAAGCGAACTTTGGAGACCATTTCTAGGAGATACGCTCAACCTTTTTCAGTGCCGCCAGTTGTGTTGGATTCTTGAGGTCAAGAAGAACACAGCCTGAATAGTTTGTAATCCATTTGATGCATTTCAGATGTCCTCTTGAAGCATTGAATATTAGTAAGAAAGCCTCCCCCACTGAGACAAAGGCCCAGAGATGTAGGAAACCTTGTAGAACTCGGTTAACAATCTTGGAGTTATGGTTTGTTGATATCAATGTTTACTTTTTGTTCTATATTATTTATTATGGATAAAACATTCTTTCATTTATCTCCTTCTTCTCTTTAATTTCTGAATGGTAAATCAATCAATGTAAGGTATCTAGTGAGGTAGTGGGGGGGCCCAGAGGGCGATTCTATTTAAGGATATCCCAAAACAATATCCACTTCATCCATATCCATAGCATAAAAATCTGAATGCAACACATATTTATCCATGGTAATCTTCAAATCTTTAAAAATTTGAACATTTTCAC
>JZKD02S1608003.1:140793-154887 GCA_000966675.3 Picea glauca | reverse complement strand
TAAACATGACAACCCTATCTTCTTCATGAAACAAAATAGTGTCTACAAGATGATCCTCTGGCCGGAAATCATCATCATAAATTGGTTTACTAACTTCCTCTAAAGTTCCATGGCTATCATGATTTAAACTTAGATTTTCATTTTCAGTAATAGAAGAAGTTTCACTCACATGTTCAGCACTATGTGAATGTTGCAGATCTATGTAAGCAGGGGTTCCAACATGAATGTTCAGGAGCAGATCTATATTTTCTTCTGTTAAAGGAGGAGGTGGTCTATGCAATTTCTGGATCAAGCAACTATTGTTTTCTTTCCCTTCTGCATGTTGACCATGATGTTGAATGTCTTCTTCTTGAATGTGATCACAAGAGCTATCATATCGTAATTTTTTATCAGCCAACTCTTCTTCATACTGAGTATCTTCATCGACTTGAGAAATTTCTGATATTCCTTCCTCCTCTTCAAGAAGATGTGTTTGATCTATTTGTCTTATAAATTCTATATTACAACAATCTTCAAAAAGTATTTCAGCTGAATAGATTCTTTTACAATGCTAATGAAAAAGTATGTGAAAATCTTTCAATGAAGGAATAATGGAATGAGGTAAAGATTTATACCATAGTCTAGCATCTCTTTCCAATGAAAACATAAACAGATTCATGAGGACATATTTATGATGTATATTTAATTCATCCATGAGCTTGTGGAATTCAAACAAGTGTTGGGCGGGATTGTCGTCTGCATATTATCCAAATTTAGGAAGGACATCTTCCCAAACTTTAATGTCTGGAACAATGTTTGGAAAACCATAAACATTTGCAAAGTCCAGAGGAGCAAACCTTGCAGCAATCCGAGCGGTGAACAAATCCGGCATTTTGAGACCAGTGGAGTTGCCAATGAATCATGTAGAGTCTTCGAACCAAGGACTTGCCAGGTGAATGACCACAACCAATTGAATGCCTATCCCTTGTTCACCATCAAGATATAGATCTGAACTTTTTGTCGTATCCCAAGGAAGATAACTTCTTTTCTTCGTCCCCAGAAACGGCACCAGAAAATGTTGTCACAGGAGTTGGTTCTAGGCTATAATAGAGCCAAGCCTTAGCACATTTTAAATGAAATAATTTTTTTCACTCGGACTTGACTTGGGTTGCATGTAAGTAAATTCCGAGATAACCTCAAACCACTTTTGATTGGAAACTACCCCGTCCAACCCGAGAGGGATCTCTTGAAAATATGTCACAATAGGATATTCAATAAGCTTAACAGTGGGCAGATCTGTGTGTAACAGAAAGTTTTGGGTTTTTAGGGTTGGTGGGTTGGACCAGGAGGTAGTCTATTGGGAATGGAGTCAAATGATCAAGAAAATAATAAGAGTGTTTCGACGATGGAAATCCATGGAACAGAGGCAAGGTAGAAGCTGATTACAGAGAGAAGGATTTATAAAAGTATGGCAGCAGAATAGAGAGAAAACATATCAAAATGCAAGGAGAACTTAGCAATGAGTGAATTCCAAGTATAAATCAGTGGAAAGAGATGGTTGGCATAGAGCATATATCCAAGTATGAATTCTGAACCTTCAAATCTCTACAAGAAGCAACCTATAACATTTCTTGCAATAGAGCATCTAACAAACGGATAAATTCCATTACAAACACAGTCACAAATCGGGAAGAAAATGGAAATAAAACCAATTGAAATGATGCGAGAATGAAGCAATAAGACATTCTCTGCAAACAAAATCACAAGAATCTATGTTGTAGATTAAAAATGGCTCTGCACTCTTTTATTTAAACAAGAAAACAAATGCTACAGCCCATGATCACTATTCCCGTGTGTCCTTTCCCCCCCCTCCTTCTCTCTCAAAGAGATATACAATATATAATCCTTCAGCATATAACATATGAGAAACGACCTCAAAACCAACTGAGAAACGAACTAGCAGTTATTTAACTGAAATCTAGGCGCGTTCCTACATTTATGGGCCATGTCTGCACAAAAACGCAACACCATCTTGTGGGGAATTTTTTGCTGCCTTTTCGAGCTCTAAATTTGGATCTGAATATACCACTAGAAATCTTAGGATTTTTAGATGTCAATCGACTATTCAAACGTGTAACATGACCTCTCCAAGGTTAATAAAAGTGATTTTTCCCACAGGCAGTTGTTTTTGGAAAAACCTGCAATTTCGATGGCTAACATGTCGAAAACAAGGATATATTAGCCACCGAAAGTCCTGGATTTTGGCAGCTAACAGTGCGATTTCATAGCGTCGTCAGCCATCGAAAGTACTGAAACCCTGATTTCGGGTTTCGGGTTTCGGGGAAACAGAGCAATGGTCAAAATCTTATGTCGACCAAACCCCCAACTATCGAAAACCTAAAATGGTGACGTGGAATTTGTATAAAACCTTATTATAGTGATTTCGTGTTGTTTATTTCATTCTTTTCATGACTCCTCATGGCTGGGTAGATGACTGAAAAAGAATATGCAAAAGGCTTGGGAATTCGTTAACATTTTTAATTATTACTTTTAAATCATTTTAACTCCTTTTAAACAATCACTTTTTTCAAAATTTCGGTACCGGGACTTTGGAGTTGCTATTAAAAATCATACTTCGTGAATAGACGAACCCCGAAACTCAAAAATCCTGAAGGACTTAGACTTACTTTTAGAAATAAGGGTGGCTCCATAACTAGATAATAATTGAGTTTGGATTTAGGGAAGAAAAAATCAACTTTGTTTCAACAGGTTGCATTTATCTTATGTAGGCTTTTGCCTACATCACCCACTGTCAAAGCTTCCTGCAAATTATGAACAACAGTTCTGTTTGTTGTGTTTAAATGTGGGTAGTTCCTCCTGAGATAAGGTTCTCCACATTCCCATCACTTTAATGGTTCACGGGGACTGTCCCCAAACTTCTTTGTACCCATATTTATCGTTTTACCGTTGCCTTGAGTACTTGGATTATTGGAGTGAAAATCCTTTCTAGGAAAGCTTTTTACTGCATTCTGATAAGGAGCTGGTTGGTATCCCTTCTTTCGTTGGTTCATTCGATCTTGTTTCTTATCCTTCCAAGCTTTGGGAAACTTTGCCCGTTGTTTGTATTGGTCGTAGCACATTCGTGCTTTCCTGAATACTTCACTCAAGGACTTTGGGTTGTCAAACTCAATTACGTCCCTGTAGGACTGTTGTAAACACCTTAGCAACCACTGGATTTTTACCTTGTCCTCCCGGATATAAGGTACGAACCTTAGTAGTTCCAGGAATTTGTTTATAAGATCCTCCATTGTAATCTGACCAAGTTGTAACTCATAGAATTATTTGGTTTTCCTTCCATACTAGCTCTTAGATAGGTATTGTTTTTTAAAGTCAGACCACTCCATATGTTTCTCTTTTAAGCACCAAATGATGACTTTTCCTTTCAGATTGTAAATGGCCATTCTGACCTTCATATTGCTTGAATAGTTGTATATCTGGAAATATTTTTTGATGTCTAATAACCATGCCTCATCTTCCTCTCCTATTCTATATTCTCCATCAAATGTAGCTGGTTTAATTTTCTTAAATTCTCCTTCAAGGTGGTCTACTTGTTTTCTCTTTCTATCTGTTTTTGTTTTTTCCTCAGTTGAAGGTGTAGCTTCAGATGAACTATTTCCCTTTTATTCTTTAGGTCTAGAGTTCTTGGAAGCCCTCTTGCTAGCCTCTTCTTCATTATTATCATCTATTGGGCTATTATTTTTCACTATACTATGCAACAAAACTTCATTTATTTCTTGTTGTTCTTGCTGAGCTTTCTTCATTTTTTCATTGTCGGCTTTGAAAACCTGCAGCTCGACAATGAGATTCCTCATTGTTTCTAGAACTTCAGTAGGTGATCTTCTGTCACTATTTTGTCTCTGATTTTCAGGAATTCTTTATTCAGGATTCCCATCGATTCTGATTTCCCCATCATCCTGGGCTACCATGTTTAACACAAAACAGAAAGGTTTTTTGTTTGTAGCAATAAAGGTTTATTAGTTTTACATAAACATAATTATACGTGTAAGTAAATCAGATGGCCATGTTCAAGGTCCAAGTGTTGTAACCTTTTCTCTGATACCATATGTAATGAACCTCGTATTTACCATAAAAAAAAAATGTTTATCTGCCTTCTATATAGTTTCTTGATAGAAGAAGGGGTCCTAGTTATACAAATCTGTTGTCAACTTAGTTATGAAACTCTGTAATAAAACCTTTCTATAAAACTCTATTATAAAAATTTTATTACAAATTCCTAGATTTCTACTTACCATAAGATATCCTATTATATATCATCTTGGTTAATCACAAGTAGAAAAATTATACGGAAATGTTCCCCAAGGCTTTAGCAAATCCCTTTCATCCTTTATTCTTTATTCATATGCGTATGGTGCTACGTATATAAGTGCAATCTTATCATTCATACTACAACTCATGTTTTTAACATAAGGTTCCATATTCCCACACAAGTCCACTTGTGGATTTTTAACCCTAGGAAACTTTATCTAGTTCTTTATCCATAATAATCGTGGTGTCAAGTTTATACACCAGACAACTAGCATAACTACTGACTCATGGTTATTTAGTGGTTCTTAGAACCGGTGGTTGGTTATAATGAAGTATTGAGTCCAAAAGCCAGTGGAAATTTGACAACTAGGATCAAACTGTTGTCTTAAGCTAACATAGAGGGTGTGAATGGGATTTAACTTCTGTTGAGTCATGAAGGTGTCAAATCACATCATCCTTTAAGTGGAAGAGATGGTTGACAGTAATAAAAATTAAGACTCTATAACTCCATTAATGGCAGTCCTACGAGCTCCATTGTATTTATCGGGCTCTACACCCAAGGTGTCAAACCGACTCTGCCATTGTCACATGGATAACCATCCTCTGCACTCTTGATATTTACTCTGAGATGTCAATGCACCTCTTAGGGTTGGAGTAGGTTCACAGTTTGTCAATGTTGAGTTTCTGCAAAGCGTATCTACGTAACAAAATTTATTTGAGGAAAAATCTATTTCCATGGTGGTCGCAACAAACGGCATGGTATGCCTTCCTCATAAATTTTCCTTAAACATAATACCAAATTGGTTAAATAAGATGGTGCATTTTTGGAAAACATTGAGTAACAATTTTGTCACTCGGTAATCCTGTTGTGTCTGTTTCACTCATGTTGATTTCTCACTTGCATGTAACTTCCCTGTATCCTTCGGAGTCATCCTACATCCCGAAGATGTGATTTTTCTTAAGGTTTATCGATGTTTATCCTTCGGGATCCTGGGGTTTTGAAAAATAATCCCTATCGCAGGCCGGGGATTCATAGCTGAATAGTCGTGAGTCTAAGAAATAACCCTATTGTGTGTTTGTTTGCTTGACTAGTACAAGGGAGACCCTACTTCCATAGTTCCCAACCATCTTAACCGGGCATTCGTCCGCATTTTTTCTTTCGTCTTTCAAAGAAGCATTCTCTACAGAAATTTTGGCTGGAACCTCTCTACATTGAAAGTTGACTTATACCTTTCTGTGTAGTTTGGTGTCCGGGTAGCCTAGGCGCAACTAGTTAGGCATACTCCTAGTTAAAATGAAGATTTAGACTCTGTTTACACTTAATATGTTATATGTTTTTCATGTATACAAGGGATTTAGTATAGTCGACTACTGTATTTTCATTATTTGTGAATATTGTGTAAATATTTTTCCTTATGCTATTTAAATCGTTTGAAGAGTGGAAACGTATCACTAACGATGGGCCCTGTTTGATGAGAGGGCACCCATCAGTGTGTTGCTACACCATTTTCCCTCGGCCCTGGATGTCTGTCTAGACTAGAAAATATAAGGACAAGGAAGACATGCAAGTCACAAATTGGAAGTTAAGTAATGTTTTGTTAATAACCCATCTCACTTTGTTGGTGTACTTCTTATTTTTTTCTTGTATATAAATTACTAATCTTCATATGATGGTTCCTACATGTTGTTGTATATGCCAAGGTTTCAGGTGTTCATACACATGCATGGTGCAAAAGGTATTCGAGTTCCCTTTTGTACCCTTCCGGAGTTCAAACAGTCCCAATTGCAAGTTTAAAAGTAGTCATTCTGTATAGTTTCCTCAATTTCCTATCGGGCTTGGAAAGGGAAAAATTTCCCAAATGTAACTTTAAAGTTTGGGTCTGGTTATGACAGTATGATTCTTGCAATGAATCATCTACAGGATTACCCTGTACATTTAAAGTATAGAAATGATTGTTGAGTTAAGTCGGTTCTCCTCATCATTCGGATTTCACCCTATTATGAATTTAATTACTAGGGTTATTGTTTTCAAATAAAGGCCTTGCTTTAAACTTTGAATGTTGGATCAAAATATATCATTTTATTTCATTTTGACATCTCTTATGTTATTGCCGATATGTTTTAATTTGAACTGATAAAAGTTAGATTGGTCCCAACAGGAGTAGCTATGATTTCTTGAGTTGTCAATATAAGGGTAGAGTAAGGTTATGATTCTGTGTTTTAATTTTCAGAACACTTAACCATAAATGCAGTGTTATATTTATATCTACATTCCTGTATAATTAACGTCATTTAGACTGTGTAAGGGGGTTTTCAAAAATACTAGTAGGACTGTGCCATTGCTTGTTGTATCTACATAATTGTATGAATATATTGCCATTTATTTACCATCCACTGTCACGAACCCTGAGTGAACGGTTTCACATGTATATTCATCATTTAATAATTTGTATATTTCTTCATAACTTGAGTATTTCTTTAGTTGGGTTATTTTATTCTGTGCGAATGGAAAGCAAAGTCTAAATTGTTCTATCAGTATGTAACCTGTTAAATGTCTCGGAATCCTTATGCTTACGAAGCATTCCACTTCTATAATATCTTATAATAAGACAGTGAAACTTATGCAATTTTATTTGGTATTAAAATAGAATTTAAGAAGGAGTCTCACACTCTCTTATTTAGTAATTTTATCGAATGAGAGGTAGTGGATTTCCTGTTGGCATAGTTTGTTTGTTCCAATACTAAGACAACAGATCTCTGTGTAGGTTTCTATGTCAGTCATTAAATTTTCTTT
The DNA here is from genome assembly GCA_000966675.3 of Picea glauca. Taxonomy (NCBI): domain Eukaryota; kingdom Viridiplantae; phylum Streptophyta; class Pinopsida; order Pinales; family Pinaceae; genus Picea; species Picea glauca. Next base: position 147,788 of record JZKD02S1608003.1, on the reverse strand, counting down.
TAATAAATCCTATACATGGTACTAACTGCAATTGTATATACATATACCTTGTATATACATATATATAATTATATATGTACTAAATGCACAGACTTGTTCAACTTCAATTATTCATAGATAGATCTGCCTATAATTTCAATTGCATAAGTCAAATATACATGTAGATAGATATGTTCCTTTCAAGTTCATTCGTACATAAATAATTATACCTAGAGTTTTAATCACAGAAGTAAACATACGCCTAATAGATTTGTTCTTTCAAGTTCATTTATACATAGATAATTCTGCCTAGAATTTTAGTTTCAGAAGGAACCATTCTAGAATTTGGTCTTTGATTATAAACTTCATACAAACGAACAGATGCCATACATGGACATTATTTCAACTTAGCACAAACAGATGCATTATATCAGATACAAAAAATCATTCAATCAAAGAAGGAGAAGATTTAACATATCTAAACCAGTTTGTGGGAAGAGAAAGGGAACAACCATGTTCCTCCCAACCATAGAACAAGGTAGCCAAATCATTTGCCTGATTCACCCCCTAGCTTGACCATGAGTCCATGAGGGAAAACTTGGAATCTTCTCTTCGACAATGTACTTCTCTTCTTCTCATCATCTCCTTTCCGCCCACTTAAAAATTAGTGTTCATAACAACAAGTACACAAAAATTCCTCTTTCCAGCATACTAGGCAGCGTCCTGCCTCCTCACATATGCTAGATATCAAAACAATCATTTTTGCCTAGGTCTTTTTCCCTCCCTTGGGAATTTTCGCATTTTTCTCCCTTATTTTCTAGGGATGCCAATGGAAAAATCCATGATTTGCCACTTGTAATAATCAGCCCAGAGGTAGTTCTAACATGTTCCCCACTCATGGAGTCATGGTCAGCTGAATTTAACATGGTTGTTTCATTTGTCCTCCTGCAATAATTAAAAAAAGATTATGTTTACATACAAGTGTCATAGTCAAACAGTTAGTTGGGTCAATCAGGTCTCTACCCAACAGTTATAATAATTAATTACAATTTATCAAATTTGAAATTCAGAATTGCCAAAAAATGGCAAAAATTTTCCAAATTCGAATTTACCAAAAACGAAATAATTTTCTAACAGTTTTCGAATTTCAAAATTAATTTATTTGGGGATGTCACACACAGTAGTCTTGATTCTGGATTTGTTTTGAGTGGTTTTTCCTTAACCTCGTGGATTTTCCGTCGGTACCCAGTAACCTCATGAACTCAGTGGTATGAGTTTACCATTACAGGATTAGTGTAGGGTTCATTTGTTTTGTCAATCTCGTTTCTGGTCAACTGTTCAGACTCTTCATCTCGTTTTATTCATCCTAGACTTAGTTTAGGACTTATGTTATAATTATTTATACAGGCGATGTTCGCACAAATTGTTGGCGACGGAAGTCACTCCTGGACTGTGGCAGGAGCAGAGCCCGACGCCCATCAGTTTATGTCACGATTTGTGTATGAAAGGGGTGATTGAAAGGAAGTAAACTCGGACGATATTGTTTTGACTCTGAAACCAGGCCAGGCATGCATGGGCAAGTAAGGTCTTAGATGTACTCCATATAGTGAGTTGTAGTAAGGGTGAGTAGGGGGGAGACTTGTATCAGAGAGATGCAAAGATCTGTTGTCAACATCAGGTTTCTAGCAGACTGTAGGAGAATGCATTTAAACGCAAGATCTTCTTACATTCAAATGCAGAAAATCAGAGAATACAATAGTGCCACAATAAATCCTTTATCATAACACAACTGCAATAATTCATGTGAATCAGTCAATCATGAACTCCCTCAGAATGAGATGAAAACTAGATGGAATAAGGAAACTTTCTTTCATGAAACAAGAAATCTTACATACAGATGCATAACCAGAGAACTAGAGTGCCTGTTAAAACATTACAATCGGAAGCTCCGCTCTACCATCGATGCTTGAAAAATATCAAAATTAAGTATATATATTCCTAAAAATTTGCCCAACAGAGGCCCATGGGACTTTTGGGATGAGGAGTCTCTTCAATCAAATCTGGCCTGCACTCCCCTGTCATACGCCACCTTAATTCTGCATGGATCGCGCCAGGGGGTAGTTGAGCCTTTAAATGATGAATTAGCGTGTGCAGGCTTCCCTGGTGAGTCGAGGACTCGACGTGGCTTCCATGAGAAGAACTAGTGCAGAGGACCTTCTCAGGTAGACTTTCAGCCAGAACATCCATACTTTGCAATTAATGAGTGAGGCGAGGTTTCAACCACCCTCTCTCTTCTTCAGTCATTCCCAGCAGGTACCAGGATTTAGATCATGTCGAATCGACGTCTAGAGAACACAGTGCCCCCATTCTGAAACTTAATTTAGCGCTTTTGGCCTCCCCTTCGTACAACCCTTTCTACTTTCTCGAGTGACCATAGTTCGTGACCTTATGCCTATTTTCCAGAGTGCTTTTCGCGTTTCGGGGTTTGTGGATAGGTAGGAGCAAGTCTTCTTTCCTCGAAATTGCGATGGGTGAAATGTAGGGAGAACCTAACGATTTCCACGTGTCCCCCCACTGATCTGACGGTTCTGAACTGATTCAGCAATACTGCAAGCCTGGGTCTGAGACATCTTCGACGCTTCGCGCTTCGGAGATATGAGAGAGTTGTTCCTTACATTTTGAAATTGCGATGGGCGAAAAGGCGGAGAACCTAATTGCACACCACGTGTTCATCCAGGATGAACGGCTAAGATCACTCTCGGTGCTTTGGGGCCTGTCTCGTCAAATGATAAACATTAGCGCCTCTCCTTTAGGCCTGCTCCTTTGTTACTAGACGCCAAAACCATGGGCCTAATTCTGGGTGCTTTCGTCGTTTCGGGATTCGAGGTTTCAAGAGGTGAAATAATGAGGTGCGCTTACCCCTCAAACTCCTGAATGCCGACATGATGTGAATGTGCACCACGCATCCTTCAGATGAACGACCCAGATAGTATTTGCTATTATAAAGGGGGTTTCCCCCGTTTACATGCTCGCTTGATGTGACCTGGTGCTAGGACCGTGGGCTCGGCTCCAAAGGTGCTTCCGACATTTGTGTGATTTCAGTTGTAAAGAATGGGAGGCTCCTTGTATCCTGAAACATCGATCCCCGATACGTCGACTGACCGCCACCTATCCCAATTGGATCGAACGACCCTTATTTTCCTTGAACTATGGGCGCTACCCTTCGTGCTAAATCCCGGGGAACTTGATATCCCTAAAAACCTGATGACCATCGATTCTCTTTGCAGTTGAATATCGGCAGCTGACAACCAACACTTCACCCGCTCGCTTGACTTGCAACTGGAAAAAGGATTCTCCCGTGCTGCACTCGGGCGCTTCCCATGCTACCTGCAGACCTGGGTACCTTTGTGCCCAAGACAAAAATTGTCGCTAACATTAGGTTCCATGGGGGATAGAGTCATCCCTGTGATGCTCTAAGAACTCATTCTATAGTTTCAGTGCCTCGCTATTGGGCTATGGAGTCATTTACTAAGCCGAAAATATACAAACAGAAAATGAACAAAGAACTAAAGGACAATATTTACAAACAAAGGAGCTGTCTAAGGCTCAAACAAAACATTTCTTCAGAAAATGCCCATTTACTGGGCTGTTGAAAACCTCTTCACCCTCCAGATCGTGCAACTGGTACGTGTTGTTTGAGAAAAACTTAGAGATTTTGAAGGGGTCGATCCAGAGGGCGTCAAACTTGCTATGTTTTCCCTTATCCTGTCTAGGTGCATCCCACTTAAGTACCAAATCATCGATCTCGAACTCCTTCTTCTTGACCTTCCTGTCAAAAGCATGTTTGACCCTTTGTTGATGACTATGTGTCGTGTCCCTCAGCTATTCCCTGATATGTTGTACTTCTACTACCTGATGAATCCTTCTGATCATATGATCTGGCTCTCCTTCATAATCTTGAAAGAACTTTTCCACAGGTAAGGTGAGCTGGGTGGGAAAAACCACCTCTGCTCCGTAAACCAGCTGAAAAGGCGAGGTTCCCAGGGATTTCTTTGTTGTCACTCAATCAGCCCATAAAGAAAATTTCAACTTCGAATCCCAGGCCCTTTTATTGTCCTCCAATAGTCTTTTGATGATCCTTATCAGGCCCTTGTTGGAGGACTCTACTAAACCATTGCCTTGGGGATAGTAGGGGGTGGAGTGAATTAGTGAGATATGGAACTGCTCACAGACATCAATGAGAGGCTCAGATTTGAAAGAAGTAGCATTATCAATGATGATCCTGCTGGGACAGCCAAATTTGGCTATGATATCCTCTAGGAAGCTGATAATTACTTTGTGGGATGTACTTCTGGTGAGGGCAGCTTCTATCCACTTGGTGAAATAATCTGTTGCAGTCAGGATCCATCTGTGTTGGTCACTTGAGGGAGGATGAATTTCCCCGATAAAGTCTAGCCCCCACTGTTGAAAAGGTGTTGAAGCTATCACAGGCTTCAGTGGTAGTGTCCCAAGCTGTTGTTTCCCTGAGAACTTTTGGCATTTGATGCAGGCCCTGATTTATCTGCTGACATGAACGAATAAAGTGGGCCAGTAATACCCAGCCCTGAGGATTTTGTGAGTTGTGGTCTTCTAGAAATGATGCCCCCCACAAAGGCCTCTGTGGAAATCAAACATAACTTTCTGGGCTTCTGGTGGGTTCAGACATCTAAGCAGCACTCCTAGGGGGTCTCTCCAGTATAATACTTTCCCAATGAGGCAATATCTTACTTCCTTGAGCTTTAAAGCTCTTGCCTTACTTTTACGCATTCCATCTAGGGGCTTCAACTCCTGCAGAAAGTACAAAATGTCACGATACCAGGCACACTCTGCCAGCAATACGCCTTCCTGAGAGCGTTGACTGGGAAACTCAGCTTGCTGAATTCCTGAGCAGGTATTGATGAAACTAACTCCCAAGGCTTCATAATTGGATTCAGCCAGTAGCTTGGCTAAACCTTTCCCCTTAACTAACTTGGTGGGATTTATTTCCAAGTCAAATTCCAGGATTCTAGCGATCCATCTGCCTCTTCTCCCATCTATATTGGGTTGCACAAGGATGTCCTTCACAGACGCCGAAGGAACGTATGCGGTTACCTTTGATTGCAAGACATAGACTCTGAAAGCTTTGAGAGCTTTCACTAAAGCATAGGCCTACTTCTCCGTGATTTCATACCTGATCTCTGCATCTCTTAATGCCCTGCTGAAGAAGGCAATGGGTTTCTCTCGTCCTTCCTCATTTTTCTGCAATAACACTGTTGCTACCGTATCGAAGGAAGCAAAAGAAAAAACTAGGAAAGGCTTGGAATAATCAGGACTAATCAGCACATGTGCCTCAATTAGTGCCCTCTTTATTTGGAAAAAATATTCCCTGGGTTCAGCGGTCCATTTCACTTTGTTTCCCTTTCTGAGAATGGTCGTGATGTGTTTTACCAGTTCAACAAAATTTGAGATGAATCTCCTCAGGAAATTATTCTTTCCTAAAAAGGCTTGGACCTCTTTTTTAGACCTGGGAAGTGACAGGGTTTGAATTGCCTCCACTCTGCTGGGATCAATCCTCACTCCTTCCGTTGATACTATATGGCCTAACAGCTTGCCCTCCATCATAGAAAATAAGGATTTCTTGGGATTTAGGGAGAGACCAAACCTCCAGCACTTTAAGAAAACTTTCTTTAAGTGATGGCAGTGCTCTTTATCAAACCTGGAGAAGACTGTGATGTCGTCTAGGTAGATCACTACAAACTAGTCTTTCTCCCCGATGAAGACTATATCCATGGATCACTGAAATGTTTCTCCTGCATTCATAAGTCCAAAAGGCATTTTGGCGTACATGAATGTGCCCCAAGGAGTGGTGAAGGTTGTCTTTTCCCTGTCCTCAGGCATGACCGATATCTGATTATAGATAGAAAACCATCGATCATGGATATCCTGGATGCACCAGTTACCCTCTGTAGTATGTTCTCCATCTTAGGTAGGGGGAAATTGTCTTTCTTTGAGCTCCTGTTCAGGTTCCTGAAATTGACACAAAGCCTGATTTCTCCACTTTTCTTCCTCACCAAAACCAAATTGGCCACCCATCCAGAATATCTCAAGGGGATGATAATCTGGGCCTCTAGCAACTTCTTCACTTCTTTCTCCATGACAGGTAACAACATGGGATTTATCTGTCTTAGCTTCTGCCTAAATGGCCTAGATTCTTCCTTCAATGGGATCTTGTGTTCAATGACGGATGTGTCATATGTCTTAAGGTCATATTATGACCATGAAAACACATCAAAAAATTCTCTCAACAACTCAGTATATTCGTCCCTCTGTTCTTTGGTCAAATTGCTTGATAATTTGACAAATCTAGGCTCCTCATGTGTGCCAATGTTGCATTCGGTTGTATCAGCATCTTCATTTGAAACCTTACCTTTTACGGCCACATCATTCCCATCGAACAGTCTTTCTAAAGGGATCAGTCCCCTCAGAATGTGATTGCTAGGCAGTTGAATAATCTGGTGATTAGCAATTTTATTTAAAAAAACCTCAGGGTGAGGGTCACCTTCCGGGTCGGGATCCTAATCAATGTGCAATGCAGAAAATTCATCAACAAATTGGAGAAATTTTTTGATTTCCAGGTCATATTCAAATACCTTCCAATGCTTGACGTTATCCGGTACAGAGGGCCTATATCTTATTTCAACATCATATTTGACCATAAGCGGCAGAGGAACTTTGAGCAAACTAGCTGAGACACCTAAAGAATCGGCTAAAGTATTCTCCCCCCTCGGAATGAAAGAAATGTTAAAGGCCAAGAAGAAATTGTCAATAAGGTCCCATACCTCATTTATATAATTCCTGAGCCAGGGATTATTAGCACGATAAGCATTTCTGACTTGCTGGATAATCAACTCAGCATCTCCAAATATTTCTATTTCTTTAATTCCCATTTCCTTTGCGGCCCTCATACCCAGAACAAGAGCTTCATACTCTGCCACATT
>JZKD02S1608003.1:87111-122268 GCA_000966675.3 Picea glauca | reverse complement strand
AGTCACCTTGGGTAAGAACCTAGAGAGATAAGCCACTAAGGTCACCACAAACAACAGTACAACCTGGGGAAACAATCGTCAGTCCGATCCACACGCAAAGGCAGGGTATCTAGCCTGAAATCATCTCAAAGGCTTCCACTCATAATTGTGGGTATACCTCGGAGTGATCCCCGTAATACGTGCAATCTCTACACCGATGTCAACAAAGCAGGGTTAGTAACTCTGCCAACACCAATGCGACCTAATGCTTGACCCTTGTGTTAGAAGGGCTTCCTAGGACAATATGCTGCCAATGGAATTTAACACTCCCTAACTCAAGATGCTATTGTTTGTTTTTGGAGCTTTTGGAGAGTGTATATCTCTTCCTACTCCAAATCACTAGCCTAGCTAAATGTTGGTGTAAAAGAGCCCTAGAAAAGAGTTACTAGATCAATTTTAATATGACGCAATGTTTTTAAAGGCACTTGTTTACTCGAAGGTAACGGAAGTGAAAGTAATGATGTATGACTCTGACCCAAATAATGCAAGGATAATGATGAAAAATGATTCTTTTCATTCCATGAATCCTAATTACGAGAGAGAGAGTATCTTCCAAATCAATCTCAATACTACAATGCAAGTGCGATGCTTAATTTCCGTTCAGATGCCAATGTAAACAATCATACATCAATGAACAATTTCCATATGTCTTTTCAAACAAACTCTAAAAACTTGATTTTCAAATGTTTTTGAAAAGGCAAAAACAAACTCTTGAAAGAAAACTTGTCGTTCACTTTCCAAGAAGAACTCTGATTAATGAGAAAAGAAAATCAAACCATCAATAATCAAACTATGACAACCCAACCAAAACTTTCAACGAAAGTAAAGACAAAAGAAAACCAAGGAGTTACTCAATGCAAATGAAAAAATGTCCTTTCGAACCCACAAGCAAACGAGAAACACCAAATGCTCAACTCTCAACCAATCCCTAGTTCTTAGCCGGCTCAACACACTCAACTCCATAAATCAGAGAGAATGAAAATGCCAAAAAGGGCCAAGAAATGAAAGTCAAGCTATAAAGGCAAGCAAAAAAACCTAGAAACCCTAGATCAGTTCCAGCAAGCCAACTAAAGAAAAAGATATGTAAGTCAATGATCCAGTAAGCCAAAGAGGTGTAAATCAACAGATATGAGAAATTGACAGAGTCAAAACTTGAATTCAAAAATTTCAAAAAATATGTTCGCATGCCAGTGTGGAACACAGTGCGAGAAGCTAGTGTTCTCGCAGGCCACTTTGATGCAAAGTGCGAACTGTTCTCACTGGAATATATATGCAGAGTGCGAACTTTCCTGGTTCTCACAGGATGTCAATGGACACAATGCGAGAATCCCTGAAAATAATGAAAATTTTGAAAGAGCAAGCAAAATCCAAACTGGCTTATAGACCCAGAAGGTCTCTCAGGGTATCCTGAGGACTCAAAAACTGACAAATCTAGAGAAAAATGCAAACAGAGCAAATGGCCACAGAAAATTCAAAAACCATAAAGAAAAAGGGATAGCTCCCTAGTGGAGTCGCCAATTTTGTTATAGGATAAATCCGTGAGTACGGACACAAACCGATCTCCCTAGATCCACCTGGATCTAGAACAAAACAGGACAGAATAATACACTTTCCATAGATCTAGCCTATTGAATGAACTAAGAGATAAGGGTTATGGACATACCATATGAACACTTTCCTTAGATCTCTGTTGTTCCAATCTTTTCTCCAATGCTCTTGTCTCGTCCAGATTACAACAGAACAAACCAATCGAAGTAAAGGCAGATTAATATATTCAATAACTAGTCTATACATATGATCAAGGAGTTATGTAATAAAGTGACATCATCTTTATGGGAAAGGGACATATTGCTGTATTGAATTAATTGAAAGTGAAAATTACAACCTGAGCCTTGATGTCGTATGTCTCCTTTCGATGGCTCTTAAATCTAACACACACACTTGCTCATGCATGAAGAAAATCAACCACTTGTGATGACTTCACTGTTGTCTCTTGTTGTTGTAGCATCAGTCCTCCATACAGTCTTGCACTAATCCTCTAATCAATCTCTAGCTAGCTTGTTGCTTGTTTGCTTAACCCTTTCCATGAGAAATCTCCTCAGTATATAGGAGAAGATAGATTAGTTACTTGGATAGGAAATGATCCCAAGATATATGGAATGCCAGAACTTGAATAACCACTCGAAGCCAACTCATGTTTCTAGAAGATTCCCTTCTAGAAGATTCGATATTTTATCTTTTTCCTTTATTTGGAACATGTTCGCACCCCAACTATTAGTTACAGTGTAAGAGGTTCGCACCCTAGCTTAGAGAAGCCTGCGAGAATCAGGCATTCTCGCAGGAAAATACATAGGTAGCCTGCGAACATCCCTAAAAAGCATGATTTCTGGAAGCAGACAAATGTAACTTTTCTCAGGAAAGTGTTCTTAGTAACGAGCTTGATTTTTCATTATCATGACATTATCATGACATCATCTCGATGACCAAAATTGTGGATAACAAATGTAGGCCAACTGAGCTTCTCTATATAACCTCCTTTGTTCCCCTCCAAAGACTGGAATGGTGGCATATGTGAGATCCATCTGTAATGTTCCCCCAAGATTTTTAATCCAAGATCTTGACAACAGCATGCCAAATTTGGGGGGAACGTTAGCTACCATAATATCCATGACCACACTCTTCATGGGCAACTAAAACAAAGAAACCACCAGGTCTTTGATGACTCCTAGACACTGCACTCTTCTTGAATCAAAAGAGTACAAATCATGATAAGTTTTTGTCACCTCTAGTCCCAATTCTTCCATTACTATTTTGGGCATAAGGTTATGGGAAGCCCCTAAATCCATGAGGCAGTTATGCAACACTTTATCATGTATATTCAGGGATGTGTAGAAGGGAGGGAATGAATCATCTCTATCTTCTACCATGGGCCCTAGGACAATTGTTGGCTTTTCATCTTGGAGATTTATTGAGTCAGTGGAAGACTGGGGGAACTCAGATTGTAGCAGCTTGGAGAGGGACCTTTTGAAATCTTTGTTTTTAACGAGTTTAGATAGGTGTACAGGAGTTCTAATCTTTTGAATCTCATGCTCAAAATTGAAGGAGGGGATAGGCTTAGGAGCTTCCCTTACCTCAGTGATAGGCTCCTTGGCTGCTAGCGAAGCACTCTGAGTTTTCTTTTCTTTAGTAGTGGCTGTTGCAGCTTTAGTAGGCCTATGTGCTATGAGGGGCTGGTCTTGGTTGTCAAATCTCCTTCTTTCTTTCTTGACCTGAGATTGTATTTGTTAGAGGTGTGACCGTCCCTTTCTCCCTTACCTAACTCATGGATTTGGATGTTCATCAGGGATTTTTCATATGCAGACTGAGTCAAATGGGGAAAAGGAGGAGCTTCTTCAACACAATGAATCTCGGGGTCAAACTCATCCATCTCCTCCCCTCCCTCATGAGTAACTAGGTTATTTTGGAGAGGGGTTTGGATCCTTTGATCTTCCCTGTCTTTCCCCTTTGGTTCCCTTGGGAAGGCCCGTGGTCCATTGTTATCAGGTCTCCTGAAACCTTTACCATCAACATTCTGGGGATTTCTATACATGGGCTTCCCTTCTAATTCCCACCTTTCCATTCTAGTAGAAAGTGACTTTAGTATTCTAGTTGTCTCATCTATCTGAAGGGGAAGGGGAGAGGAGATGGATGAGGAAGCTTCAAGCCTCTTCCTGGATATGTTTCTACCAGCAGTGTTCCTTAGTCGGTCAACAACCAATATATTAGATTCTACCTCCATGGTTGCATCTTGCATATGGGCCAAAGTAGTGGCTCTTATTTCCCTCAATAGGAGGCAGAAATCCGGATCAAAGGCGCTAGCATAAGTGATCTTTGTAGAAGCTTCAGAGGGTTTTATCTCAGCAAGGATTTTGTTGTACATTTTATTAAATATCTTGGAGAAGTGAGAGACAGATTCTCCTTCCTTTCTCTTCAAAGGCTCAAACTCTGTCATGTAGTACATGAAGTATTTTTTATCTCCCCACTGTCTCAAAAAGGCATTATCTAAAGCTTCGATCCCATTAATAGATCCAGGAGGCAGAGCTTTGAACCATTTTCTAGCTTCGCCTTGAAGGCTATGGACAAAAATCCTCATCCATATGTCTGCATGCATGATGACATTATCATCTGTGAAACAGTAAAAGGCTTCTAGGTGTTCTTTTGCAGTTATGTCCCCCTCACCTGTAAACTTGGGCAACTGCTTGAGGTAACCATCTGCTGGGAGGGCGTTGAGAGGCTGCAGTAGCACGAGGGGAGCATACCTAGTGGCTATAATGGCCTCCATTCTGGTCATAGGGGGATTCCCTCCTGCCATGGGGATATTACATGGAGGGGAACTCGGAGGAGAAGGAGCTTGAAAAGGGGATGTTGGGGATGAGATTTTGAGGGGAGTGGGAAACAATAAGGGATTAAGGGAGAAGGCTAGCGGGCTTAAGCCGACGGATGCTTCTCTTTGTGAAAAAGGGGCAACAGTAACAAAAGGAGGAGCGGTAGAGCTAGAAGTGGGGAAATATTCAGTGGTCTTGGGTCTATGCCAAGGTACAGTTTCAGGGGAGAGGGGAGTGAAAAGGGTTTCTCCCTCCAATCCCAGACCAGGGGAGGAAACCTCAACTGGAACACTCTCAAAATTCAGGAAACGGGAAACTTCAGAAAGTGGTCTGCTAGGAAATTGAGGAGGAGAAAATGGAGTTCTTAAAGAAGGAGATGGTGGATTACCTGGTTTGGCGGCAGCAACTTCTCCTTCAGAGACTTTTCATTTTCCAAGGACCAGCTCCCGATCAGTCTCAGGTGTAGCTAGAGGCAGTTGTGGATGGGACTGCATGTGTTTGCCTCTGAAAGCCACAATTGACACGGCAGGTTTGCCACAGTGGAATCGTCACAATGGAGTCGCCAGGTGCATAGTATCAATCTTCAAGGGCTCTGATGCCTGATGCACCTTCAGAATCATAAGCTCAATGTCGTTCAATCCCAGGGAAGATTTTCAACTTCGTCCCCAACAACGGCGCCAGAAATGTTGGCGACGGAAGTCACTCCTGCATTTTGGCAGGAGCAGAGCCCGACACCCATTAGTTTATGTCACGATTTGTGTATGAAAGGGGTGATCGAATGGAAGTAAACTCGGATGATATTGTTTCGACTCCGAAACTAGGCCAGGCATGCATGGGCAAGTGAGGTCTTAGATGTACTCCAGACAGTGAGTTGTAGTAAGGGTGAGTAGGGAGAAGACTTGTATCAGAGAAATGCAAAGGTTTGTTGTCAACATCAGGTTTCTAGCAAACTGTAGGAGAATGCATTTAAACGCGATATCTTCTTACATTCAAACGCAGAAAACCAAAGAATACAATAGTGCCACAATAAATCCTTTATCATAACACAACTGCAATAATTCATGTGAATTAGTCAATCATGAACTCCCTCAGAATGAGATGAAAACTAGATGGAATAAGGAAACTTTCTTTCATGAAACAAGAAATCTTACATACAGATGCATAACCAGAGAACTAGAGTGCCTGTTAAAACATTACAATCGGGAGCTCCGCTCTACCATCGATGCTTGAAAAATATCAAAATTAAGTATATATATTCCTAAACATTTTCCCAACAGAGACCCACGGGACTTTCGGGACGAGGAGTCTCTTCAATCAAATCTGGCCTGCACTCCCCTGTCATACGCCACCTTAATTCTGCATGGCTCGCGCGAGGGGGTAGTTGAGTCTTTAAATGCTGAATTAGCATGTGCAGGCTTCCCTGGTGAGTCGAGGACTCGACGTGGATTCCATGAGAAGAATCAGTACAGAGGACCTTCTTGGGTAGAATTTCAGCCGAAACATCCATACTTTGCAATTAATGAGTGAGGCGAGGTTTCAACCACCCTCTCTCTTCTTCATTCATTCCTAGCAAGTACCGAGATTTAGATCACGTTGAATCGACATCTGGAGAACACAGTGCCCCCATTATGAGCTTAATTCGACGCTTTTGGCCTCCCCTTCATACAACCCTTTCTACTTTCTCAAGTGACCATAGGCCGTGACCTTATGCCTATTTTCCAGAGTGCTTTCGACGTTTCGGGGTTCATGGATAGGAAGGAGCAAGTCTTCTTTCTTCGAAATCGCAATGGGTGAAATGCTGGGAGAACCTAACAATTGCCACACGTACCCCCACTGATCCGACGGTTCTGAACCGATTCAACAATACTGCGGGCCCGGGTCCAAGACATCTTTGACGCTTCGCGCTTCGGGGATATGAGAGAGTTGTTCCTTATGTTTTGAAATCACGATGGGATAAAAGGTGGAGAACCTAATCGCACACCATGTGTTTGTCCAGGATGAATGGCTAAGATCACTCTCGGTGCTTTGGGGCCCGTCTCGTCAAATGATAAACATTAGCGCCTCTCCTTTAGGCCTTCTCCTCTGTGACCAGACGCCAAAACCATGGGCCTAATTTTGGGTGCTTTCGGTGTTTCGGGATTCGAGGTTTCGAGAGGTGAAATAACGAGGTGTGCTTTCCCCTCGAACTCTCGAATGCCGATGTGACGCGGATGTGCACCACACATCCTTCAGATGAACGGCCCAGATAGTATTCGCTATTATAAAGGGGGCTGCCCCCATTTACACGCTCGCTTGATGTGACCTGGTGCTAGGAACGTGGGCTCGGCTACAAAGGTGCTTTCGGCATTTCGGTGATTTCAGTTGTAAAGAATGGGAGGCTCCTTGTATCCCAAAACACTGATCCCCGATACGCTGACTAACCGCCACCTGTCCCAATTGGATCGGATGACCCAGATTTTCCTTGAACTATGGGCGCTACCCTTCGTGCTAAATCCCGGGCAACTTGACAGCCCCGAAAACCTGATGACCATCGATTCTCTTTGTAGTTGAATCTCGGCGGATGACAACCAACACTTTGACCACTTGCTTGACTTGCAACTGGAAAAGGGATTCTCCCATGCTGCGCTCAGGCGCTTCCCATGCTACCTGCAGACCTGGGTACCTTTGTGCCTAAGACAGAAATTGTCGCTAACACAAATAACAAAAACTTATGTTATAATTATTTGTGTAGGAGGTGTCTGCATGCAACTTATGTTATGCATATATCTTCTCATAACAAACACTTAATCTAATATTGTTATGCTTTATAACCAATTATTTTGGTCACAGTAACAAACAATAAAAAATAGTAAACATTCACATAACAAATTCATAAAAAAATATGTAAAACTTGGAACATGGGGAAAACACATGTTGGATACTTTTTTCCTCCCAACCATAGAAAATACTCTTTGTCAACCTATGTCACCCCCGAGCTGATTTCGAAATCCAAGGGGCTACCTACGTGGCCTCTTGGAGAATTCTAAGTTCTAGTTTGTTCTAAGTCCCATGAACCAAGAAAATTTGAGCGATAGCTATGGGAGGTATTGTCTCGGAAGTAATGAAAGGGATGGCGCGAAGTACCCAGAACATGTGGCCAGGGCAAGGTGTCAAGGAACCAATGGGCATGTACGTCGAGTAGGAGGCTAAGGTAGAGGCACTACAGGGAAAATTTAAATGTAGTAGTCAGGACTCATTTAATATGTGACAGTTACCTCTGTATTTCCTTAATGCCATTTATCGAGTAAGGATGATAGTTAGTTAAGACATGGGTTTAATTCTAGGAATTTCCAACCTAGTTACTCCAACACTGTTTTCGATTACTAAAGAGAAATATGTGCTATTGTAAATCCCTAACCATCTAACTCCAATCCCATGTGTATAACCACGTGTGAATAGGAACACCTCACGTACATGGAACTAGAGTGGTCTAGCCCAGATCCTTAATTGTTATATTGTGCGCTCAATGAATGAATTGGTTATGTGATGGGAACTTCTCGAAAAGGGATGCAGAACCTAAGTATTTAATGAAGTATCATGTAGGTACATTTTAGATAGCCGGGTAGATTTGTATAAGGTTCGTAGTCATGTTAAATAAACTAAAGGACACCTTTCAAAGTGCGACTGTAGTATATAGTAAGCAGAGTGTGACTATAGCTTATAACAATCCTATCATATTTAAACATGTGAGATAATTCTAGTAACCTTAAGTTCGTAAACCTTTAATGATGGGTTAGTAAGAAGAATATTTTCACCCATGTTGCGAATAGGAACAAAGACTATCTCATTTTGGTATTGAATATATATGAAATTGGAGATTAATGGTAACATAAGAAAAATAAATTGGTGAATTCGAGGTACATTACAGAAAGCATCAAACCTTTCGACCTAACATCTCTAGTAGACAACTAGTATTAGTCATCACACATCTAGGGGAGTGTGGATAGCATGACCCTCCCACAACGTGAGGGGAGTGTGGATATCTATAGACATTACCATTTGGAACCATTAATTTTGTGACAATTAAGACTCACTCAATTGCATCTTCTTCAAAATATATACGCCATTAAAACTCACATTACTAATTCTAGAAATAGACTTCATTACCACCATGAATTTTGTGACAATTAAGAATCACTCAAAATAGTCTTCTTCTTAATATATATCCCATTAAAACTCACATTACTATGTTTACAATAGGTTATGATGCAATTACATTTGAAATTATTGTCATGATTGTTCTCAATCAACATGAATTTCCACCTTATATGACTATATTTTATCTAGATTTCTAACTCAAACTAAGTCTCACAAATATTACATTTTCTCCACCTCATCTTAATTAATATTAGGAATACGAACAACCCTCATACCCATCCCATGTTGATGTTATTAGTGGGTGTGTGAGGTTATGAAGATTAAAATTTTTGTTTTGGGGATTCTAATGCATTGCATTATATGTGTTCTTAGTGGATTCAACCATGTTCAAAGATTATGCACATGCTATTGAGTTAATTTTGGGTAGTTATCCAGTCAATGTTAGACTTTATTTCTTTCTATATTCTCAAAAGAGTGGGACAGAGTAATTGGATAAAGACATGTTACAAGTTGAAATCACGCGTCTCAACAAGAATTTATTTTCTTCTCTAGTGATCTCAGTAAAAAAGAAGGATAAGTCTCGAAGGATGGTCCTAGATAATATGGAATTTATTAAATTGTGCTTAAATATAAGTTTCTCATTCCTACCATTAATAAATTATTAACTTGTATTTGTAATCCCCTTTCTTGTTGTTTTTCTGAAATGATTTCCCTTTGTGAACCCAACCTCTGATTTCAATGACATCTATGTGTGAGTTTTATTGATTATTATGAAAAGATTGTGGTTTTATCTTCTGTCCCTTATCCATTTAGTCATCAGTCTATTCCTGAGAAGTCGACCAGGAGTCGAATCGATGGTCGTCACTTTGGTGTTTAAAGACCTATAGATTAAAATGCCCTACTTTTATGTGCATGGATGATGAGTGAAGGATAAGAATTTTTCCTGTTGTCTATCCCTTACTTATCTTTGAGTTGATTGATTCATGGTTGAATGTTTAGTCTTTGTGTCTTCTTATAAACAAGTACCTATGCAACTTGATTGATTATAACTTTGATTTCTCTCTACGTTTTTAGTTGTTTGAACTTGGGTGCATCTCTGCATTTTTATTGATTAACTCTGCATTGTGGATAGATATTGAGGAGATATGTCGACACAGGATTATCCAAACATTCATTGCAAACGCTCTAGGTTCTCCCAAGAAGGAAGAACATGAATTCCTTCTTCGATTGAGACTTCGAGTGACCAACAACAATCTCGTCAAAGGAGATTTTCAAAAGAGTTTGTGAATATATCAACTGCAGAATGTGCTCAAGCAAGTGCTATGGATGTAGCCTTATTATATGGGTTGCGCATTGATACTCCTACACCTGATAATGTAGGGAATACCTCAAGACAAGAGAATATTTCCGGTAATTTTCTTTGATTTTGTTTATTTTTGTTTTAATTTTGTGCATTTAAATTTATGTGAAGTTAAATGTTGTAATTAATTTCAAATGTGTGTGTAGACAATGAGTTTAGAGTAAGGGAGGATAATGAAAGAGAGAGTGGTTGTCACGAAGATTCAAATGTCGATGCAAAGGGTGAAGGCAGATTTAGGAGGTCGCGTTATCAAGAAACAAAATATTACACGCCTATGTCCACCTATCCTTCGGATGTTGATGATGAACCTCCCTGGGAAGGGATTACTAAAGCAATGACGCTTGAGCGATACTCAGGTGTTAAAATGAGGTTGGAAAATTATTTGGTGGTCTTTGAACTCCCTTAGGAGAGTAAACAGAGCTTGCAAATTGTTTTGAATTCATTGGAAAACTTTATAGACGCATATCAGAAGATGGGGCCAACCACTGATAGTTTTGTCGATCTAATGAGGTGGCGAAAGTGAGAGGTGATGGGCCCTGATAAATGGAAGGCAGTAAAAAATAGAGTTTCAAAAGAAAACGTCTTTTTGATGTTCAATTTCAATGATGGGCCAAAGCGGAAGATGTTGAAGGTGAAATATTTTAAGTAACCTGACATTGCAGGACATCTGTATAACAGATTTTGGTGGCATATAAAAAATTACAGTGGAACGATGAGGTTCCACACTATTTTGCAAGACACTTTTATGCAGAGTTTTTCTTGCACATGCACCCTAATTATACTAGTCTACCGTCCAAATATTATGGGACTAGTAAAGAACGGATATATGATCACAAAGGGACATATCGAAATGTAACATTGTGGAGGCCTCTACAACCTTTAGTACCTCGCCCAACAGGGGCATTTGCTTCACATTCAGAGTTGCAGGCTACATCAGAGGTTGGAAAAGAGGCCATGAATGCAATTGGGGAAAAATTGGAAGGGGATTTTTATGGTTTTGATGTTGGCATGAACCGTCAGCAAGCGGAAGCCAGTTCCTGGGCCATATTTGTTTATAAAACAGATGCGGAGCTAGATACCATGTCAGCAGAAGATGTTTTAGAGTATGTAAAATTTTACCGGGATGGTTAGAAGAAGGTCATTTAAAATGATGACCCGAACCGTAGATTGGTATGTGTTCTAGTTAGTAAATTTTTAATGCATTTTAGGATAGTTTACTTCTAATTCTAGATTTAGATATTATTATATCTATATAAATAATCGAGTTGTTATTTCCATTAATTGCAGTTTTGAGATATGTTAAATGAATCTCCAATAAGTAGGGGACTTGATTCCACAAGTTTAAATTTGGATGAGTTGAATCAGGTATATGTTTTCTAATAGTTGTTAATCTCCAATATTTTGAATAAGAGATCAACAACATTTATAATTTTGTATAAATGTGAAAACATTGAATCCTAGATTTAGTTCTTAGTTGTGTTATTCACAGATCTATATTCCATCTCCTACTACTTGGGCGGGGTTTCATTGGAAAAATGACTTAATATGGATATTTGTGAATTTTCTTCATACATAGTTCTATATTTAATTTTAGATTATTATCTCACTCTAACTCACAATTTTTTTTACCAAGAACACAATTTTTCTCTTTAAATTTTTTTAAGATTTTATATAAGATTTACAAATTGTTTAAATTATGTATGCTTAATGTGGAGAGTAACTATCTTAAATTTGTTTAACTGTGGTTGGGTATGTTATTATTTCTTATTGTTTATTTAATATTTAGTTACAATATATATGCTAATATGTGTTATTTATTATTATTATTATTGTTTTTTATTGTTACAGATATCTAAATTATATTTAGTGGAAAATATGTTTACAATATATTTTGTGGGAAAGAGTATGTTGGAGGATGAGACTTAACTCTTTTGGTATGTATGTCAATTTTTTTTTAATCACAATTTTTTAATTTTGTATTATTTAACATGTTTGAATTGTAAATTTTTAATTTTTGAATTATGTTTGAATTGTATTGTTTTTTTTTTTTTTTTAATTCTTTATAAATTGTTCTATCTTAGATTGATGTCTTAGAGTCTAAAATTTTGGAGTTAAATGTCTTATTTTTTGTTATCATCATAAAATGGATGTGAAAAATATGTATTTTACAGTGTATATATTCAGACTTTGATATATATATATATATATATATATATATATTGGAATTCAAAATATCAATTTATTGTTTCATATTTGATTTCTCAAAGTTGATGGAAAAAAAGTGACAACGTTGTTAGTAATGAACTAATGTTTTGTATATTCTTTTTTTTACAATGCATTAAATTAAGCATCAAACTCTTAAATATTTTTCTTCTATGTATTAATTTAAATGTTTCATTTTATGTTCACTGTGGGCTGTTAAAAATATGATTCTATTGACATATCATCAAATAATCTTAGTAGAATAATTTTATAGTAAAAGATTTTATTTTTTTTAGTTACTAATGACCAAATACTTTTCTATGTATTAATTTAAATGTTTCATTTTATGTTCACTATGGCTATTAAAAATATGATTCTATTGACATATCATCAAATAATTTTGACAGAACAATTTTATATTAAAATATTTTTTTTTTCTAGTTACTAATGACCCTGTTGGTTACATAGATGCACTTAACTAATAAAAAAATCTAAAGGAAAAACTAAAGAAAATATAGGCATATGAAATCTTCTAAATAAATTGGTTGCATAGATGCACTTAACTAATAAAAAAATTAAAGGGAAAATAGACATATGAGATCTGTTAAATAAATGAAAAGAAAAAATTAAAGTGTGAAATAATACAAGAATTTGTTTGTTATTTATCTATTTAAGAATATGCAAAGTCAATAATACAAGAATGTTTTGTTGTTTATATATTTAAGAATATGCAAACCCAATAGATGGACAAGAAAAAAGTGAAATGTCAAACATTCAAGAATGTATCATTGCATATCTATTTAAGAATATATGATAGTAGACAACATGTTAAACCATGCAAAACCTAACTGAGAATATATGATAGTAGAAAACACTTTAAACCATGCAAAGCCTATGCTAGTATGAACTACACTAAAAGAAATAAATTTTCATGATCTACCAATTTTCTTTCATAAAACTTGTGTTTGATTTTGGAAGAAGGTAATCAATGTGGAATTCAAAAGAGGAGGTACATGCATTCAAGCATTGTGTTTATTGTGTTTTAGACATACCAAGGAACAACACATACCCCTTGTACAACTCAGATAACATGTATAAAGAGAATTACATTAGTATAACGATTTACAGCCTATGGTTTAGTAGTATTCACATAAACCCACATTTTTGTAAGGGTCTTCACTTGACTTTAGGAAATGTTGTATTAACTTCCTTAAATTTGTTAGAGAAGATTTATTAATTACAATTTATGCAATTTAATTCTAATAATTAAGACTTCTAAATAAGTTTACATGAAAATCAACTTAATTATTAAAATGGAGATTCTAAATAATTTCAAATTTTAAATGAAAATCAACTTAATAATTATAATGGAGATATTGGTATATATATGATATTATTATTAAAGTGTTATTACAACAAGTGGAAGAGATGTTTAAATTGTTTTTAATTGTTAGAATATTAATTTAAAAAATGAAAAAAAAATATTACCACATAAAGAAGTCAATGTTGCCAAATCTAGGATAGAAAGAGATGTTCAACTCTTCTTTGATTGGTGCAATAGTAATAAAAAAAAAATCTCAATATAGAAGAGATATATCCAAATTAATTATAGGTAATGTTTATACAACAAAATCTTGAGATAGAAGAGATGTTCAACTATTTTTTGGTTTGTGTGATAATGATAAAATAAAATGTTCAAAATGATATGACAATAAAATAAAACCTTAAAATGGAAGAGATGATCAACTCTTATTTAATTTTATCATGTAGTCATTAAAAAAATGCTCAAAGCTAGAAGAGATATTCACCTCAAAGTTCATATACCCTTAATAAAATAAAATCTCAAAATGAAAGAGATGTTTTTAACTTTTCTTTAATTTTCAAAACAATAATTAAAAAAAAAATCAAAATAAAAGAGATGTTCAATTCAACTTTAATTTATATAATGCTCGTAAAATAAAATAAAAATCAGAATGAGTTAAAATTTGAAACAATATATTATTACAATAGAAAATAGAAAATATGAACTTTAACTTTTTTTTTAGATTAATGCAATATTATCAAAATAAAATGGAGAAAATACTATTGAAAAAAGTAAGTGTTCAATGGAAATGGTGTTTAACAATTTTTTAGTTTAAAATAAAACGCTCACAATACAAAAGGTATACAACTCAATTGTGATTGGTGTAATGCTCATAAAATAATTTTGATTGATGTAATGGTTGAAAACCACAGATAAAATATGGTTGAATAATATTTTATCTGTTTTTTTTAAGAATGATCGGGATTTTTTTATACATACCATTTTTATACATATCATATTTGTAAATATGGTTATAAATTGTCAAAACAAGTCATCAAATTCTGGAATGTACTTTCAATGAAAAATAAAAAAAATCCGGAATGTACATGTGTCACTTGTTTAAAAACATCGTAAGGGTATTCCATCTTCAATTATTCATTCATGATCGACTTTGGACATTTTCCATTTTCTAACTTTTTTTTTTTATTATTGAACTTCTATTAACTTTAAGCACAATGCACATACCAAGTGACTATATGGACAACTTATGACATCTGACTGGTAGTCTTTAAAGTGAACATGAGTTTTGGTTTGATAGGTTTCTTGAAAAAAATATCCTTTCAATACAATGGATCATCTTTCATTTATAAAACCGTTATCATCAAAATCTTCTAATAGCCTCATTTTTTGTTCTGTGCATCGCATCAAATAATACTTCATGTTTTCAGTGTTTTCTACAGGTGCAACCATGGAAAAAACATCTCCTTCAAATAATTGGATATATTGGACAAAATATAGTTCATGTTAAATTATCATGCAAGTACATCTACAAGTTATTTGAAAAAATTTAAACAAAAAAATTACCTTCTCTAACAAGATCAGAAACTCTATCGCCATCAATTGACACTATAGTTTCATTTGATTCCATCTCCTCTGAGCTTGCAAATGGCATTTTCCTTTTTACATTAAGTTCGGTATGTCTCCAAGCTTTAACATATCCTACATTTTCATTTTCACAAATATATATGGATTATGTGTCCTCTATGCAAACTGAACAAAAACAAGACTCATTTCTTCTATCAAATGCAAACACATTTTGAAAACGTTTTGTTTTAACTAAATGTATTTTTTGTGTCCTAGGTATTGTACTGGCGTCATATGAGATTGATCTATTTACATCTTGGATTCCAACATACCAAAAAAACCTACACAAGACAAAACTTGTTAACTTGAAATCTCTCAAGAAAATGATTGAAGTTTGAATATAAATTTGAGCATGTTCAAACAAAAATATCATGTGTACATGTGTAACATTTATACATATACATACCTGTGCACATCCCTTGAATAATTATATTCATGGCTTAGCGCCATTTTGCACTATTCAACAACTTATTCAGTGGATTCAAATCGATCGACATGAGGGTTCATCTGATAACATCGAAGTGTTCGTTTCACACATGCCCCCTGCACCGTCGTGTTGTCCTTTTCCATGACCAGTCTAAAAAAAATACAACAATGTGTAATGTTTAATTTTTTATGAAGACGACATGACCAATATAATGATCGTGAAGATTTGAATTGACCCACACACCCATCTGACCATATCCAATGTCGATCAAATCTGATTTCACATTCTTTCAATGAATCATAAAATTTATCAAAACAGTGTTGTACATAATGTGTGTCGTATGCTCGATCATCACTTATATAAAAGTGACATTATTTAATAACATGTCGATTTTCATTGATGCTTTCTATGTTATCAAGACTCCGTTGAGCATGTCTATATAGAACGTGGACAAATATCGTGACTTGATCCAAATGATAATATTCACTCTGTATTTCTTTTTGTACAACGAATGTGTAATTCTCTGAAAATCAACTGTGGACAAAATTTCCCTAGTGGAAACACTTCACGGGATTTTTTGAATTGTATATCTTGCCATCGATATCTATGTGAATGCTTGGTGTATTTAAAAATTTCTTCCTCAAAATTCTTCAAAAAATCTATCACATGGATTTGGCTTTGTATGTGAAGTTGTGTTATGTAAGTCACATTGCGACATAGAGTTTGTACGTCACATTATGTCATTGGGTTGTGTATATCAGATAAATACACCGTGGTAGGTTCAACAGATTAGGGTCATGACATTATGACATTGACTTTTGTTCATTACATTATAACGTAGGATTATGATCGTCACATTGTGATGTTGGGATATGTCTTCCACTTTTACTTTAAGATGTCAGATATGTTCATGTAATTATGACATTGGGTTATGTTTGTCACAATGCAACATACAGATTCGTATGTCACATTGCAACATTGGGTTGTGTACGTCACATTGTGACATTGGGTTGTAACCTAGATTGTGACATTGTGTTATGTTCGACATGTTTCAACGACAATATATGTTTCACATTTAAATGGGGGGTTATGTTGGATTCCATCACAATGTTATGTTGGTGAAAGGTTATGTTCAAATGTGATGTGGGGACATGTTCTTCACATTGTGATGTCGGGTTATGTTCATCACATTATGACGTCAAGTTTCATCACATCACAACATCGGGTTATGTCCTTCACAATGCAATGTTAACACATTATGAAATTGAAATTTGGTGAAATTTTTTGAAAAAAAATCTAATAAAGTTTTTCTTTTGTCACAAAAATACAAATTTTTATTGTTGTTATAAAGATTTACATTCATTATTTCTTAAAGCATTATATGTATTGTTTCATTAATATTAATTAATTTTTTTTTTCTAAAATATCAATATCAATTATTTTAAGTATTCTAAAATTGTGTCAAAACATTAGTTTCAAACTTAACTATCTCTCATAATCATGTTTTTTAATCGTTTAATTAAATTTATTAAAGTGTAAATATTAAATAAAATTATTAAACTTTAAATATAAATTATTAAATTTATCACTTTATTAATATTGAAAATTTATTAATTAGTTAAAATTTATTAATTAATTAAACTTTATTAATTAATTAAACTTTATTAATTATTGAACTTTATCAATTATGTAAATTCAATCATTTATTCAAGTGTGGCACAACGACTTAATTAATAAATGAATGTGAGATTATATTTTAATGTAGATTAAAATCAAAATAAACTACATTAAAATATAAAATATAAGGTTAAATTAAACACTTTGATCATATTGAAAATAAACACTTTTTGTGAACATTTAATAAATATTGATGAAATTTAAACATTTTAATTACATTTGCGAAGAAGTGTTGCTTTTGAATATTAAGAATTTAAACATTTTAATTACATTGCTTAAACTATTATTCATCAAAATTGAATATTTTTTAATCATAAACTATTCATCAAAATAATATAACATTAACTATATTCAAATATGATAATTAATGATGTTTATTGTTGTTATGAAGATTTAAATGCAATGATGTTTATTGTTGCGATGAAGATTTAAATGCAATATTTTTTTTTTGTAACTAGGGGAATCGGTAACAACGGCAGCAACGGCAGTATCGTACTCGCATGACACGGGGTCGAATCCTCGGCTACCTTATAACCCCTAGGGAGGAACGCACAGCCTGCAAGCATGCCCTCCAGGTAAATTGGGGTGAGAATCCACCTTGAGACCTCTTTTTACACATTTCCTTCCATTTACACTGCACTTGTCAATCGATCTACACCCTACGAACAATTTAAATGCAATGTTGTTTATTGTTGCTATGAAAATTTGAATTCACTATTTCCTCAACCACTTTATTTATTGTTTCATCAAATATCAATTAACATTATATTTATGTAACATTATTAGCATTAATGTATTTATTTAAGTACTTCCATATATAGTAGAATTTCCATATATAGTACAAGCCCTAACCCTAGACGATATCTAAACCTAGTCGTATGAAACCTAGTCATATAACTATATAAATCCTAACCCTAGATTTGAAATAGCGTATGACTCGAGAAGGCCTATTAATATCCTCAATATACAAAGCCCTGCCACATTCCAATAGAAATAACCTAAGAAATAAATTTATATGGATTATTTCCAACCACAACAACAAGATCAATGCACTTTCTCATCTTGGATACACATATGATTTCGCTCTCTAAAAATCTGACCCCCAAGCGATGACCTATTGCAAAAATTCCCCCCTTGCCTCACCCTAATTTCCATTGTCCCCTAATTTATTCTCCTCTATGAAACCCTTTGAAATTTAGCCGCGAGGTACCTTTGTGGAAATCAAAGAGACAACTTCAAGCACCACATTCAGGGCCCTTGGCACTCAGGGCTTCAAGCACCACATTCAAATTCTCACTGAAAAGGGTGACGTTGGTACTCTTGACTGTGCTACATCCGGAATTGAGAAGTTTAGCCTCTGGATCGGCGGTTATCAGTACTGCAGGAGGCGACGCGGCTTTCAGTTTCTGCTGCTATCAGGAAAACTAATAGTGAACTTATTTTAAATGTTTTCTGAATTATTACGGATTTGAACTTTATCTAAGCCAATGTTGACTTGCAGTTATGAAGTCGGACAAAGACTCGGTGAATCTGATCATGAAGATGGAAAAGCCGGCACGTTCACGCAAGCATCCTCTGAACCACTCGATGTCGTGTCCAAGGATGGGCGAAGGATAACAACACATCGTCGGTGGGTCAAATTTGGAAGCTTCTTTTCTTGAGATTTTATTAAGGCCCTCGCTATCATCCCGCTGGAAGAGTCACATCTTAAAAGTTGGAATTTGACAAACTGCTCGTACGGTTAAACTTTTTTCATAATTGTTATCATTCCTTCTTGAAAATCTTAAAATCTTATAATTCTTTTTAGAAAATGTTCAAATTGATAATACAGTCATCAAAATTGTAAACTTTTTTCATAATTGTTATCCTTCTTTCTTGAAAATCTTATAATCATCTTTAGAAAATGTTAAAATTGATAATACAATCATCAAAATTGTAAACATTTTTTATAATTGATACCATTCTTTATTGAAAATCTTATAATCCTTTTTAGAATATGTTAAAATTGATAATATAGTCATCAAAATTGTTATCTTTTTTTTTTGAAATTCTTATAATTTTTTTAGAAAATGTTAAAATTGATAAACAGTCATCAAAATTTTCAATTTGATAGATTGTTTCATTTTCAACTTCCAATCCTACCATAACTATAATTATTAATTTATACTAAAAAAAATTTACATAGATCTCACTTAAAAAAAATTCATAAAAGGTAATTAAAAATTGATAATTTAAAAAAAATTGAAACTTTTTTCAAAATTTATACTAAAAAATTTTAAGCCCCCTAGGGTAGTTCAATTGGTAATTGTTGTAAAAATGAAGTCCTATGAGGTTCCAAGTTCAAATCCCCGTCAGCAAACTCTCGTTTCGACTGGGTCCATAACACCCCTCCGCAACACTCTATTCCACTCGTCCCGTTGCACCAAAATGTTGCAGTTGGAGGTCCCCTCGGGCATTTAATGCAGGGTGGTTGATGAGCGCCTGCTGCAAAACTCCTCCCCTGTTTCAAATCGTGAATGGATTGCTCTGGAACCACGGCTCCCGCTCTGCAGAAACTAAACCAGCTCTTGCATGGACTTGCTCATGAATTGGGAATCCAGAATCTGGGACTGATGGGAAGGTAACTCCACTCATGGAGAAGCAAGCCAAAATTTAACGATTGAAGTGGAATTGTTGAAGGGGAATTTATACATTTTCATTAATCAAACTGAAATCAAGTGAAACTATGACCAAGATTCTAAAAAATGGGTTTCTACACTCATTGGCTTAATCCTATATCTATATTATGGACGTATTGTGCATTCAATAATGCAAACCTGAGCATATGAGCATGTGGGAATCGTCATTTCTCCAGCTCCACCTCTAATAGGTATAAAGCCATATCAAGCATACATAAAATCTCTCTTGTTATAAACTAATTTCAACTGGTAATCATTTTGAAATTGTATATAACTTTTGTGTGTATATTTTGGGGAGAAGCAGATTGCAAGAGCGAGTGCAATCAGCGATGTAAGGTGGCCCTTCGACCAAAGGCCTGTCTCAAATTCTGAGGTATCTGTTGCAATGTCTGCAAGTGTGTTACATCAGACACAAAAGGGAACAAAGAAGAATGTCCATGTTATAGGGACAAGATGAGCTTCCAAGGCAAACCCAAGTGCCCTTGAATAAAGAGATCAACATTAACCCATTATTCTATTCTATTGTCTTGATCGCCATTCCTATAAATATTGTCTCAAAGAGAAATAAACAACCATGTTGGTTGAGTGGAGATTTGTAGCTTGATGCCCCATTTTAATGAATTCTTTAAATCAAGTAACCCTAATAATATCGCAAGACTAACCTACCATTCTAGGTTTGTGATCAAAACCAACAAAACGCACACATAGACACAAGCATTGGCCTTCCTCATCTTTCTGGTTGGAAGATTATTGAACCCTTGATACACAGAAGATCAAGGCAGTGTGGGTTTATAAAATAGAGGATCAGGGTGACCTACAGAGGATTCCGAGAAGATGTGCATCACCACTGTAGTTGGTGATTCCCACGTGCTCATATGCTCTAGTTTGCATTATTGAATGGATAGTACGTCCATACTATGGATATAGGATTGAGCCAATGAGTGCAGAAACCCATTTTTTTAGAATCTTGGTCATAGTTTCACTTGATTTCAGTTTGATTAATGGAAATCTATAAATTCTCCTTCAACAATTCCACTTTAATTCCACTTTAACCATTAAATTTTGTCCTGCCTCTCTATGAGTGGAGTTACCTTCCCATCCATCTGAGATTCTGGATTCTCGATTCATGAGCAGGTCCAGGTAGGAGCTAGTTCAGTTTCTGCAGAGTGGGAGCCGCAGTTCCAAAGCAATCCGTTCACGATTTGAAATAGGGGAGGAGGGGCATGGGAGGATCTTTGCAGAAGACACCCATCAACCACCTTGCATTGAATGCCCGAGGGGACGTCCAACTGCAACAGTTTGGCGCGACGGGACAGGTGGAACAGAGCGTTGTGGAGGGGCATTATGGGCCCAGTCGAAAAAGGGCCTTGTGGACAGGGAGTTGCCTTAACGAATTAAATTCCATTCTATGGGATGGGGTCCTGGTGTCTAAGAGGTCCCATAGGGATCCATTTCATAGAATGAATAGTCTAAGCCTTATTATTTTGCATTGTATCATTTCATTTTTTTTCATTTATTTTTTTTGCTATTAGGTGTTAAAATTTTGCAATGTGATTTTTACATGGAATTTATATGGCTCTAAACATCAAATGTTATATTTTATTTTTCTTGCGTCTTAATGTTTAATTTTTTGGGGATTAAGTGTTAAGATTGTGCAATGTGATTTTTGCATCAAATTTATAATGCTGGAAACATAAAAAATATATATTTTTTTTGTGTAATATTTTTTTAATATTTTAACATAAGTCTTATTATTGTAATATTTTTTTTTGTGTGTAAGTAAAGTTATTGAATTGTCGGAAAAAGGGGGAAAACCCTAGTCCCAATCTCGATGCGAACAACTGCATGACTGAACCAGGACACGACGTAGCAAACCACCTGCCAAGATCAGGCATCGACAGTTTTCCGGTCTAATCCGTCAGTATGAACACAGAAGAGGGGAGGAAACCCCCCTTGTAAAACAATGTTATGGCTAATGATTGATCGGGCACAAGGGCAAAACGACCATCTTTTGAGCCGCCACAGCAAATATGCGAACAACTCCTCTCCAGAGAAAAAGGACTCAGCAAGGAAATGGAGACGAAAGCCAGCATGTCCCATCCAAAAGAACCTCACGGATGGGAGCCAAGTAAATGCATCCCACAAACGGAAAAACCCTCGAGATACATCATAAGCTCAACAAGAGTGGGGGAACATACCCAGTTCATGTAAGAGCGTGCCCTCATTAGCAAATTTCTGGGGTTGTGGTCGTCCAAACGGGATCTGAACAGATGGACAAAACACCGGTAGAACCCCAAAGGTGATTATGAGGTTCAACTCATCTCTAAAGGCTTCTTCACAATCATTCTGTACAACCTAGAAGACCGAGATCGAATCTTTGAGAATGGCCCATATTTCTACAACTCGGCAGGGCTATTCCTAATATTCTAGACAGAATGCTTCAGCCTAGACAAGGAGGACTTCACAATGACACATGTCTGGATCTAACTCTATTCCCTGCCACAGGAGTTCTGGTTGGAGGAGATTCTCATGGGAATAGGTAATACAGTGGGTCATTATGTTAAAACCTCAGAAGCCACAAAGAAAAGGAAATACACCTCATACGCCCGAATATGTGTTTATATGAATATACCTAAGGCTCTACCAGGGGCAGTAATGTTGGAATATCAGGATGAAGACTAGAAACAAACACTGGACTACGAGCATATCCCTTTCTGTTGCAGGAAATGTCATGAACATGTCCACCTGTTCAGAGACTGCCCCCTAAATAAGTAGGCTATCAAAGTAAACGATACCACACAGAAAGATGGTTTCACCACTGTCATAGCCAGAAAGAAAAACCCTCCCAAAAATCAGATCCCCGACCCCAAGCCTAAGATCTCAACCAAAAACTATTACGAGATACTGAACCAACTACCGAAAGAAGAAGAAATCCAAGATCCACACAAAGAGTCGCAACAGGGAAAAGAACAAAACTAAACCCTTTCCTCCTTTGTCCCAAACCGAAAAATCTACCAATAAGAGAGAGGGAACAGAGACGAAAACATCTTAATGCAAATAGATGCTCAAGATTTAGCAGGTATTGACCTTGAGAAACTTGAGGAAGCCCTCAATCAAAAGGATCTGCAGGCCCTCCCTGAAGAGAAACCTAGAAAGGTACACAAGGTCTTTCTCAACTCAACAGCGGGATCCATGGCACGTTTGGGCATAGCCACAGAATCAAGTTCAGGTTCAAAAAAGATACCATGAGAGAATAAAAGAAGGGGGTGCAAACTAGTACATCAACTAATCAAGGAGGCGGGCGATCTCATGATCAACTCAGGACAGATTCATAAGCTCTCGGAGGGATACCTGCACCCAAAACCACCCTCATTATGATGAAGATCATCGCTTGGAACATTAGAGGACTCAATGGAAGATCCAAACAAAGGATCCTCCGAGACTGCATCAAGGAAGAAAACCCAAACATTCTAATGTTACAAGAAATGCAATGTGCAGGGACAGAAGCTGAAACTATATTCCAGCGCCTCTGGAGAGGAGGCGACTTTGTTCTAACAAACTCCTCAGGGGCCTCAGGAGGTCTGGCCATACTTTGGAACCCGAGAAACACTACTCTCAATATATCTTTCTCCACCATAGACACCATAACAACCCATTTTGAAGTCACAGGCTCGAATCAAGAAGGGACCATCACCAACGTCTATGGACCCCAAAGTCAACAGGAAAAAGATAAATTTATGGAGCGGCTAGCTCTTATCAAATCTTTGGTAACCTCACCTAATTGGATCATAGGAGGTGATTTCAACATGATCCTGTCGCTGGAGGAAAAAACCAACGGGAGAAAAAGACTGGAACAAGACAGTGGTAATTTCAAAACCCTTATTGAAAATCTAAAGTTAGTAGATATAGAAAATAGCAATGGTGATTTCACTTGGTCCAACCGCAGATCAGGAAAACCAACATGTAGCCTATCATCTGGACCACTTCCTTATGGATGAGGAACTGATTGAAAAGGACCTATGCATGGAAAGTCTCATTCTCCCTAAATATGGATCAGACCACTGGCCAATATCCTTCCATCTAGAAACAGAGGCAATACACAAATATAAACCCTTTCGGTTTGAGAAATTCTGGCTCACACACCCGGACTTCCATTAGCTTGCAAAAACATGGTGGGCTCAGGGATAAATAGATCATGGTACTAGCATGTACAGGTTCCAGCAACGGCTCAAAAACTTCAAGCAATCGCTAAAGCACTGGAATAAAAACACTTTTGGAAACATATTCCAAAGCATGCAGGAAATAGAGAACAATCTAATGGATATACAAAAAACTTTCATCTCAGTAACTCGAACTGTTG
Source organism: Picea glauca (assembly GCA_000966675.3). NCBI lineage: Eukaryota > Viridiplantae > Streptophyta > Pinopsida > Pinales > Pinaceae > Picea > Picea glauca. The sequence continues at coordinate 98,077 of JZKD02S1608003.1, read as the reverse complement.
AACTAATGGAAGAGGAAGAGAAGCTACAAGCGCAACTAGAAGAAAGGAGAAAGCAAGAGGAAATCTTATGGAGGTAGAAGTCCATGGTACAATGGCTCAAAGAGGGGGAAATGAACACAAATTTTTTCCACAGAACCATTGTACACTGCCGACACATCAACAGAATTACTCATCTGGAAGACGGACAAGGCAACCCAAACAGAGAACATACCCAAATAGAAGCAGAGCTTAATAGGTACTACCATGATCTCCTAACGGAAACCAGGGAGGAGAGAGACATAGCCATCAGATGAGTAACCAGTCACATACCCTCTTTGGTGACCCCTGAACAAAATGCAACCCTAATGAGACATATCACTCATGAGGAAGTGGACCAAGCAGCAAAAGAGATGCCCCCAGGGAAAGCCCCAGGCCCGGATGGATTTACTACTGACTTCTTCCATCACTGCTGGGACATAGTAAGGAAAGAGTTCTGGGAAGTAGTTGAGGAATCACGGACATCAGGCCAAGTTCTCCCAGCCCTCAACGCAACCTTTCTCACCCTAATACCAAAAGAGGAATGGGCACAAATCCCAAACAGTTTAGACCTATCGCTCTATGTAATGTAATTTACAAAATCATTACAAAGGTGGTTGCGAATCGCCTCAAGCCAATTCTACCCTTTGTCATTTCCAAGGAACAAGCAGGATATGTAGATGGTAAACAAATCATGGACAGTGTCATACTAGCTCATGAGGTCATCCACTCTCTCAAGTCGACAAAAACTCCAGGTATGCTAATAAAACTTGATCTTTCAAAGGATTTTGATAGAGTCAGTTGGCAGTACCTTCAAGTCACCTTAAATTCTTTTGGTTTTGATCAGCATTGGGTGAACTGGATCTTGAACCTCACCTCATCGGCCTTCTTTTACATCCTTGTCAATGGAGTCCCTTCCCGACCCTTCTCACCCTCCATAGGTATCAGACAAGGGGACCCCTTATCGCCCTTTTTATTTGTACTCGTGGAGGAAGGCCCAGGACGCTACATTAAATCAGCAGTCCTAGAAGGTTCTCTCAAAGGCTTGCCTCTGCACAACATCCAACCGGCACCTTCACATAGTCAATTTGTTGATGAAACCCTTCTCATGAACTCCCCCACTGCAAGAGAGACAAAAAATCTTAACTCCATCCTTTATGATTTCATAGAAGCTTTAGGCATGACGCTAAACCTAGACAAATCCAAAATTTTCTTCTTCAATACTCTAGTTGCGATCCAACTTCATATCTCCAAACTCCTGGGAATACCCAAGAGATCCCTTCCATACAATTACCTAGGCATTCCTCTAATAGGAGCAGCAGTAAAATCCATCTCTTGGGACAGTCTCCTTCTCTCCATCTCCAATAGGATGAACAATTGGACCTTCAGAACGCTAAACATTGCGGCCAGGCTAGTCCTGCTTAAATTGGTTCTACAAACCCTTCCCACCTACCTTTTCACTACTCTAGCAACCCCTAAGAAAATCATCAAAGCTATAAGGAACCTCCAACGAAACTTCCTCTGGAAAGGCCTTCAACCCAACAAGAAGTGGGTGCTTATAGGATGGGATAAGATATGCACACCTAAAATCATGGGAGACCTGGGACTACAAGATCCAGGGAAGCTCAATCAAGTAATGGGAGCCAAAATGTGGTGGAGATGGCTGAAAACACCAGATGCTCTATGGGTGCAAATCTGGAAGAAGAAGTACGCTCCCTCCATGCAAGCTAACCAACTGATCAGGCAAAATTCCCGAACACAGGGATCCAACATTTGGAACACTGCTTGGCAAAACAGAGACCTGGTACAAAACCATGATTTTTGGGAGATACGAAATGGAGAAAGTGCTAGGTTTTGGCAAGACTCATGGCAGCAACTCAAACCTCTAAATGACCTGGAAGAGCTAAGACCCCTAAAACAGGATCTCAACCTTCAATATATTCCTCTAAGGGTGAAAGATCTCTGGAAACCTGAGGAACAAAGATTGCAGTGGCAAAAGTGGAAAACCTCTAATCAGGAATTAGGGGTTCCAGAGAACCTAAACCTACAAGCTTGGCAACACTATGCAAGCCACCGGAAAATCCCCAACAGAGAAGGCCCGGATATTCTCAGATGGGGGCACTCCACAACTGGCAACATCTCAGTCAAAGAAGCTTACTACCTACAAGGCAACTACCAAAATCAAGAAAAGGAAAACATATGGAACAAGGTTTGGAACTCGGTACTTTGGCCCAAGGTGTCCACCTTCCTCTGGTTGATTGCACACATCAGAATCCTAACCTGGGACAAACTCAGAAGAAGAGGCTTCATTGGGCCCTCAATTTGCGTCTTATGCCAACAACAAGAGGAAACCAAAGAACATATATTCAACAGATGTCACTACAGCCAGTTGATATGGGACCAGGGAGCTCAAATAATGCATCGATCCAATCAAAACAGAAGCAGCATAAGAGGCCTGATTGAAAACTGGGACTCGACCACTTACAACAACCCTCTATTGAACTATATATGGAAACTCCTCCCAGGCTTTATTCTCTGGCAGATCTGGAAGGAACGAAACAATAGAATTTTTCATTCCAAGGACTCCACACCAGGATTAATTTGGGCAAAAATTGTCACACTTGTCAAGGAAACAGTTAGAAGCAAAACTTGGAAACTAGAGGACTTAGATTCCAACCCAGAAGAACGATGCATTCTCCAAAGCTAGCAGTCCAGTTGGATTAATAAACTGACGATCAGGGCACCTATACGTCAAAACAATAGCCCAACCATTTGGACCCCTCCTCCTGAAGGTTTCATAAAGATCAATTTTGATGGGGCTTCCAAAGGAAACCCAGGACCAACTGGCTATGGAGCCACACTTAAAAACTCTAGAGGAGAAATCCTCGTCTTTGCAGTGGGATATCTGGGGGAAACAACAAACAATGCAGCGGAGCTAATGGGCCTACTGCAAGGTCTCCAAGAAGCACTTGCTCGACATAGCCACAAGCTCATCTTGGAGGGGGACTCACAAATTTTCGTTCAACTAATCACCAAAATCCTCCACGGGGAAAACCCGCAGAAAATATCACCCAGCTGGCGACTCTCCGGGCTGCTAGAGGAATTCAAGGGCCTCCTACGGGCCAACCTTAGTGTTGAAACAGATCTTAAATTTTTATCCCTAAGGCCTAAATTTTTCTTTTTCGGGTTTCGTCTTTTCATAAAACACGAGTTTCGTATCATTTCTAAGTATACGATACCTTTTCTTAATTTCTTTTTAATTTTTCGGATAATGAAAGGGAAAAAGGTTTACAAAAAATTATAAGACTCCTGATGCTTTTTATATGAAAATTATTTAAAACGTGTTAAATTTTAAATTAACTATTTTTAATTTAAGCTTAAAAGAATTTTTGGGATTCGGGGTTTACTACAAACAAATTTTTGATGCAAATCGAATCGTGAAATCCCGATCCCCAATTTCCCGAAACGTTGGAAACTTAATTTAAACATGAATTAATTTAGCCTCTTATAAGAAAGGTTTAGGTTAAAATAATTATGTCGCAATTTCAGGATTGGCAGTTCAGTGAGATCACATCTCTTGTCATCATGTTTCTCGAAATCCCGAATTACGAAACCCCGATCCATAGTTCACGTTAATTTAAACTAATTTTGTTTTGGCCTTAATCGTGATTATTTAGTTAATTAAGATAAGTTAAGTCTTGTTTAAAAAGAAAGCCATCGCGATTTCGCGATTCCAGAGATCGGATTTCATTGATAACATGCTTCTCGACATAAGGATTTTCGAAATCACGAAAACGTCTAATCTCAATTAATTAATGTGATAAAAACGTTTAAAGCTTAATTAAAACATCACGATTTCGTGATTTCGGAAATCATTTTTCATTAAAGACATATCTCTCGACATCAGGATTTCCGAAATCCTGAAAAGCGAAATTTTCAGCTTTAATCTATGATTAACACTAATTAACCTTTTTTTCAAAAACAAGATTAATGGTAATCATTCTTTAAGTGTTCATTCATGTTTGCGCTTTCCGATTAAGTAAGTTTCTCGTTTTCTTTAAAAACCCGAAGGCGCCTAAATACGGACATTAAATGCATATCTCGGAAAAATATCTTCCACATTAAGAGCTTTAAATTCGTGACAACTGTGCAAATATTGTCATTTTAAATGTATTCAAAATAAACATCCGAATGTTTGTGTTTTTCATTTTAAGCTGAGTTCGTTCATCCAATTTATGTGACAGGTTTTCAATTAAACGCAGAAGTCATGGCACCCAAAAAGGCACCGAAGAAGAATGAAGACGCACAGGAAGGAGATATTATTTCCGACACCACTCCACATGCTATAGATTCTATTAAATCTTAGACTCAAATATTCGAATTGTTGGAATACGAGTTTGAGAATGCTCATCCTGATTTTGAAAATCATTTCCGGGACATACCTGAGTCAGAGCTTCATAAGATCGTTGCTCGCCTGAGGCTTGTGGCATACACTGATATGATTAGTTGGGCTCTGGATAAGGTCTATATCCCAACAAGGAGAATTTTAAACGATCAAGGAGTTGTTGTCGGCTCATTCAGACCTGAGCACATACAAGTAATGTATAAATTCTTGCCAAACCCCAAACATACTTTTAATGCTGAAATTTTAGCAAAGTTTCAGAGAAAAGAATGTATTGAGGCAAACCAGACATATCCTGATATGATTAGAGGATGGGTGAGATTTCCAGCAAAGTTTAGAGCTGATTCCCATGGGATTTATGCTACAACATCCTTAAATGAATACATGGTATATATAGCCATTATGTTATGTAGAATTTTCGGGACAAAAGATCCCTGTCATTTTCATGCAGATTGGGTGCCCTTTTTAGAGGAAGCTTCAGAAGGAAATGGTTTTAACTGGCATAAGATTTTGTCATATAACCTAACAAAAGAAGTCTTAAACTACAAGGCAGCAAAATCAAAGGGACAACCAGTAGCTTTTTATATGTCTACATACATTATGGATGCAATCTGTTATGTGACTCCATTTGCATTAATGAATTGGAGTTGGAGCATTTCTTGTCCAGAACCCATTCATAAATATCACTCGGCCCTTTGGGAAGAAAATGATAAAGATGCATTTTACGAGATTTGTCATTTTATTATAATTCCTATGCACATAATGTTTTTTGGATGCGAACCCCCTCGCATTTTTTATGCAATCACAGAAAATTTGAAAGCAGTTGCGAACTAGTTTATTGAGGAAAATTTTTCCTACATTAGGGTTTATGGTTGTTCCATTCCCCCTCATGCACTCCCTAAATTCCTACCAGACAGATTGGTGTGTAGGGAGGTAGCTCATCAGCTAGTAAAGGGTGGGGTTGGATTACAATTAAAAGCAGCTCAAAAGAAATCATGGCCATCTTTCCCTGTTCATATTGGGAAATTTTCTTTATAAAATTTACGCCATTCTAAGGTAGAGGTTGAGTCATTAGAAGAAGTAAAATTAGTTGATATTGAGCACATAAAATATGAACCCTACCAAGTAATAAGTAGACATTTCATTCATTGTAATCTAAAGGCGTATGAACATGAAGCATCTATTTATGATGATATATTTAAGGATGTTAAATTCTATGAAGAAGTGTTGAATAGATTACAAGCCATGCCACCTAACTCAGAGACTGGATTCGCATCTTTTCAAAGTCATAGGCGAAGTTGCCTACCCAAGAGTTTACAGGGTGAAGTTTTGACCCTGCCTCCAGAACAGGAAGGGCCCCCTCCAGGGTTTGAAACTAATACACAGGATAAAGAAAATACCAAAGGCAAGTTGAAGAATACTGAGATACCTTCCCAAGATACAGAGGGTTCTCAAATAAAAGAATCGGAAACAGAAAGGGGAAAAGAGCTGGAAATAACTCCAGAAATCATTAAGAATGTTCCAAAAAAGATAGGAGGAACAACATCAACAGAGCTCGGTAGTCCTATCACCTCTTTAACTCCATTGCAGTAAACTTTTGAAACCCCTCATGAAGGAGCTTTATATGTCAGTGATCTAGAGCCAATTTCAAGAGATGAAATCCCCCCATCAGATTATTTTTTCAGTAAAAAGCGAAGAGCAGTCTTGAAAGAGGAAATTCATCCAAAAGGAGAGGGAATGATTAAAAAGCATAGGGTTATTATAGATGGAAAAAAGCTCAAAGATGGAGAATTTTCTACGGAGTTAGCAGGTACAATGGGTGCTATAGCATCAGCAAATATGTATTCTGTTGGCAATTTAACAAACATGTTCGAACAAAAAGACCAAACAATAATTCAGTTGCAGGACAAATTAAAAGACACTGAGAAAAATATTAGTTGGGGAATACAAAAGGGTCTAGAACAAGATAGACTAAAAGATATGCAAGAAATAAAGAAAATAAATAAAGACTTGGAGGAGGCAAAACACATAATACAGGTCACACAGGAACAGGTCTGAAAGCTAGGAGAAGAAATAAACATTTACAAGATAAGATTATTTCTATTACTAATCAAGTAGTAGAACTTGAAAATTTCAGGACACAAGCATTAGAGATATATTTGAAAATAGAGGAAGAACAACAGAAAGTGTTTTTGAATCTGGAAATAGTTCATAATTATTTTCAAGAAACAAATAAGTCTTTGGAGAATGTTTTCCATAAGAAAAGGGAGGCGAAAGCAGCTAGAACGACTTTTCAAAAGGTAGTGGCCTTCTCAACAAAGGAGGAAGTTGGAAAGATTCAGAAATTATCTATTTCTGAGTAGGTTAAAGGGGACATAATACTAAAAGTATGGGAAGCTAACCTGGCCGAATATATAAGAATAACCAGAGAAGTCAATGATGATTGCCAGGGAATTTTTGATCTCTTAGAAAGAGCTTCATTGAATATCAAAACAGATGACTGTCTCGGATTATTAGGTGAGATTAATATTGCCAAGCACCAGCTAAGGTTCAAAGAAGAGCTGGAGGAAATGAAAACAGAGATTTCAAAAATTAAATTAATCAATATCACAGAGATCAACAAATGGATGGTGACGCTGAATCTAAAGTTGAAAACTATTAAATTCATAGAGAAGATGGTAGAAAACCGTTTGCCTGAATTGCAGAAAAGATTTTTCTTGTTTGAAGCAAATGAGATACGAGATGCTCCCAAGACTTTTGTGAAATTTTTAGGAAAGTGTGTTCAGTGTATTGAAGCTAAAAAAGGAAGTTCGTCAACGCAAGCTTAAAAAAATATTTTTTAATGTTTTTTATCATTAGAAATTAGAATGAAAATGTAAACGGTTGACATTATTTTTATATGTAACCGTAATATTAGGAAGTTGGTTAGTCACCAACAAGAAAGTTTTGATGAAAATGTATAAATGTTGTTTCTAAAAACAGAGAAAGGGATTTTGATTTTTTGGAGAGAGCCGATTGTAATAACAGTTTTCCAATCCATCGTAATATAGATTAAAAACGAGATTCTGAATCCTGCAAATTTGTAGCTACGTGTTCTTTAACCCTGTTTACTATACTTCATTGTATTTTTATTTCAATGTTTTTCTAATGAGTGATCAATTTGAAGTTATCTACATCTTTGATTTTTAGTTCATATTGGTTTGGATATCAAATTATTTACAGTTTTTCCTCTGAAATTGCTATCAGTGATTTTAAGACCTGTAAATCTTTTGAACCTTAATACTTAATTTTCATTAGAAACCTCATTTCTTTTATTATTATCCATCGAAATATGACATTCTTTCTTGATTAAAGCCTCATATTTTTCTGTAGTATTTATCTGTTATTTTATGATTCTCAAATTGTTACAAATCCAGGAAACGGCCTCGCATGTATTTATGTTAGTGTTTTGAATTTCAAAATTGTTTTTCTTGTTCTTATCTCTGAAAAGTTTGAAGTAACATTTGATTAAAATCCTTTTACAAATAAATAAAGTTTTATCCTCCATGACTGTTCCAAGTAGTAGACAACCCAATATTGAACTTGACCTGCAAGATCAAACCAGTATTTCCTTGAATCTATTTAATACCATTTTACAAACAACAACTAATCGGGTTGAATTAGAACGTTCATGGGTTTCTATTGAGAGAGACATTAGCATCCAAGAACAACAAGAAGAAAGACAAAGACAGTTGAGAAACTGATTCTGCTTTACCCTTCTTTTAAATTCTTATTCTCAAATTATTCCTTTAAACATTTACGGATGCCTTGATGGTATACTTTATAGCCTTAAAGTATAAACTCAGGAACAACATCTTTTTGGTGTCGTTGCCGGGGAACGAAGAAACAAATCTTTTCCCTGGGAAGAACGACATTGACATTTTCTGTTTTTGATAGTGAACAAGGACAGAAAACCTTCTAAGGATTAATATTTTTCACTTGGCAACTCCACAATAACTAAACTGGCTATTAGTTGAAAGAACACCAGAAAAAACCTGGGCAACAAGCAAACCTTGCCAGTCTCCAATCCGGAAAAGATTTTAAAATCACGAAAATCTCTTAAACAATAATTTTTACCCACATATACTATATGTCATCCTGAATTTACGCAATTAAACACTTCGGAAACTCTTGAAAGATCACTTTCACTTCCCCTCTCATACGATATGTTCTCATTTCCTGAAGTTTCTTCCCCAGATTTCCGAGAATCTTTTCCTCACACTTTCTGAACTTCAGCCTCAAATCTAACTATGGCTGCACAAGGGGGTGCTGGAGCTGGGGGTGGTGCCGCTGGAGGTGGTCAAGTACCGCTTCCTAGAATCTTCGCTAAAGTCGCTGCTAGATATGCTCCACTTGTTCTTCCCGTTCCTCTTCATGATCTCCTTGAGAATTATATGAAAAGCCTTCCGAAATTTACAGGGGAAGGTGATTTGACTTCCCAAGAACATAAAAACTTTTTTGATCAATTTGCTGACATCCTCATAATAGAACATGAAGATGTCTATTCTAGACTCCTCGTTCAAACTTTTGAGGGGCAGGTGAGGACCTAGTTCCGATCCTTAGCAGCTAGATCTTTAAGATCTTATGAAGAACTTGAAAGTGCATTTATTATACAATGGGGAGAGAGGAAGGACCACCTCTACTACTTGACTGAATTTGGAGACCTTAGAAAGAAAAACTCTGAATTAGTTCTAGAATTCACACAAAGGTTCAATAAGTTGTATAATAATATCCCAGTTGAGGTTAAACCTTCACAACCTGTAACCAAAGTGACTTTTGTTGGCACTTTTGATCCCGACTTCGCCTTATTACTGAGAGAAAGGAGATCAACAGATCTCATGAAAATGCAGGATGATGTGCTTGAGATTGAATCAAACATGATGGCATCAGGGAAATTAAAAGCAAAGACTGAAACTGGAAACAAAGAAAATAGGAAATTTAAAGAACAAGTTGGATCTTCGGGATCAGGAAAATCCTTGGGAGATATAATAGAAGAGATGGCTAGGGTCATTAAAGAACTTTCAAGCAAGATCTCAAAAATGGAACTAGAGAAATCCAAAAGAGATAATTTCCCCATAAAATATTTTCGAAGAAATCCTGATCCTCAGGGACCACAGAAAATAATTAAAAATGAAGATCAAAAAATTCCAACACCCTTTAAAAGTGAAAACTTCATTGGAGGGGAAGGTTTAGGAGATTTTGAAGAAATCCATGAAGATATTAATAACCTTGGCGATGATAATAAATCACCTTATTTATCGAGGTAGGATTATGAAGCATCTTTAAGTAAAGAAAGTACATCGGAAGACCATGTTAGCAATAATATGTCTGAAGATTTCACATATCAAGATATTGCAGATGATATTATAGTTGAACTACAGGGAAAATATAATTTAAGACCAAGGAATAAAAGTCTTCCAAATGATTCGACAAAAAATAGTTTACCAAGAAGAGAAACCGATGAGACAACTCCAAAAGTTGCTGATAAATAGTCTGCGAAAAGAAACACAACTGATACGCAACCTGTCCAGTCAGAACCAGTAGTAACACTCCCTGTGAAGACACAAGCTCCTATAAATGAAAACAAGTTCACATCACAACGAAAAAACTGAAAAGAAAGGTATGGAAGCCCTGAACATTGAAAATGACAAGGCCCTTGGAAATTTTAATTTGGAAAACGAAATAAATAAAATCAAAATTCCTATTCCCCTTGTTGAATTAGCTAAAAATCCCATATACAGAAAACAAATCACCAAGATGATTAATTTTTTCGAAGACGAAAGACAGGTTGACGTCATCAATTTAGAAGATGACAAACCAAACATAGTCTTCGCTCCACACTTCGAAGGTGCAAGAGACACCGTGGCTCCCTTTTATATTACGTTAACCTTGTTTGACCACCTTCTCCATAAATGTATGTTGGATTCCGGAGATTCCCACAATGTTATGCCAAAGGCAATTATGGAAAAACTTGGTCTTGAAATCACAAGGCCCTATGGTGACTTATATTCTTTCGATTCGAGGAAAGTCAAATGCATAGGTATGATTAAAGACCTAGTAGTAGGTTTGGCTCAAATACCTGCTAAAAGTATTCTTATGGATGTAGTGGTCGCTGACATCCCCCCAAAGTATGGTATGTTATTATCTAAATCATGGGGTGCCAATCTTGGAGGATCTCTCCAACTGGATATGACATACGCTACAATTCCATTTTTCGGAGGACAATACACTCGTCTTTACAGAGAGACTAGGTTGGCATTTACTGTAGGTGATCCACACAACCTGAACAATCATCCAGTTTATATTTCCAACCAAGACTTAAGAAATTGTATATTATCTATTGACGACTATTTTGAAGTAGATGTAGACGATAATTGTATAGAAGAAAAAATAGAATCTGATGAGTGGCTTATTGATTCAGGAGCATCTTATCATATGGCTAAGGATAAAGCCATATTTTCTGGTCTAAATGAATGTAACACCAAGGAAATATTTGTTGGTGATGATAGA
>JZKD02S1608003.1:75031-87061 GCA_000966675.3 Picea glauca | reverse complement strand
TGTAATTCCTTTTTCATATAGGCTTCAGTGGAATGTGGATTGTACAAACAATGTATGCGAGTATGAAGCTTTAGTGCTAGGATTAGAAGTTGCTAGAAGGATGAAAATTAAGAAAATCAAAGTCTTTGGTGACGCCAAGTTAATTATAAAACAGGTGAATCGACAGTACCAGGCTAAGAATCCTAGATTACAGTCCTATAGGAATTGTGTATGGGATTTAATCGAGAACTTTTTCTCATATGTGAATTTTCATTTCGTCCCAAGATCTGAAAATCAATAGGTTGATACTTTAGCCAAAGCTGCATCAACTTTCACACCCCCAACCGCTTTTAAATTAAAATATCACATACAAATGAGACATCGCCCTTCGATACCAAATAACATACAACATTGGCAGGTTTTTGAAGATGATGAGCAGCTTCGAAAGTTTCTAGAATCATTAGACGAATTTGCAGAAACGCATACCGATCAAGAAAATCAAAATGATCCTATTTGGATCATGCAAGAGGGGGAGGATTCTAAAGAGTTTCATGATAAAATTGCAAATCACCGAATGCTTGTCCTCAAGAACAACCAGATTCCCATGGGTATAATCTCTTTGGAAAGACTTTTTAATCAAGATGATATCCCTTCAAAAACCACCCTACAACCCCAACCAGAGGAGGTTGAAGATTGTAATATAGGAACTAAAGAAAATCCCCGAATGGTTAAACTATCCAAATATCTATCAACAGAAAACAAAAATAAATACACAGAGTTTTTAAAAAAATACAAAGACGTTTTTGCTTGGTCGTATGAAGAACTGAGAACATATGATACTTTTGTGATCAAACATAAGATACCCCTCAAACCTAGTGTCAAACCTTTTAAACAAAAACTCCGACAAATTAACCCCATTCTATTACCTGTTATCGAACGAGAAGTCAAAAAACTTCTTGATGCGAAGAAAATTGTACCACTAAGATATTTTGACTGGGTAGCTAATCTGGTCTCGATTAGAAAGAAAAATGGGGAAATTAGACTATGTGTCGACTTCAGGAATCTTAATAAATCTTCTCTCAAAGATAATTATTCTCTACCTAAAATGGACAAGGACATAGTAACATACTTACTGACATTGAAATGTCCATCTGACTTGTCTCCATCCAAAGCTAGAATGCTAAAGCTGCATGCAATCAAATACTGTATTTCTGAAAAACGATTATATTGGAAAGACCTGCTTGGATTCCTCTTGGTCTGTCTGGTCGAGTCGAAAATAGAAGAAGTTATAGATCAATTTCATGAAGGAGTATGTGGAGGGCACCATGCTTGGAGGGCTACGGAATATAAAATCCTAAGGGCTGGTTATTACTGGCCCAAAATTTTCCCAGATGTCAATGCTAAGGCACGAGCTTGTAGCCCTTGTCAATTTTTTGCAGGAAAACATAAACTACCAGCAATGCCATTGGTCCCAGTCAAGATAGAAGCTCCTTTTCAGCGATGGGGACTAGACTTCATAGGTGAAATTAATCCTCATTCAAGTGCTCAACACAGATGGATCTTGACCGCTACAGACTATTTCACCAAATGGGTGGAAGCTATCCCAACAAGAAAGGATATTGATTCAGTAGTTATATACTTCTTAGAAGAAAATATTTTATCTAGGTTCGGTTGTCCTAGAAAGATAGTCATAGACAATGCTCAGGCTTTTAAGTCTATGGCAATGGTCAGCTTTTGTCAGAAATATAATATTGTGTTGGGTCATTCCACAGCATACTATCCTCAGGGAAATGGTCTGGCAGAATATTCAAACAAGATCATAATCAGTATAATCAAGAAAGTGTTAAACGAAAACAAAAAGTCTTGGCATTTGCATTTAAAATACGCTCTGTGGGCAAATCGGATAGGCACGAAAAAGTCTATCGGTACTTCTCCCTTTCAAATGGTATATGGAACAGATGTAGTGTTGCCTATAAACCTAACACTTCTTGTAATGAAACTATGGCAAGACGAGAAGGAAGAACCGAATCCTCTCACGAGAAGGATAAACCGGTTAATTGAAGTTCAGTAGCACAGGGCGGTAGTGGATGAAAAGTTGTAGAAGTACCAAGATGACATGAAGGTATTATTTGATCATAAAGCCAAGGACAAGAATTTTCTCCCCGGAGATCTGGTTTTGAGATGGAATGCTCCAAAAGAGGATTCGGGAAAAAATGGTAAATTTGATCATATTTGGTACGGACCTTTTAAAGTAGCATCTCCTGAAGGAAAAATTCATTTCTGCTGAAAATTTGGATGGTAAAATCTTGAATGCCCCTGTCAACTGGCGTTTTTTAAAACATTATATGGAATAATTAATTTCCAGAAATTCACATTGTATATACCGTTTTGTTTTTCATTTTTTTTTAGAAATTCTATTCTCATTTTGTAAATAAATAAAAATAAAATAAAATTAGTTAAGTTTTTATTCCAAAAAACTGATATTTTTTATATTGTTTTGTTTACATGATTCAAACAGACAGCTTGAACTCAGAGAATTAATTTACCTAAAAAATATATATATATAAATTAATTAATTAAAAAACAAAAAATTGTGTTGCTTATCCCGTAAGTTGATAGGTAAATAAAAAGTGTTTTTTAATACTTAAATATTAAGGGTTTCACTGAGAACAAGTTTAAAGGCATTTCGAAGTAAAAATCTTTAAGAAAAGAGTCCAAAGGGTTATTTTTGAATTTACAACCTATGTTTTCTGGCTTACAGATTGTTGGACATCTCCTTTTATACCCTCAGAACTGTTTTTCACTTTTTCGAGTTGTCCCATCAAAGTAAGAGAGATTATGTATTAACTTTTGAAATCGAAAATAGTTAAATTCAGTAAGACCAGTCCTCATAATTCTTATTCTCTGACTAAAAGTGGTTATGTTTAGGTTGATTCTGACTCTCTTAGGTTTCTTAACAGATTGTCTAAGGATTTAAGCTTGCTCAAAAGAAAACCCCTGAAAATAATCTTTCCCTTTTTTCTCTACTGACTAAGGGGTTTTGAAAGCTGAGAAAAGATTGGTCTAGAGTAATCAAAACAGGTTGACAAACCTCTATTGTAATTTTTTACACAGATAACCACCCCTGATATTTTTAGTATCACTGATTGCCCCCACTTCGTATTTATAAGTTAAATATAAGACAGATGGTGAAAGAAAATTCATATTTGATTGCCTCCATCTAGTCCCAAAGACGATGAAAGGAAATTCATTTAAATGATTTCCCTCGTCTAATATACAAGAAACAGATAACTTCACCGGGGTACTTAACAGGCCCGCCGGCAGTGAAGCAATATCTGAGTATGAATATATAATTAGCGCTCGAAGCAGTGAAAGGAAATTCAGTAAAAAGGGACAGATAATTTCACCGGGGTACTGAACAGGCCCGCTGGCAGTGAAGCAATATCTGAGGTGTTTGTAATGTTTTCATACTTATCTATCACTCTATTCTAGTTATCAGTTTTTCGAAACCGGATTTTCATCTTAGGTCAAGATAGAGCTCTCCAATTAAAATTATAAATTTGATTTCCATTGATGCAAGCCGAAATTTACAAATCTATTCAGTTTCCTAAGATTGTTCTAATCATCTTAATACTAACTTAATTTCAGACGAGAAGGGGAATATTATGAAAAAGACTTCAACTGAGTTTAAAGAAAATAAGAAGTTTTGAAAGGATTTTCAGAGGTTGAAATGAAATCTCTTTTTACTCTTTTTCTCCTTTAGCAGTTTCAGCAGTGATAAACCCTTGACACCATTTACTCAATGAAAGCATTGATTCTACATGTTCTCCTCATCCCACAAGGAGACGAGGTCCCCAGTTGGAGCCTATGTTGAAACAGATCTTAAATTTTTATCCCTAAGGCCTAAATTTTTCTTTTTCGGGTTTTGGTTTTTCATAAAACACGAGTTTCGTATCATTTCTAAGTATACGATACCTTTTTCTTAATTTCTTTTTAATTTTTCGGATAATGAAAGGGAAAAAGGTTTACAAAAAATTATAAGACTCCCGATGCTTTTTATTTGAAAATTATTTAAAACGTGTTAAATTTTAAATTAACGATTTTTAATTTAAGCTTAAAAGAATTTTCGTGATTCGGGGTTTACTACAAACAAATTTTTGATGCAAATTGAATCGTGAAATCCCAATCCCTGATTTCCCGAAATGTTGGAAACTTAATTTAAACATGAATTAATTTAGTCTCTTATAAGAAAGGTTTAGGTTAAAATAATTATGTCACGATTTTGGGATTCGCGGTTTAGTGAGAACATCTCTTGTCATCATATTTCCTGAAATCTTGAATTACGAAACCCCAATCCACAGTTCACGTTAATTTAAACTAATTCTGTTTTGGCCTTAATCGTGATTATTTAGTTAATTAAGATGAGTTAAGTCTGTTTAAAAAGAAAGCCATCGCGATTTCGCGATTTTGGAGATCGGATTTCATTGATAACATGCTTCTCGACATAAGGATTTCCGAAATCCTGAAAATGTCTAATCTCAATCAATTAATGTGCTAAAAACGTTTAAATCTTAATTAAAACATCGCGATTTCATGATTTCGGAAATCATTTTTCATTAAAGACATATCTCTTGATATCAGGATTTCTGAAATCCCGAAAAGCGAAATTTTCAGCTTTAATCTATGATTAACACTAATTAACCTTTTTTCAAAAACAAGATTAATGGTAATCATTCTTTAAGTGTTCATTCATGTTTTCTCTTTTCGTTTAAGTAAGTTTCTCGTTTTCTTTAAAAAACTGAAGGCGCCTAAATACGAACATTAAATGTGTATCTCGGAAAAATATCTTCCACATTAAGAGCTTTAAATTCGTGACAACTGTGCAAATCTTGTCATTTTAAATCTATTCAAAATAAACATTCGAATGTTTGTGTTTTTCATTTTAAGCTGAGCTCGTTCATCCAATTTATGTGACAGGTTTTCAATTAAACGCAGAAGTCATGGCACCCAAAAAGGCACCGAAGAAGAATGAAGACGCACAAGAAGGAGATATTATTTCCGACACCACTCCACATGCTATAAATTCTATTAAATCTTGGACTCAAATCTCTGAATTGTTGGAATACGAGTTTGAGAATGCTCATCCTGAGTTTGAAAATCATTTTCGGGACATAGCTGAGTCAGAGCTTCATAAGATCGTTGCGCGCCCGAGGCTTGTGGCATACACTGATATGATTAGTTGGGCTCTGGATAAGGTCGATATCCCAACAAGGAGAATTTTAAACGATCAAGGAGTTGTTGTCCGCTCATTCAGACCCGAGCACATACAAGTAATGTATAAACTCTCGCCAAACCCCAAACATACTTTTAATGTTGAATTTTTAGCAGAGTTTCAGAGAAAAGAATGTATTGAGGCAGACCAGACATATACTGATATGATTAGAGGATGGGCGAGATTTCCAACAAAGTTTAGAGTTGATTCCCATGGGATTTATGCTACAACATCCTTAAATGAATACATGGTATATATAGCCATTATGTTATGTATACTTTTCGGGAGAAAATATCCCTGTCATTTTCATGCAGATTGGGTGTCCTTTTTAGAGGAAGCTTCAAAAGAAAATGGTTTTAACTGGCATAAGATTTTGTCAGATAACCTAACACAAGAAGTCTTAAACTACAAGGCAGAAAAATCAAAGGGACAACCAGTATCTTTTTATATGTCTAAATACATTATGGATGAAATCTGTTATGTGACTCCATTTGCATTAATGAATTGGAGTTGGAGCATTTCCTGTCCATAACCCATTCATAAATATCACTCGAACCTTTGGGAAGAAAATGCTAAAGACGCATTTTACA
This sequence comes from Picea glauca, assembly GCA_000966675.3. NCBI lineage: Eukaryota > Viridiplantae > Streptophyta > Pinopsida > Pinales > Pinaceae > Picea > Picea glauca. Next base: position 81,220 of record JZKD02S1608003.1, on the reverse strand, counting down.
AGGTTTGTCATTTTATTATAACTCCTATGCACATAATTTTTTTTGGATGCGAACCCCCTCACATTTCTGATGCAATCACAGAAAATCTGAAAGCAGTTGCTGACTGGTTTATTGAGGAATTTTTTTCCTACATTAGGGTTTATGGTTGTTCCATTCCCCCTCATGCACTCCCTAAATTCCTACCGGACAGATTGGTGTGCAAGGAGGTAGCTCATTAGATAGTAAAGGGCGGGGTTGGATTAGAATTAAAAGCAACTCAAAAGAAATCATGGCCATATTTCCCTGTTCATATTGGGAAATTTTCTTTATTAAATTTAGGCCATTCTAAGGTAGAGGTTGAATCATTAGAAGAAGTAAAATTAGTTGATATTGAGCACAGAAAATATGACCCCTACCAAGTAATAAGCAGACATTTTATTCATTGTAATCTAAAGGTGTATGAACATGAAGCATCTATTTATGATGATATATTTAAGGATGTTAAATTCTATGAAGAAGTGTTGAACGGATTACAGGCCATGCCAGCTGACTCACAGACTGGATTCGCATCTTTTCAGAGTCATAGGCGAAGTTGCCTACCCAAGAGTTTACAGGGTGAATTTTTGACCCTTCCTCCAGAACAAGAAGGGCCCCCTCCAGGGTTTGAAACTAATACACAAGATAAAGAAAATACCAAAGGCATGTTGAAGAATACTAAGATACCTTCCAAAGATACAGAGGGTTCTCAAACAAAAGAATCGGAAACAGAAAGGGGAAAAGAGTTGGAAATAACTCCAGAAATCATTAAGAATGTTCCAGAAAAGATAGGAGGAACAACATCAATAGAGATCGGTAGTCCTATCACCTCTTTAACTCCATTGCAATCAACTTTTGGAACCCCTCATGAAGGATCTTTATATGTCAGTGATCTAGAGTCGATTTCAAGAGATGAAATCCCCCCATCAGATTATTTTTTCAGTAAAAAGCGAAGAGCAGTCTTGAAAGAGGAAATTCATCCAAAAGGAAAGGGAATGATTAAAAAACATAGAGTTATTATAGATGGAAAAAATCTCAAAGATGGAGAATTTGATATGGAGTTAGCAGGTACAATGGGTGTTATAGCATCAATAAATATGTATTTTGTTGGCAATTTAACAAACATGCTCAAACAAAAAGACCAATCAATAATTCAATTGTAGGAAAAATTAAAAGACACTGAGAAAAATATTAGTTGTGGAATACAAAAGGGTTTAGAACAAGCTAGACTAAAAGATATGCAAGAAATAAAAAAAATAAAAATAAAGAATTGGAGGAGGTAAAACACATAATACAGGTCACACAGGAACAGGTCTGAAAGCTGGGAGAAGAAAATAAACATTTACAAGATAAGATTATTTCTATTACTAATCAAGTAGTAGAACTTGAAAATTTCAGGACACAAGCATTGGAGATATATTTGAAAATGGAGGAAGAACAACAGAAAGTGTTTTTGAATCTGGAAATAGTTCAGAATTATTTTTAAGAAACAAATAAGTCTTTGGAGAATGGTTTCCAGAAGGAAAGGGAGGCGAAAGCAGCTAGAATGACTTTTCAAAAGGCAGTGGCCTTCTCAACAAAGAAGGAAGTTGGAAAGATTCAAAAATTATCTATTTCTGAGCAGGTTAAAGGGGACATAATACTAAAAGTATGGGAAGCTAACCTGGCCGAATATAAAAGAATAACCAGAGAAGTCAATGATGATTGCCAGGGAATTTTTGATCTCTTAGAAAGAGCTTCATTGAATATCGGAACAGATGACTGTCCTGGATTATTAGGTGAGATTAATATTGCCAAGCACAAGCTAAGGTTCAAAGAAGAGCTGGAGGAAATGAAAACAAAGATTTCAAAAATTAAATTAATCAATATCACAGAGATCAACAAATGGATGGTGACGTCGAATCTAAAGTTGAAAACTATTAAATTCATAGAGAAGATGGTAGAAAATCGTTTGCCTGAATTGCAAGAAAGATTTTTCTTGTCTGAAGCAAATGAGATACCAAATGCTCCCAGGACTTTTGTGAAATTTTTAGGAAAGTGTGTTCAGTGTAATGAAGCGGAGAAAGGAAGTTCTTCAACGCAAGCTTAAAAACATCCTTTTTAATGTTTTTTATCATTAAAAATTAGAAAGAAAATGTAAACGGTTGACATTATTTTTATGTGTAACCGTAATATTAGGAAGTTGGTTAGTTACCAACGAGAAAGTTTTGATGAAAATGTATAAATGTTGTTTCTAAAGACGGAGAAAGGGCTTTTGATTTTTTGGAGAGAGTCGATTGTAATAACAGTTTTCCAATCCATCGTAGTATAGATTACAAACGAGATTCTGAATCCTGCAAATTTGTAGCTACGTGTTCTTTAACCTTGTTTACTATACTTCATTGTATTTTTCTTTCAATGTTTTTCTAATGAGTGATCAATTTGAATTTATCTACATCTTTGATTTCTAGTTCAGATTGGTTTGGATATCAAATGATTTATAGTTTTTCCTCTGAAATTGCTATCAGTGATTTTAAGACCTGTAAATCTTTTGAACCTTAATACTTAATTTTCATTAGAAACCTTGTTTCTTTTATTATTATCCATCGAAATATGAGATTATTTCTTGATTAAAGCCTCATATTTTTCTGTAGTATTTATTTGTTATTTTATGATTCTCAAATTGTTACAAATCTAGGAAACAACCCCGCATGTATTTGTGTTAGTGTTTTGAATTTCAAAATTGTTTTTCTTGTTCTTATCTCTGAAAAGTTTGAAGTAACATTTAATTAAAATCCTTTTACAAGTAAATAAAGTTTTATCCTCCATGACTGTTCCAAGTAGCAGACAACCCAATATTGAACCTGGCCTGTAAGATAAAACCAGTATTGCCTTGAATCTATTTAATACCATTTTACAAACAACAACTAATCGGGTTGAATTAGAACATTCATGGGTTGCTATTGAGAGAGACATTAGTATCCAAGAACAACGGGAAGCAAGACAGAGACAATTGAGAAACTGATTCTGTTTTACCCTTCTTTTAAATTCTTATTCTCAAATTATTCCTTTAAACATTTACAGATGTCTTGACGGTATACTTTATAGCCTTAAAGTATAAACTCAGGAACAACACTTAGCATCATCCCTTCTTACGTAAAGAGAGAAGAAAGTAGGGTAGCGGATTGCCTGGCAAATGAAGGAGTAACAAAGGAGACAAATCATATACACTGGGAAGCACACAGCTCTGAAGACTCAGACATTTCAGAGTGGTGTCTAGCTATTGCCAACAGGGATCTCCAACCCCTAGATGGGGTGCCACACGGAGAGGGAAGGACATGCGGATCAGAGTTGGGTGGTGCCATAAATGTTGGCCACCAGCTCCCATCTCCTCGCCATTTATGATGGGATTAAACCCAGGCATCTCTCAGCAAATGACGAGGCCTCTCACTCACGCAAGGAGAACGGTCGACTGGAGCATTAATACCACAACCTTAATGGCCATAGATATCATCTATGTCCTTATCAACAGCCTTGGAGGCTATGTGATGCATTTGAAGGTTGCAGAGGCGAAGGCTGAAATGTCGAGGTGTAGGAATATAGACAACCTTTCAGCTAGTATTTCGATAATATCTTTCCTTTTAAGCATGCCAAGAGCAAGGGGACGACCTCGTAGAGGCGCGGCTTGGTATGCAGCTGACTCACATAGGAAGTGGCAGAAGAAATTTGAGAGATCTCTGGCTCTAGCTAGCAGGGGAACCAGGAATTCTAGAAGAATTGGAACGCCTCCCATGGCGTATGTCGAGGAGATTACTCCGGATGAATCTATTCATAATTAGTCTGAGAATCTTCTCTTCACGGTCCCGGACAATTGGGCTCCCCCCGCTTGTTTCGGAAAGGATGCCATAACCCCTGCTCCAAGACCAGCACACGGCCCCAGGGACACTCCATCTACGGAATTTACATCTTTCATCGTGGAGGAAGAGATACAGGAAGGCACAGAAGGAAACATCCATTTCACAACTGACGAACCTCCTGAGGAAATGGCGTAGCAGAATAGGTAGCGAGAGCACTAGGATGAGGCCGACGCACAGATAAAAGCTCCCCTCTCCTTTATTCCACAAGACTTGCAAGACCAACCACCACTTCTTCACCCAGAGCACCTGAAATTAATCTTCGAGGTACACAGCATGGTGGACGACCAGATTTTCAAAGCTATCTGCATCAACCAACGCCTAGATATGAATTATGCCACCTACTCTAGCACTACCCCGAGACACCAGTGCCCCACTTGCGCACAGGTCTATGCAATTCCAATCAGACGCGGCAAGAATGAAGACGATTCTAAGGACACTGGTTAAAAGGTTTTCTTGCATGCTCATAGTTAGACACTTTTCTCTTTTGTTGCAAACCATAGCAGTAGCTCAGTTAGCTTATAGCAATGATAGCGATAGCGTAGTGAAGAACAGACTTATTCTAGAGATGGCCATGCATCCTGGTTTCCTTCGGGCAGGATGGCAGCCTGAAATTTTGAGTTTAGGAAGTGGCATGGAATGGCCAGCTATCTTGGTTTCCTCTCCAGACGGGACAGTTGGCACTTCCACAGTACTCTGTAATTTTGCAATCTTAATATAACAAGACCTGCCCTTTTTACTTAAAAAAAATAAAATATTGTAATATTTTTTTAATATTTTAACATAACTTTATGTTATGTCAATATCTATCTTATTAAGTTGGATAGCGTTTTTTATTCAAACATTTTATATTTTTATTTAAATTAATTATATAATTAAAAATATAAAAATTATAATTATTGGAAGTTATGTCAATAGCTATCTTATTAAAATTATTGAAAGTTATGTCAATATCTATCTTATTAAGTTGGAGAGTGTTTTTGATTCAGAGATTTAATTTTTATTTAAATTAATTATATAATTAAAAATATAAAAATTACAATTTTTTATTTCAATAATAAAATGAAATTTATATTTTGAAGATTTCTTTGAAAACAAAAAAAAATATCATAAGTTATTGATCAATAGATAATGAAAATAGCCATCATTAATTTACAAATACATATTAATTCATCATTCTTATATGAAAAAACTACCTAATCCAGTAATGGTTATCAAAGAAGTGGACTTTCACTTTAGCTCTTAACTGATCAAAAGCACCATGAAATCTTACTCCAAGACCAAACCAAAATGCACCATGAAATCTTACTCCAAGACCAAACCAAAATGTGGCTTCAAAAAATTCAATATTCCCTAAGGTTATTGAAGAAATACTTTTAAATGAAATGATTTGATTTCTAATAACATGTAAATTCCTTAATTTTATAAATGAAATCAAAAAATAATTGGATCAAAAAATAATTGGATCACAATTTAACGTGAAAGAAAAACTTTATTAAATTTATAGATGTACACTTATTGGTAATGGGTATAATTAATAATCTTTTAAGCTTAAATCCTGCATTCAATATGTTGGTATATTCTTAAAAAAACATTGCTCACTTTTCATATTGGGGGCACCCATTAATTTATGAAGTGTGAACAGTCTAGTTCTTTTGCTTTGATTTCTTTTAATGCATTTAAGTTTTTTTCATTTACATTTTTTTAACAATTACCATCCAGATTCCTTACCAACTATCCATTCAACATCTTTCCACTAATGCATGACTGAACGCCTTCCAAGCCTATAGGCGTTGATCAGCCACAGGTTATGTGGCTGCGCTAGTATTTATAACTTACAATATTAATAAATATCAAATAATATCATTTTTTTAAAATAAATCTGTGTCGTCCAATAGGACGTAATCTACATACGTGATTCTGTGCATTGTGCATAAAATTAGTAATTAAGTATATCTGGGCCATATTTTATGCAACGATCTTCACATAGTGAAATGCATATGTAAATTGTATGATTGTAAGTCGTTACATTGCCAATTGTATAAACTGGATGAAAATAGTTTGAGTGACTGCAATATGCACATGAGAAACCATTATTGTTGTTTACCTGTAATTGTATTTAAAGTTCTTTAACGAGCAGTGAGAGATGTTGACACCGTTGCATTCGAAGCCGATGAAGACGTGCCGGATTCAGAATGCGTAGTCCGCACTGTATATCCTAAAGCAGGCTTCATGGGTGTCGTCTGCAAATTATGAATCTCCCTCTTGCTTACCAGCATCG
>JZKD02S1608003.1:6863-29502 GCA_000966675.3 Picea glauca | reverse complement strand
AAAACTTTTCTAAAGACAACCCCTTTAAAATATCAACTTGTTCATCGAAGGCTTGCTTGGTTAAGGACAAGGATTTCAGGATTAAGTTTGGGTCTTGAACCCCGTTGGTACTTCTAGCTAAGTCTATTTGGGTAAGGTTTCTGAATAATTCTTCTTTCTCTGATATGGTTTGTTCACATGATTTGATAATGAGTTGTAGGTTATTAACTTTCTCTTTCCAACATGCTTTTAATTGTTTGATCCGGTTTGTGGAGGGGAGATCCTCTTGTCTTCTTTTCAGATCTAATATGTTGATGACATGGTTGGCAAAAGGGGTCACCGTTTGTAGATAGAAACGTTCTTCATTTTTTAAATTCGTCTGCAAATGTTCGTGCAAATCATTTTTCCTCGTTTGAATGGAAGCTATATATTGTGATGTTTCCTAGGCTTCAATAATTAGCTACATTATTTTCTTGATATTCTTCTCTACATAGACACTACAAGATGTGAGGAGGTTGGAGGATCCTTTTAACTTGGTTGCAGAGGTGGCAGGCACGGTTTTTGCTAAAGGAATGGAAAACACTAGGGCAGGAATCAAAGCCTCCTCCAATTCATTGATTCGTCTGTTCAGTCTGGCATTCTTCGCTTCAATTCCCCCAATGGAATGATCAAGAGTATCTGCGGTTGCGCGGTGAAATCGAGAGATTTGGGATGGTTGCATTTTCCTAAGGTTAATCTCTGAACGAGATTTCCCTTTCTTATTTGTTACATCTCTCTTTAAAAATAATTAAATTTTTAGATTGGCTATCAAAAACAACCCTCTGGAATACAAAGGATTCATCTTTGTAAAAAATGTCGGTCTCAACTATTTCCATTGTTGAACTATGGTGCATTCCGTCTACGGGCGGATCAACTTTGTGGAACACGTCATCCATAGAAGTTTCAAGTTGCATGTCCTCACTTTCAGTTTTGGGCTCTTCCTCCTACCCTACAATGTTTTTTCTCTTCTTCGTGATGGGATGCTTGTGAGAACTATCAATTTTTCCTCGAGGAGGGTTCTTATCTCCTTCTCCGTTTGAAGTTTCTGGCTTGATTTCTTACTGGGGTGGGCCATTGAAGTGATGCTCCTTGATGTCGTGCTCTTGGGAGTGTTGGTCGGGGACTAGACACTCTTCTCATCAGAGCCTTTTCCCTGTTATCTGTACAATTTAGTTGTGCTTTGCAATGTATCTATGTACCATCGTCAGAAGCAAGATTATTCTCGTCACTGTATTTGTATTCGGTCAAGCGTCTATGGATAAAAGATCTTCTAAAGCCAACTTATAGTAAATGTTCTCGAAAAATATCATTAGGGTCGAACCCTCTTATCCTTTCAACATATTTTAGGTTGAAGTTCTTGAAATGGCCTGCGAATTCATCAATCTTGTTGATGTTTCTGAACACAAAGTCCCCGACTTTCCAAGGCAAAGGAATGAACTATTGTTTTCTCTTGCCATGGAAAAAATGCAACCAATAGTTGTATTTCCTTGCTATTTCTGTAACAAACATCTTATCTGTGATGTGACATGGAAGAAGGATTTTCCTTGGAGCCAAAGATCATTATTACACTGTAATTTTCCTTTCGTTCAAGTGTCCCCTTCCTGTCCAAAAACTTGGTTGCCTAGCCAGACATCCGAGGAGCATCCTTTCCTAACAATAAATCTTTGAAAATCGAGACAAAGTCATTAATAACCTCATAAAAACAATGGGAGGCCTTGTGCCTCCACAAGGCCTGGTACCAGAAAGTTACTAGGTCGAATTCATAGTTTATTTTCTTGGACAAAGACAGTTTTGGAAACGGACAACAATGTGATATTGGGAAATCAAGTAGGATGCCATATAAAATTTATTCTCTTCTTTGAATCGTGACAGTTGGGAACAGATTTCAATGGAAATTAGCTTCCCCCAATCAAAAATGAATTGTTCCTTGACTGTGAAGTACAAAATATAAAGAACTATGCGGGAAATGCTTGTCGTGGATTCTTATCCCGTTATTCTTGTAAACAGGCAAGCAATTTCCCAGAATGGATTTCTAAAGGAACTGACCTGCAACTTTTTGATATATTCAGGAACTGTTGTCGATTCTTCGAGGAACTCGGGTAAGACGTCCAACCCGTTATCATGTTTTTCTAGGAACTGCTTGCAGTCTTATCCTCTGAAGGTCAATGTTGGCTCCAACAATCTTAACATCTTGCGGAATACATGAGGTGACAAAGAAATAGGAGAATAGTCACGTAGTGGAATAATTCTTTGGCTTGAAATATGTTTTTTGGCGCACTAAGAGACCACCTCCTTACAGTCAAAAACCTTAGGGACGCAGCCTGCACGAGCGATTCCGGAGGTCCAAATCACTTCGTTCTGGGTGGAATGGGTTGAATTGTAAGAGTATGCCCTGGACCATTGGAAGTTATGGTTCTCACGTCAGAAGATATTCACTATATCTCCACAGAACTGTTGTCGAGTTTCTTCCATAAGTTTACGAGAACGTTCATTTACTCCAGACGATGTTTGAAATGAAGAGTTGGAAGGGATAATATAACCCTCCGCAAATCTTGGTCCAATGCATGTGAATGGGAGATCTCCTCAAGCCTTTTGCTCACTAATGACAATCTCGATGCTTGTTGCATGATGCATTGTTAGAATTAAAGACTAGTAATTGCATACCTAGAAGTGCGAAGATGCCAGGTACGACAAAGGGAAATTAAGGATTGGATATTTCATGAACATGCCAACGCGACAACCCATGTTTGAGATGAAGAATCAGAAGGGATAATATAACTCTCTAGGGATCTTGGTTTAATGTGTATTAATGGGAGATCTCCTCGATCGTTTTTCTCATTAATGACAATGTTGACATTTCCTTCATGATGAGTTGTTAGAATGAAATGTTACTAATTGCATATTTATAAATAAGTACGAAGGCCACGGGGATAGGAAAGAGAAATTAAGGAGTATCTAATTATCGAAAGCGGTCGGGTGGGCTTCAAAATAGGGTTACAAGGTACAACCACTAGAGTTGAGGGCCTGAGGGTCAAATTGTATGTCTCAGAACTTTTTGAGTGCAAAATGAATAACATGGAAGAGGGCATGATGGGAAATTCCAGAGGTCAATTTGTATATCGCGAAACTCTGGGTACTGTTTAATGGCCACGGACCAATGGAAGCGCAATCATTAGCCCACCTGTCCGGGAACCCGCAATTGAAAAAGTGGCTTAAGTATGGAATAGGGAAATGGTTCGTTGGACTCGTTTTCACTAATATATTGAAATTTGTAATAGATATCCAATTACCTGGCAAGATCTTTTCTGCATGTTTCTGGGCAAGTTTTGTAGCGATAGTCAATGTGACTGTCTTGTCAAGCCTTTTGTTTTTTAATGACGGTATGTATGGTTGTTGCATGATGAACTGTTAGAATTAAACCTTGGTCGTTTCCTACTTTGAAGGAAGTGCGAAGGTGGCGGGCATATTAAACAGTGACTAATAATTGGAGATTTTGTGAACCCGCCAATCCAAGGATCTGCGAAAGAGATTCCATGAAATGGGCAAGTATGCAAAGCGGTCAGACGGGCTTCATACTAGGGTGAAAATGGTTCCCTAGGAGATGTGACTTCCCGAGGGTCGAATTGTATGACTTGAAACTTTTGAGTGAAAAATGTGTATGATAGAAGAGGGGATTATGTGGGAGTCTGGAGGTCAATTTGTATATGGAAGAAGTGTGGGAGTCCGGACGTTAATTTGTATATGGCAGAAGTGTGGGAGATATCCTCGATCCTTTCGCTCATTAATGAAATGTTTAAGGTTCCTGCATGACAAAGTGTTAGCATTAAATATTACTAATTACATATCCAGAACGAAGTACGAAGGTGGCGAGGACATGGAACAACAATTAACGAATGGATAATTATCGAAAGCGCTTGGCCAGGTTTCAAAATAGGGCTACAAGATACAACCAGTAGAGGTGAGGGCTTGAGGGTCAAACTGTATCTCTCAGAAGTGTTGACCATAGAACACCTAACACGGAAAGGGGCATGATGGTGCATTCTTGTATACAAATTGTATATAGCAAAACTCCAGGTATTGTTTGCTAGTCGCAAAACATTGGAAACACAATATAGAGCCCGCCAGTCCAGGAACCCGCAATCGAAAAAGTGTCTAAGTATGGAACAGGGAAACGGTAGGCCGGATTCGATACACAGTGGTTGCAGCATGTGAAACCATGGAAATGTACCATGTCATGAACATACAACCAACTTGTGGCTAAGTATTGAAAGGAATGACGGATGATCGAGCTCGTGACTAGGCATTCCAATAGACAAATTGTATATCACGAAACTCCGGATACTATTTGCAAGTCGTGAAAGATTTGAAACATAATTTTGATCCCGTTAGCCCGGGAATCCACAATTGAAAAAGTGTCTAAGTATGGAATAGGGAAACAGTAGCCCGGACTTGTTTCAAAATAGGGTGACAAGGTTTCCCCAGAAGACGTGAGGCCCCGACGATCAAATAGTATCGCTCAGAACATTTGAATGCATAATGTGTAACACAAAAGAGGGGACGATGTGGGAGTCTGGCAGTCAATTTGTATATCGCAGAGGTCCGGGTGTTGTTTGTAGGTCACGAAACAATGGAAGTTAAACTAGAGGCCGGAATAATTAATGTGCATTGGGAAGGGCATGAGTGTGACGGGGATGGAAGGGAGCCATAAATGGTTTGAAACTTTTGATAAACCCAGGTAAAGTGAAGCTTGCAAGTTGGAGGAGCCCAGGGTGGAATTGTAGATCACAGAATTTTTTAGGTGCAAGATGTATATCACAGAACAGGTGAAAAAAATTTGCTAAGTATAGAAAGAAACAAAGGTCATTCTAAGAACTTTAAAAGGCGGTTTAATGTGTGTTAATGGTTCCAATTATTTTGTACCATTTTGTTCAGTTTCCACTAGTAAAACCATAATTAATGTGCATTGGGAAGGGTGCGAAGGTAGTGGGGATGGAAGTAAGCGATAGATGCTTTGAAACTTTTGTGAACCCTGGTAGAGTGAAGCTTGCGAGTTCAAGGAGTTCGGGGTGGAATTGTAGATCATGAAAGTTTTGAGTTCAAGATGTATATCATGGAACAAGTAGCAATAGAGTTCGAAAGCACCAGCCCCGAAAACCGCGGACATATAATTGGATAAGTATGGAAAGGAACGGCGGTCGGTCGGACTCGTCATGTGAGGATATAGATAGAGATGAATATCTTTCAGTCTGTCAATCCAAAAACCTATGATCATAGAAAGGAGACTAAGTATATAAGTGGAAAGGGATAATAGATGGGAAGAAGAAAAGGGGAAAAGGGCTAAGTACCTCACAGAAAAAAGTCTATTGTTCATTTATTAATGCCAATATTTTCAAACCCTTGGTGAGTTCTGACTAGTAAAAGCATAAATTGCAGATCAGGGAAGTTTTTGGGTGCAAGATGTATATGACGGAACAGGGGGCATAAGTGTTCGATACCGCAAACCCAGGACCCGGTGGTCAGATAATTGGCTAAGTATTGAAAGGGACCGCGGTCGTTCGGGCTCATGGTGTGAAGATATAGATGAATATGAGCATCTACCAATACGCGAACTCGGGAAGCCATGATCATAGAAATGCGACTAAATATAGAACCACAAAGGGATAATAGAGGGGAAGAAGACACAGAAAATTTAAAGAGAATTTGTTTATATTTGTTCCAATATTATTCATATTAATATATATTAATAGATTGTTTGTGGTCCAAATGTAAAGCATCTTCCAATTTGCAGGGTATTTTTTGGTTCGCAAATTTTGTTGAAACCCATAAGCATTAGAAAGAAAAAAATATATATATATATATGACTTAACATTTTTTTATATGCATGGATAATATCAAATAGAAGAAGTTGTAATATATGCAAAATATTGAACAAGAACATGACGTCAACACCTGAGTTGCTTTGTTGAAATAGAGTCATTATTTCATTCTATTTACGGGACCCCGAACAATGAAAGTAGGATGGGTTCTCCCATTTCTTTCTTAAGTATAGGGCGGGTGCCACATAAGTATGGGCTATCACAAATTATTCTTCCATGTAAAATGTAAGGAATGAATAGAGTAGCTTTTATTTAAATCGAAGTGTTGGGTAGCAGAAAGAAAATCTTGTCGTGCATGTTTAACCAAACATTAAAAAAGAAACAATACCAAACATTGGAAAATACCATACAAAAACCTCAAATATTCTATATTCAGAGAAACTGGGTTACAAAATACAACTGAGATTATTTCCCAAAATAGTTGTCTTGAAATAGTTCAGCAGATATTCTCTTAAATTTAAATGTGTTTTCCATAATGACTGGGATTGGGGTTGTCGCGGACAAAAAAAAAAAGAAAATATGTACAATAATCAAGCCTGTAGACAGTCGTTTCTAGATTTCAACTTGATCATCAAATGCTTTCCTGGTAAAAAAAAACGATTTAAATATCAATTTAGGGTCTTGGACTTCATTGGTGTTGCCAGCTAGATCTATCCCAACTTCTTGAATAGCTCGTCTCTTCTAGATATGACCTGCCTGCATTAGTTGTTTATTCAACATTCCATACTTTGATAAGTGTTAATTTCTCTCCATCGTCGAAAACTTGGGGTTTAAGGTGTATTCTTTGTAATGTTCCTTGTCATCGACATCTAAGACAACTTAGAGATGTGATTCAGGCCCAATTCAAAGATGAGGGAGTGGTTTTATGTGACGTCGGCTTTGGGGTAAAAAAAACCTATTAGCCAACAAAAGATGAGACAAAACAATTTCAAGTATGTTGTGAGTGTTATTATCCCTGTGTTTGATCATCTGTTTGGTTAAAAGACCTGCCTGAATATTTGTGTGTTGAATTTCTTTGTTTTATTGCTGTAAATTGGAAGGGACGTCCAACTCAACTGAAAAATGCTCCTCTATTGAAGTATATATCTTCTTCCAGCAACACAGATCTGGAAAGTGTACAAAATGTTGTAGATCACATGATAATATATCTTTCATCATAAGGGTGGAAGACATCATGGCTCAAAAAATGGTATGGAATATTCAGAAGTGATTATATGCGTGTTTGAATAAACATTCTAACATTACAGAACCTTTTATGAAAAAGTTGTAACAGACTTGACAGAAATCCAACTTCTATGTCAAAGATTGTTGAGCGACATCTGGATGTAATAACAGACTAGAAATAAAATCAACTTTCGATCACTACTAATACTAATGTCAAGTGTAACAAGTCATGACCCCAGGCTCCAGGTAGTTTTAGATTCAGGCATCCATATTGGCGGTGACTCTAGGCTATAGATAGCTTCAGCTTCGGACATCGACACTGGCGGTGGCAATGGGAATAGTGCCATTGAATGCAGTGCCGTAATGCGGTGAACAAGCAGGTATGTCATTGTAAAAAGCACTTAGACTGCAGAATTTTCAGACCTGCAAAGAGCATCGACTTTAGTGTTGCTTTGTCATGACAATTACAATGTTGTTGTGAGTCCAAAAATATTTGGAGGTTGGGTGTCCTGTGTGATGATGACCTTGACATTAGGTACATGTAAAACATGTTTTATCTGAAATTGCAGTGTTAATGTGATTTATATAGTGGACGACGGTTTGATTGCATTGGCACAAGCAATATTAATTGTGTGATTAATCAACATCCTTGAAGGACATGAATCCCAAACAATGCTTGAAACTTTTGAAACAGTTGTGTGTTAAAAAAATACATTGTTTTATATTTTAAGAAATAAGAAATTGTATTTTATATGTCCAACATTAGGTTGCACACATAAACCTTTTTAATTTAACCGAAATTAATATATAGTCAACTCAGATTCCCGAAAGCGTTCAAATTCCCTAGAGCTAGTTTATTTCCATCATGTTGGTTGGGATAGAAAGATCCACCCCCAAGACAAAGAAATAAGGTAGCAATAAAAGCACATGTGCAAAGGCAAGCTAGTGATGGAAGCACTCTATGACCGGGAAGGCACCCTGTCCTTATCGATCTGTGACCTTGATGAACAACTCAAGAGGTGCTTGCAGTGAGGCCATGGTGATTTATTTGATCCAGACAAGGCAATACTTCAAGCACCGAGCATTTCATTTTCATTTTTTTTCCAAATATCGGATCTACTGCAACAGAATAAATGCAGTCTCCTTATTCAAAGCAAGGGAAATAGCAGGAATATTGATATTCAGTGGAAACAGCTCTGCAATATCCTACTACATCAAGGTCTCTTCTAAAGAATGAAAAAAAATGATTACATGAAGGTTGTAGTAAAAGGTGATTTTTAGAAACCAACTCATTACCTGAACACGTCAAACCTCTTGCAGAAGGTGGTAGTATAAAGTAGTCTTCATAAAGTGTTTCAAAGAGAATAATCCAGAATTCCTTCACATGATATTGCTTGTTCACATGATTTGACAATGAGTTGCAGGTTATTAACTTTCTCTTTCCAACATGCTTTTAATTGTTTGATCTGGTTTGTGGAGGGGAGATCCTCTTGTCTTCTTTTCAGATCTAATATGTTGATGACATGGTTGGAAAAATGGGTCACCGTTTGTAGATAGAAACATTCTTCATTTTTTAAATTCATCTGCAAATGTTCGTGCAAATCATTTTCCCTCGTTTGAAGGGAAGCTATATTTTGTGATGTTTCCCGGGCTTCAATAATTAGCTACATTATTTTCTTGATATTCTTCTCTACATAGACTCTACAAGATGTGAGGAGGTTGGAGGATCCTTTTAACTTGGTTGCAGGGGTGGCAGGCATGGTTTATTCTAAAGGAATGGAAAACACTGGGGCAGGAATCAAAGCCTCCTCCAATTCCTTGATTCATCTATTCAGACTGGCATTCTTCGCTTCAATTCCTCCAATGGAATGATCAAGAGTATCTGCGGTTTCACGGTGAAATTGGGAGATTTGGGATGGCTCCATTTTCCTAAGGTTAATCTCTGAACGAGATTTCCCTTTCTTATTTGTTACATCTCTCTTTTCAATAATTAAATTTTTAGATTGGCTATCAAAAACAGCCCTCTGGAATACAAAGGATTCATCTTCGTCAAAAATGTCAGTCTCGGCTATTTCCATTGTCAAACTATGGTGCATCGCGTCTTCGGGCGGATCAACTTTGTGGAACACGTCATCCACAGAAGTTTCAATTTGCATGTCCTCACTTTCAGTTTTGGGCTCTTCCGCCTGCCCTACAATGTTTTTTCTCTTCTTCGTCATGGGATGCTTGTGAGAACTATCAATTTTTCCTCGAGGAGGGTTCTTATATCCTTCTCCGTTTGAATATTTATGGGTTGATTTCTTATTGGGGTGGGCCATTGAAGTGATTCTCCTTGATGTCGTGCTCTTGGGAGTGTTGGTCGGGGACTGGACACTCTTCTCACCGGAGCCTTTTACCTGTTGTCTATACAATTTAGTTGCACTTTGCAATGTCTCTACGTCGCCATCGTCAGGAGAAGGATTGTTCTCATCACTTTCTTTGTTTTCGGTCAGGCGTCTATGGATAAAATGTCTTCTAAAGCCAAATTATAGTAAATGTTCTCGAAAAATCTCATTAGGGTCGAACCCTCTTATCCTTTCAGCATATTTTAGGTTGAAGTTCTTGAAATGACCTGTGAATTTGTCAATCTTGTTGACGTTTCTAAACATGAAGTCCCTGACTTTCCAAGGCAGAGGAATGAACTATTGTTTTCTCTTGCCATGGAAAAAATGCAACCAGTAGTTGTATTTCCTTGCTATTTTTGTAACAAACATCTTATCTGTGATGTGACATGGAAGTAGGATTTTCCTTGGAGCCAAAGATCATTATTACACTGTAATTTTCCTTTCGTTCAAGTGTCCCCTTCCTGTCCAAAAACTTGGTTGCCTAGCTAGACATCCGAGGAGCATCCTTTCCTAACAATAAATATTTGAAAACCAAGACAAAGTCATTAAAAACCTCATAAAAACAATGGGAGGCCTTGTGCCTCCACAAGGCCTGGTACCAGAAAGTTACTGGGTCAAATCCATAGTTTATTTTCTTGGACAAAGACAGTTTTGGAAATGGACAGCAATTTGCTATTGCGAAAATCAAGTAGGATGACATATAAAATTTATTCTCTTCTTTGAATCGTGACAGTTTGGAACAGATTTCAATGGAAATTATCTTCCCCCAATCAAAAATGAATTGTTCCTTGACTGTGAAGTACAAAATATAAAGAACTATGTGGGAAATGCTTGTCATGGATTCTTGTCCCGTTATTCTTGTAAACAGGAAAGCAATTTCCCGGAATGGATTTCTAAAGGAACTGACTTACAACTTTGTGATATATTCAGGAACTATTGTCGGTTCTTCAAGGAACTTGGCATGGATGATTTTTGGGGCTAAATTTCGCTCATGGGCTAATTTTCCATGGTTTTTCTAGAGTCTGGAGGTCAATTTGTATATGGCAGAAGTGTGGGACTCTGGAGGTCAATTTGTATATGGCAGAAGTGTGGGTCTCCAGAGGTCAATTTGTATATGGCAGAAGTGTGGGAGATCTCCTCGAGCCTTTCTCTCATTAATGACATGTTTAAGGTTCCTGCATGACAAAGTGTTGGCATTAAATATTACTAATTGCATATCCAGAACGAAGTACGAAGGTGGTGAGGACATGGAACAACAATTAAGGAATGGCTAATTATCGAAAGCGGTTGGCCAGGTTTCAAAATAGGGCTACAAGATACAACCAGTAGAGGTGAGGGCCCGAGGGTCAAACTGTATCTCTTAGAAGTGTTGACCACAGAATGCATAACACGGAAAGGGGCATGATGGTGCATTCCTACAGACAAATTGTATATCGCAAAACTTCAGGTATTGTTTGCTAGTCGCAGAACATTGGAAACACAATCCAAAGCCCGCCAGTCCAGGAACCCGCAATCGAAAAAGTGTCTAAGTATGGAATAGGGAAACAGTAGGCCGGATTCGATACACAATGGTTGCAGCATGTGAAACCATGGAAATGTACCATGTCATGAACATACAACCAACTTGCGGCTAAGTATTGAAAGCAACGACGGACGATCGAGCTCGTGACTAGGCATTCCAGCAAACAAATTGTATATCACGGAACTCTGGGTACTGTTTGCAAGTCGTGAAAGATTTGAAACACAATTTTGAGCCTGTCAGCCCGGGAACCCACAATTGAAAAAGTGTCTAAGTATGGAATAGGGAAATAGTATCCCGGACTTGTTTCAAAATAGGGTGACAAGGTTTCCCCAGAAGACGTGAGGCCCCGACGGTCAAATTGTATCGCTCAGAACATTTGAATGCATAATGTGTAACACAAAAGAGGGGACGATGTGGGAGTCTGGCAGTCAATTTGTATATCGCGGAGGTCCGTGTGTTGTTTGTAGGTCATGAAACAATGGAATTTAATCTAGAGGCCAGAATAATTAATGTGCATTGGGAAGGGCAGGATTGTGACAGGTATGGAAGGGAGCCATAAATGGTTTGAAACTTTTTATAAACCCGGGTAAAGTGAAGCTTGCGAGTTGGAGGAGCCCGTGGTGGAATTGTAGATCACATAATTTTTTGGGTGCAAGATGTATATCATGGAACAAGTGGAAACATTTTGCTAAGTATAGAAAGAAATGAAGGTCATTCCGAGTACTGTAAATGGCGGTTTAATGCGTGTTAATGGTTCCAATTATTTTGTACCAATGTTTTCAGTTTCCACTACTAAAACCATAATTAATGTGCATTGGGAAGGGTGCGAAGGTAGTGGGGATGGAAGGAAGCAATAAATGATTTGAAACTTTTGTGAACCCTGGTAGAGTGAAGCTTGCAAGTTCGAGGAGTCTGGGGTGGAATTGTAGATCATGAAAGTTTTGAGTGCAAGATGTATATCACGGAACAAGCAACAACAGAGTTTGAAAGCACCAGCCCCGAAAACCGCGGACATAAAATTGGATAAGTATGGAAATGAATGGCAGACGGTTGAAATTGTCATGTGAGGATATAGATAGAGATGCATATATTTCAATCCGCCAATCCGAAAACCTAGAATCATAGAAAGGAGACTAAGTATATAACCAGAAAGGGATAATAGATGGGAAGAAGAAAAGGGGAAAAGGGCTAAGTATCTCACAGAACAAAATCTATTGTTCGTTTATTAATGCCAATTTTCAAACCCCTAGTGAGTTCTGACTAGTAAAAGCATAAATTGCAGATCACAGAAGTTTTTGGGTGCAAGATGTATATGACGAAACAGGGGGCATAAGTGTTTGATACCACAAACCCGGGACCTGGTGGTCAGATAATTGGCTAAGTATTGAAAGGGACCACGGTCGTTCAGGCTCATGGTGTGAAGATATAGATGAAAATGAGCATCTGCCAATACGCGAACTCAGGAAGCCATGATCATAGAAATGAGACTAAATATAGAACCACAAAGGGATAATAGAGGGGAAGAAGACACGAAAAAATTAAAGAGAATTTGTTTATATTTGTTCCAATATTATTCATATTAATATATATTAATAGATTGTTTGTGGTCCAAATGTAAAGCATCTTCCAATTTGTAGGGTGTTTTTCGGTTTGCAAATTTTGATGAAACCCATAAGCATTAGAAAGAAAGAAAAAAAAAAAAAATATATATATATATATATATATATATATATATACACATATGACGTAACATTTTTTTATATGCATAGATATTATCAAATAGAAGAAGTTGTAATATATGCAGAATATTGGACAAGAACATGACGTCAACACCTGAGTTGCCTTGTTGAAATAGAGTCATTATTTCATTCTATTTACGGGACCTTGAACAATGAAAGCAGGATGGGTCCTCCCATTTCTTTCTTAAGTATAGTGTGGGCGCCACATAAGTATGGACTATCACAAATTATTCTTCCATGTAAAATGTAAGGAATGAATAGAGTATCTTTTATTTAAATAGAAGTGATGGGCAGCAGAAAGAAAAGCTTGTTGTGCATGTTTAACCAAACATTAAAACAAAAAACAATACCACACATTGGAAAATACCATACAAAAACCTCAAATATTCTATATTCAGATAAACTGGGTTACAAAATACAACTGAGATTATTTCCCAAAATAGTTGTCTTGAAATAATTCAGCAGATATTCTCTGAAATTTAAATGTGTTTTCCATAATGACTGGGATTGGGGTTGTCGCAGACAAAAAAAGAAAATATGTACAATAATCAAGCCTGTAGACAGTCGTTTATAGATTTCAACTTGATCATCAAATGTTTTCCTGTTAAAAAACAATGAGTTAAATATCAATTTAGGGTCTTGGACTTCATTGGTGTTACCAACTAGATATATCCCAGCTTCTTGAATAGCTTGTCTCTTCTAGATATGACCTGCCTGCATTAGTTGTTTATTCAATATTCCATACTTTGATAAGTGTTAATTTCTCTCCATCGTCGAAAACTTGGGGTTTAAGGTCATTCTTTGTAATGTTCCTTGTCATCGACATCTGAGACAACTTAGAGATGTGATTCAGGCCCAATTCAAAGATGAGGGAGTGCTTTTATGTGATGTCGTCTTTGGGGTAAAAAAACCCTATTAGCCAACAAAAGATGAGACAAAAAAATTTCAAGTATGTTGTGAGTGTTATTATCCCTGTGTTCGATCATATGTTTGGTTAAAAGGCCTGCTTGAATATTTGTGTGTTGAATTTCTTTGTTTTATTGCTGTAAATTGGAAGGGACATCCAAGTCAACTGCAAATTGCTCCTCTATTGAAGTATATATATTTTTCCAACAACATAGATCTGGAAAGTGTATAAAATGTTGCAGATCACATCATAATATATTTTTCATCATAGGGGTGGAAGACATCGTGGATCACAAAATGGTATGGAATGTTCAGAAGTGACTATATGTGTGTTTGAATAAACGTTCTAAAATTATAGAACCTTTTATGAAAAAGTTGTAACAGACTTGACAGAAAGCCAACTTCTATGTCAAAGATTGTTGAGCGACATCTGGATGTAGTAACAGACTCAAAATAAAATCAACTTTCGATCACTACTGATACTAATGTCAAGTGTAACAAGTCGTGACCCCAGGCTCCAGGTAGTTTCAGCTTCAGGCATCCACATTGGCGGTGACTCTAGGCTATAGATAGCTTCGGCTTCGGACATCGACACTGGCGGTGGCAATGGGAACAGTGCCATTGAATGTAGTGCGTTAATGTGGTGAACAAGCAGGCATGTCATTGTCAAATCACTTAGACTATAGGATTTTCAGACCTGGAAAGAGCATCGACTTTAGTGTTGCTTTGTCACGACAATTAAAATGTTGTTGTGAGTCCAAAAATATTTGGTTGGGTGTCCTGTGTGATCATGACCTTGACATTAGGTACATGTCAGACATATTTTATCTGACATTGCAGTGTTAATGTGATTTCTACAGTGGACGACGGTTCGATTGCATTGGCACAAGAAATATTAATTGTGTGATTAATCAACATCCTTGAAGGACGTGAATCCCAAAAAATGCTTGAAACTTTTGGAATAGTTGTGTGTTAAAAAAATACATTGTTTTATATTTTAAGAAATAAGAAATTGTATTTTCTATGTCTAACATTAGGTTGCACACATAAACCTTTTTAATTTAACCGAAATTAATATATAGTCAACTCAAATTCCCGGAAGCATTCAAATTCCCTAGAGCTAGTTTATTTCCATCAATTTGGTTGGGATAGAAGGATCCACCACCAGGACAAAGAAAGAAGGTAGCAATAAAATCACATGTGCAAAGGCAATCTAGTGATGGAAGCACTCTATGACCAGGAAGGCACCATGTCCTTATCGATCTGGGATCCTGATGAACAACTCAAGAGGCGCATGTGGTGAGGCCATGGTTATTTATTTGATCCAAACAAGGCAATACTTCAAGCATCGAGCACTTTCGTTTCTTTTTTTTTCCAAATATCGGATCTACTGCAATAGAATAAATGCATTCTCCTTATTCAAAGAAAGGGAAATAGCAGGAATATTGATATTCGGTGGAAACAACTTTGCAATATCCTACTACATCAAGGTCTCTTCTAAAGAATGAAAAAAAATGATTACATGAAGGTGGTAGTAAAAGGTGATTTTTAGAAACCAACTCATTACCTGAACACATCAAACCTCTTGCAGAAGGTGGTAGTATAAAGTAATCTTCATAAAGTGTTTCAAAGAGCATAATCCATAATTCCTTCCCATTAAATTTTCCTAGGTACATGTCGATGCAGGCGTTAGAAAACTTTTAGAGCCTCGTTCCCTAGTTATATACCCACCCCCAACCACGAGGAGAATATTCTTGCAAAGAGCGACAAGATATTCAACCCAGATGCAATCATATGCATAGGAATAGTGAAAACAATGTGCAATACTGATAGAAATTTGATTGTCTGTGGAGTCTGTTACTACATCTAGAGGACGGTGAACAAACTTTGATAAAGAATCTGACTTTTTTTCAAGTCTGTTACCACACCCAGAACTCGCTCAACAAACTTTGAAATAGAAACTTCTGTAATTTTAGGATGTTGATTCAACCACCAATACAGTTTCTCACATTCGTGACATGTATAGTTCAAATATGGGACTTAGAAAATTTATGTCTCAGTGACTTCAAATAAAGGTTCCTAGAAAAAAGGACCATGAATCACACACATTAAACATTCAAATATAATAAACACAATTTCCTTACATCCAACATAGTTGAAGAAAAAAAAAATAACATTCTGAAAGAAGCACACAAGGTACTGTCGAAATTTTTTCCCGAATTAGTTTTCTATGAAATTTATCAAAAAATAATAATGTATGTTACATATTTCTCGAATTTGTTACATATTTCTGGAAATTTAAATTTGTTTTTCATATAGACTGGGATTGGGTCTCCCGCGCACCATAAAATAAATAAGTACAAGAAATAGGACTGTAGAAAGAAGAAGTGCACGACGGTAGAGAGGAAGACCAGAAAACAAGAAATTGGAACTTATGCGTGTTTGGTTAGATATTTCTATTTAAAGAGGTAGAATAATTGGATCGATAAAGAAAGAAAGATGTGATCAGTATAGACTTACTATGAAGTTGAAGCCTTTTTGTTTCTCTCGTCGACGACCACTGGAATTGTGCCAACCTGTTGTTTCCCTTCATTAGTGAGCTTGTCCATTCTCCTTTGGAGCCAGTCTTCAATGTAGCTTCTCATGGCAGCCACATTGATTTCATCCAGGATTTCTATGTTGAAAAGATCGTTTTATAATTTCCTTAGATCCATAGAAATACTATGCAGAGCCTTTTCAATTTCTTCATTGTGTGTCGAATACTCCACAAGACAGTTCTCGATGTCATCTTCACCATATTCAAGGATTTCGTAAAACTTTTCTAAAGACAACCCCTTTAAAATATCAACTTGTTCATCGAAGGCTTGCTT
This sequence comes from Picea glauca, assembly GCA_000966675.3. Taxonomy (NCBI): domain Eukaryota; kingdom Viridiplantae; phylum Streptophyta; class Pinopsida; order Pinales; family Pinaceae; genus Picea; species Picea glauca. The sequence goes on along the minus strand of JZKD02S1608003.1, from coordinate 13,023 downwards.
GGTTAAGGACAAGGATTTGAGGATTAAGTTTGGGTCTTGAACCACATTGGTACTTTCGGCTAAGCCTATTTGGGTCAGGTTTCTGAATAATTCTTCTTTCTCTGATATGGCTTGTTCACATGATTTGACAATGAGTTGCAGGTTATTAACTTTCTCTTTCCAACATGCTTTTAATTGTTTGATCCGGTTTGTGGAGGGGAGATCCTCTTGTCTTCTTTTCAGATCTAATATGTTGATGACATGGTTGGAAAAAGGGGTAACCATTTGTATATAGAAACATTCTTCATTTTTTAAATTCGTCTGCAAATGTTCGTGCAAATCATTTTCCCTCGTTTGAAGGGAAGCTATATATTGTGATGTTTCCCAGGCTTCAATAATTAGCTACATTATTTTCTTGATATTATTCTCTACATAGACTCTACAGAATGTGAGGAGGTTGGAGGATCCTTTTAACTTGGTTGCAGGGGTGGCAGGCACGGTTCTTGCTAAAGGAATGGAAAACACTGGAGAAGGAATCAAAGCCTCCTCCAATTCCTTGATTCATCTGTTCAGTTTGGTATTCTTCGCTTCAATTCCTCCAATGGAATGATCAAGAGTATCTGAGGTTGCGCGGTGAAATCGAGAGATTTGGGACGGCTTCATTTTCCTAAGGTTAATCTCTGAACAAGATTTCCCTTTCTTATTTGTTACATCTCTCTTTTCAATAATTAAATTTTTAGATTGGCTGTCAAAAACAGCCCTCTGGAATATGAAGGATTCATCTTCGTCAAAAATGTCAGTCTCAGCTATTTCCATTGTCGAACTATGGTGCATCGTGTCTGCAGGCGGATCAACTTTGTGGAACACATCATCCACGGAAGTTTCAAGTTGCATGTCCTCACTTTCAGTTTCAGGCTCTTCTGCCTGCCCTACAATGTTTTTTCTCTTGTTCGTCACGAGATGCTTGTGAGAACTATCAATTTTTCCTCAAGGAGGGTTCTTATCGCTTTCTCCATTTGAAGATTTCTAGGTTGATTTCTTACTGGGGTGGGCCATTGAAGTGATGATCCTTGATGTCGTTCTCTTGGGAGTGTTGGTCGGGGACTAGACACTCTTCTCATTGGATCCTTTTCCCTGTTGTCTGTACAATTTAGTTGCGCTTTGCAATGTCTCTAAATCGCCATTGTCAGGAGAAGGATTGTTCTCATCACTGTATTTGTATTCGGTCAGGCATCTATGGATAAAATATCTTCTAAAGACAACTTATAGTAAATGTTCTCGAAAAATCTCATTAGGGTCGAACCCTCTTATCCTTTCAGCATATTTTAGGTTGAAGTTCTTGAAATGGCCTGCGAATTCGTCAATCTTGTTGACGTTTCTGAACACGAAGTCCCGGACTTTCCAAGGAAGAGGAATGAACTATTGTTTTCTCTTTCCATGGAAAAAATGCAACCAATAGTTGTATTTCCTTGCTATTTTTGTAACAAACATCTTATCTGTGATGTGACATGGAAGCAGGATTTTCCTTGGAGCCAAAGATCATTATTACACTGTAATTTTCCTTTCATTCAAGTGTCCCCTTCCTGTCCAAAAACTTGGTTGCCTAGCCAGACATCCGGGGAGCATCCTTTCCTAACAATAAATCTTTGAAAACCGAGACAAAGTCATTAAAAACCTCATAAAAACAATGGGAGACCTTGTGCCTCCATAAGGCCTGGTACCAGGAAGTTATTGGGTCGAATTCATAGTTTATTTTCTTGGACAAAGACGGTTTTGGAAACGGATAGCAATGTGTTATTGCGAAAATCAAGTAGGATGACATATAAAATTTATTCTCTTCTTTGAATCGTGACAGTTGCAAACAGATTTCAATGGAAATTATCTTCCCCCAATCAAAAATGAATTGTTCCTTGACTGTGAAGTACAAAATATAAAGAACTATGTGGGAAATGCTTATCGTGGATTCTTGTCCCGTTATTCTTGTAAATAGGCAAGCAATTTCCCGGAATGGATTTCTAAAGGAACTCACCTGCAACTTTGTGATATATTCAGGAACTTAGGTAAGAGGTCCAACCCGTTATCATGTTTTTCTAGGAACTGCTTGTAGTCTTGTGCTCTGAAGGTCAATGTTGGCTCCAACAATCTTAACATCTTGCGGAATACCTGAGGTGACAAAGAAATAGGAGAATAGTCAAGTAGTGGAATAATTCTTTGGCTTGAAATATATTTTTCTGCGCACCAAGAGACCACCTCCTTATAGTCAAAAACCTCAGGGACGCAGCCTACACAAGAGATTCCAGAGGTCCAAATCACTTCGTTCTGGGTGGAATGATATGAATTGTAAGAGTATGCCCTAGACCATTGGAAGTTTTGGTCCTCACATACGAATATATTCACTGTATCTCCACAGAACTGTTGTCGAGTTGCTTCCATAAGTTTACAAGAACGTTCATTTGCTCCAGACGATGTTTTAAATGAAGAGTTGGAAGGGATAATATAACCATCCACAAATCTTGGTCCAATGCGTGTGAATGGGAGATCTCCTCGAGCCTTTTGCTCATTAATGACAATCTTGATGCTTGTTGCATGATGCATTGTTAGCATTAAAGACTAATAATTGCATACCTAGAAGTGCGAAGATGGCGGGTACAACAAAGAGAAATTAAATATTGGATATTTTGTGAACGTGCTAATGCGACAACCCGTGTTTGAGATGAAGAATCGGAAGGGATAATATAACTCTCTACAGATCTTGGTTTAATGCATATTAATGGGAGATCTCCTCGAGCATTTTTCTCATTAATGACAATGTTGATGGTTCCTGCATGATTAGTTGTTAGAATGAAAGGTTACTAATTGCATATTTAGAAATAAGTATGAATGTCACGGGGACAGAAAAGAGAAATTAAGGAGTATCTAATTATCGAAAGCGGTCGGGTGGGCTTCAAAATAGGGTTACAAGGTACATCCACTAGAGGTGAGGCCCGAGGGTCAAATTGTATGTCTCAGAACTTTTTGAGTGCAAAATGAATAACACGAAAGAGGGCATGATGGGAAATTCCAGAGGTCAATTTGTATATTGTGAAAATCCGGGTGTTGTTTGCAGGCCATGGAACAATGGAAGCGCAATCATTAGCATGCCTATCCAGGAAGCTGCAATTGAAAAAGTGGCTTAAGTATGGAATAGGTAAATGGTTCGTTGGACTCCTTTTCACTAATATATTGAAATTTGTAATAGATATCCCATTACCTGGCAAGATCTTTTCTGCATGTTTCTAGGAAACTTTTGTAGCGATAGTCAATGTGACTGTCTTGTCAAGCCTTTTGTTTTTTAATGACGGTCTGTACGGTTGTTGCATGATGAACTGTTAGAATTAAACCTTGGTCATTTCATACTTTGAAGGAAGTGAGAAGGTGGTGGGCATAGTAAACAGTGACTAATAATTGGAGATTTCATGAACCCGCCAACCCAAGGATCTGTGAAAGAGATTCCATGAAATGGGCAAGTATGCAAAGCGGTCGGACGGGCTTCAAAGTAGGGAGACAATGGTTCCCTAGGAGATGTGACTTCCCAAGGGTCGAATTGTATGTCTCAGAACTTTTGAGTGAAAAATGTGTACCATAAAAGAGGGGATTATGTGGGAGTCTGGAGGTCAATTTGTATATGGCAGAAGTGTGGGAGTCTGTAGGTCAATTTGTATATGGTAGAAGTCTGGGAGATCTCCTCGAGCCTTTCGCTCATTAATGACATGTTTAAGGTTCCTGCATGACAAAGTGTTAGCATTAAATATTACTAATTGCATATCCATAACGAAGTACGAAGGTGGCGAGGACATGGAACAACAATTAAGGAATGGCTAATTATCGAAAGTGCTTGGCCAGGTTTCAAAATAGGGCTACAAGATACAACCAGTAGAGGTGAGGGCCCAAGGGTCAAACTGTATCTCTCAGAAGTGTTTACCACAGAACGTGTAACACGAAAAGGGGCATGATGGTGCATTCCTGCAGACAAATTGTATATCACAAAACTCCAGGTATTGTTTGCTAGTCACAGAACATTGGAAACACAATCCAGAGCCCGCCAGTCCAAGAACCCGCAATCGAAAAAGTGTCTAAGTATGGAACAGGGAAACAGTAGGTCGGATTCGATACACAGTGGTTGCAGCATGTGAAACCATGGAAATGTACCATGTCATGAACATACAACCAACTTGCGGCTAAGTATTGAAAGGAACGACGGACGATCGAGCTCGTGACTAGGCATTCCAATGAACAAATTTTATATCACGAAACTCTGGGTACTGTTTGCAAGTCGTGAAAGATTCGAAACACAATTTTGAGCCCGTCAGCCCGAGAACCCACAATTGAAAAGGTGTCTAAGTATGGAATAGGGAAACAGTAGCCCGGACTTGTTTCAAAATAGGGTGACAAGGTTTCCCCAGAAGACGTGAGGCCCCGACTGTCAAATTATATCACTCAGAACATTTGAATGCATAATGTGTAACACAAAAGAGGGGATGATGTGGGAGTCTGGCAGTCAATTTGTATATCACGGAGGTCCGAGTGTTGTTTGTAGGTCATGAAACAATGGAAGTTAATCTAGAGGTCGGAATAATTAATGTGCATTAGGAAGGGTGTGATTGTGATGGTAATGGAAGGGAGCCATAAATGGTTTGAAACTTTTTATAAACCCGGGTAAAGTGAAGCTTGCGAGTTGGAGGAGCCCGGGGTGGAATTGTAGATCACAAAATTTTTTGGGTGCAAGATGTATATCATGGAACAGGTGGAAAAAAATTTCTAAGTATAGAAAGAAACGAAGGTCATTCTGAGTACTGTACATGGTGGTTTAATGCGTGTTAATGGTTCCAATTATTTTGTACCAGAGTGTTCAGTTTCCACTAGTAAAACCATAATTAATGTGCATTGGGAAGGGTGCGAAGGTAGTGGGGATGGAAGGAAACGATAGATTCTTTGAAACTTTTGTGAACCCTGGTAGAGTGAAGCTTGCGAGTTTGAGGAGTCTGGGGTGGAATTGTAGATCATGAAAGTTTTGAGTGAAATATGTGTATCACGGAACAAGCAGCAATAGAGTTCGAAAGCACCAACCCCGAAAACTGCAGACATAAAATTGGATAAGTATGGAAAGGAATGGCGGTCGATCGGACTCGTCATGTGAGGATATAGATAGAGATGAATATCTTGCAGTCTTCCAATCCAAAAACCTACAATCATAGAAAGGAGACTAAGTATATAACCAGAAAGGGATAATAGACGGGAAGAAGAAAATGGAAAAGGGGCTAAGTATCTCACAGTACAAAATCTATTGTCCGTTTATTAATGCCAATCTTTTCAAACCCCTAGTGAGTTCTGATTAGTGAAAGAATAAATTGCAGATCACGGAAGTTTTTGGGTGCAATATGTATATGACGGAACAGGGGGCATAAGTGTTTGATACCGCAAACCTGGGACCCGGTGGTCAGATAATTGGCTAAGTATTGAAAGGGACCGCAGTCATTTGGGTTCATGGTGTGAAGATATAGATGAATATGAGCATCTGCCAATACGTGAACTCAAGAATCCGTGATCATAGAAATGCGACTAAATATAGAACCACAAAGGGATAATAGAGGGGAAGAAGACACGGAAAATTTAAAGAGAATTTGTTTATATTTGTTCCAATATTATTCCTATTAATATATATTAATAGATTGTTTGTGGTCCAAATGTAAAGCATCTTCCAATTTGCAGGGTGTTTTTCGGTTTGTAAATTTCGTTGAAATACATAAGCATTAGAATATATATATATATATACACACATATGTCATAACATTTTTTTATATGCATAGATATTATCAAATAGAAGAAGTTGTAATATATGCAAAATATTGAACAGGAACATGACGTCAACACCTGAGTTGCCTTGTTAAAGTAGAGTCATTATTTCATTCTATTTACAGGACCCAGAACAATGAAAGCATGATGGGTCCTCCCATTTATTTCTTAAGTATAGGGTGGGCGCCACATAAGTATGGACTATCACAAATTATTCTTCCATGTAAAATGTAAGGAATGAAAAGAGTAGCTTTTATTTAAATAGAAGTGTTGGGCAGCAGAAAGAAAAGCATGTCGTGCATCTTTAACCAAACATAACCAAAAAAAAAAAAAAAAAAATATCAGACAT
>JZKD02S1607992.1:135310-164771 GCA_000966675.3 Picea glauca | reverse complement strand
CAAAAATAATTATGTTTTATCCCATGGCATAAAAATTAAAACAAATAAAAGGGGAGGCAGGTGTCGGGGGGAGTTCTTTTTGGGCCTAGAGGAAATAGAGTTTTGGACTACTTCTAGAATTTGGGGATGGAAACAAACAACAAAGCAGAGGCTTATGCCCTTCTTCAAGGGATCCACTTGACAAAACAAAGGAAAATTCAAATTTTGAATGTAGTGGGAGATTTGAAGACAATAATAAGGACAATGATATCGGGCTCCACTCCTCGTAACACGAGCCTAAGAATCCTAATAGACAAAATTCGCCTCCTCGCAAGTTCCATGCAAGTCAATTATTTTCACGTCCTATGAATCAATAAAGATGAGGCAGATAAAATGGCCAATAAGACCATTGACAAGGCCCCAGGTCTCTTGTGTTGATGATTACAGTTGCGTGAGACATTCTCCAGGACACATACTGATTAAGTTGACCTGAGAGACAGCCCATGAGATGGATGTGTGGTTCCTATCTGAGACAGAACTGGAACGTAGTGATGGCTTCCTCCTTACAGGGAGTTGAGAAGAACTCCAGATGATTCTCCTGTGTAACACATTGAGAAAGGAGATTTGTTGAGTTGGACGTGCCTGTGGCTCAGCACAAGGTAACGTGTGAATTCTCATGAGCTGGGTCCATCGTTATGAGGCGGAGATGAAGACGATGTATTAGACTCCTCTGAGCAGAGAGTTGAGATGATGAACTCTAGATGACTCTCTTGTGTAATGCAGTGGGAAAGAAGATCTGTTGAGTTGGACGTGCCTGTGGATGAGCACATGTGAACGTGATCCTAGTGGTTAACCACTAATGAGTGTGGTTTTCCTGTGAGACGCAGTGAGATAGAGATATGGACATCCTTGTGGATGTGCCCCTAGTGGTTGAGCACTAGTGGGTGTATGAGATCTCTTGCTATATTGTTCAAGAATCAGACTTACATGTAACTCTATTTGTAATGTAAAGGGTACAGGTCGGCCCCACCTTAATGTAAAAGATAATTAATATGGTAATTATTAATTATATTTCGAATTATTGAAGTCGGACCTATTATGCCAATAGACACATCATTTGATGTGACAAGTCTTATATAAATAAAGGTGAATCCTCATTGAGGAAACACACTTATCATTGTGTCATCTCATGATTTCAAAAGTTGTGATATGAAATTATGAGAATTACAACACCCTCTTGTGTGCTAGGTTTGGTGAGGGTGTGGGAGGTCTTTCTCTTGAGAATATAGCAAAGGATTGGTTGGGTTTTCTTTCCTTGTTGAGAAGGGTTTCCCATGATACTTCTTGTGTTCTTGTGCATGGTTATTCTTCATGTGATCTTAGCTTGTTGCAGTGGTTATGGTTCAATTTATGCTAAACAATAAGAAAAATCAAAATGCATCAGCTTACCATAAAATCAACATGGTTTCATAACAGACGTGAAGAAGATAATTGAATAGTCAAATGAAGGATTAATTTCAGACCACATGCTACCATTGGGAGGCCGATCTAAACTAATAAGCATAATCGTCACTGATTTTTGTGTGGCTCGTTGGAGGGCGGATCTCATCCTAGAGAAAACTGTGGCACCTAAGTCTAAATCGTGAGCATTAAAAGGGGGTCGAAATCCACTTGTTGATTCATGAGGATCGTAACAAGCTGACAGGAGGCTTGTGAAAGTCCAGTCGCATACTATTGGAGAAATAGTTGGAAATTGAGGTAGAGGAACCCAGAGCAGAGGAGAGATAGACAATAAGGGACAAGGCTCGACACCTTGACTGACACCGAAATCATTTTGGCAGACGAAGATTACAGAGATGAAGAGACCGTGAGATTCTTCATCCTTTTTCACTCAAATACAACATACTTATCCCCGCTTACAATGAGCATCTCAATATTTCTCTGGTGACCTACCTCATCTTCAAGCACCTCAATGGTCGACAACCATTAAACATAACAAGAGATAACTGGATCCCAATTGTACCCAGATAAGCATGAAGTTACGTTTTGAGTCCTGAGTTTTGCCTGTCCAAAAATTATAAAAATCAAACACTGGGCTATGGACCAGTCTCTTCTAAATATGTGTTTTGGAAATAAATTGTTAATAAGAGGTTGAATTTTCAAGCACCTAAACTCTTATCATAGGATCTGTGCAACTTGAATAAGACAATAGAAAACTCTTTCAATCGGAGTTAGCGATGGTAAAAACGAAATAGTCACCTTCAACACTCAAACTCGAGTCCAAACCCCCTTGAAGACATGTTGCTGCGTCAATACGGCCAACATACTGCATCCAACGCCTGGTGGAAATCCCGACAACCATGACAACTCACAGATGTAGTGTATCTCAATGGTTGAGGCCATCTGCAAGACCTGGGTGAATTCATTCATGGCATCTAGGCTGGACCTAGAACCCACTTCATCAACAAAGGGCCATTTACCAAACCAAAATAAAAACAACAGAGATGAATCATAAAGTCACAGCCACGAATGCAATATATCTCAATGTTCAAGGTGCAAGTCTTGGTTGAACTTGGCAGGATAGATACCCCTAAATTATGGCATCCAGGTCAAATGTAGAGTCAACATTCTGAGCGGTTACTTGAATTGAAAGATTTAGTGCTTTTGATACTGCATATATATGAGGAAGTAAATTAGGTAGTTGAGAAGTATGGAAAAGAGACTATGGAATCCTTGACATCATTTACAACTACAATTCATGATCTACTACGCCATAAGGAATGTGGGAATCTTAGAGAAGTGAAGTCTCTACACAAGTTGAATCATCCCAGCGTCATAAAAGCTCAAGTAGGTAGAGGAGCTTTCGAGAAGAAGTTTGATAATCAAAATTTTGATTCTTCATCTTATGCACTACTAGACATTGCAGTAGCCCTTCAAGTGGGAGTGAAGAACAGGAGTAAGAAGGTTGCAGAAATTTGTGGTCTTGTAATGAGGAAAGGTGAAAAGAAAACATCCACCAATCTAGAGAATTTGGTTTAGTTGATAGTCAGATGCTCAGAGGATATTGAGCCATCCAAAAGGGCATAAGTGACAGGAAATGATGAATAAATGGATGTGTCATCCATTTGACAAATTATCAAACATAAAATATTGTCCAAATAATGAAAGCTTGAAGACAATTGATGTGAGATCTAGTAATGTGCAAAGACAACAACATTAGCCACTCTAAGAGAATTCAAGGAATGTCATTGCTCATCATGACATTGACAAACAAGCAGAACCTCCATTGGTGTACATTCTCAAGTATGCACTTATATATATTATTTTCATCATTGTCATAACGGTACTTCTAGGAGGAAGAAACCCTTGGTGCAATCATGGATACAAAGGAATATTAGTATATACAGAAGAATAACACACTGGACTCCAGGTTTGATTGTTTTAATTATCATGCTACATTACAAGTAGGTGTTGTAGCTGTGAAAACAATCCTTAAATTGTTTTGATTCTAGAGATGTACTCATGAATCTCCTCTAGGAGATATTCTTGTCTTGTTTCCTTTCATTTGTTTCCTTGTTCTAGGCAGGTTAACAACAAAGGAAGATTTTTTTCCTTCGAGACTTTAGAGGGAGTCACATGAATCAGAGGGAGTCAAAAATATTTGAGAAGAAGGAAAATACAAATACCTTCTCCCCTTCAACAGTTCAAAGGGAGACAATTATTGATCCAAGTTAATCCAGTTGTTCCAGTTGATATTCCCAGAGACTTTGCAGTAGGCCATAAAAGGCCTGTATGGGCTTAACAAACTCTGCAAGAGGCAAAAATACATGCAGTTGATGGAAGTGTCGAGAAATACAAAACGAGACTTGTAGTCAGAGGATTCTCACAGAGGGAATGAGCTATGATGAGACATATTGATCTAGTAGCCCGATGCACTTCCATCCATGAGTTGGAAACTACATCAAATAGATGGATACTTGATGATTTTGGGCTTCAACAAGAGTGTTGTTGATCCAAACCTATGCTATTACATTGTTGGTGACGAAAGCCTAATTTTGATGATTTATTCAGGAAGTCGTGTTTTTAGATACAAGCAAACTTTGACTTATGATTTCGAGATAAAAGATCTGAGTATGATGCACTACTTATTGGTACAAGAAGTATCACAGAGGACCAATGAGACTTTTCCTAAGTCAAGGAAAATATACAGTGGAGATATTAAAGAAGTTCAGTATGACAGAATACAAATCCATGTATATACCGATGGTGATGGATTTGACGAAAGAATAAATGATGATGATTCAGACAAGATTAATCCACATGTGTACCGACAACTGATTGGGTGATTGATGTATCTAGTTAACACCAGACCTCGTATATGTTATGCAGTGAATGTGCCTATTCAATCCATGAGTCAGTCGAGACAGACTCACTGGATAGAAGTAAAGCATGTATTGAGATATATATGAGGCACAATTGGATATGGACTGAGATATGTCTCCAATGTGAACTTGAGTTTGCAAGGATATGTCGATACAGATTGAGCAGAGTACAGTGGACCAAAAGAGCACATCTGGTTGTTGTTTTACCGTGAAGTTTGCCATGGTTTCCTGGTGCAGCAGGAAACAAATCTTTGTAGCCTTGAGTACCACGGAAGTAGAGTATATAGCATTGAGTGTGTGAAACAATGTGGCTTCACAAGCTTCTGACAGATTTACTTGATCATGAGATGGATTCTATGATAACCAGAGGTGTGTGTAAATCTCTTTTAAAACTCGGTGTTTCATGATATATCGAAACACGTTGAGATAAAATATCATTATATCAGAGACATGATGCAGAGGAAAACAATACACTTGTTGTACCTTCCTACACATGAGTAGATTGTAGACATCTTCACCAAATTGGCTTGGTGAAGAATACCTCCCTAGTTGAGAGGGAGTGTTGATGACTACAACCAAGACAAAGTTCGAATTACTTCTGTGTGAGACTTGGCCTGATGGAGAATGCCTCCCTAATTGAGAGGGAGTGTTGATGATTACATTTGCGTGAGACATTCTCTAGGACATAGACTGATTAAGTTGACCTGAGAGAGAGCCCCTGAGATGAGTGTGTGGTTTCTATATGAGACAAAACTGGAATGTAGCAATGGCCTCCTCCTTACAGAGACAGAGAGTTGAGAAGAAATCCAGATGATTCTCATGTGTAACACGGTGACAAATGAGATCTGCTGAGTTGGACGTGCCTGTGGCTGAGCACAAGGTGAACATGTGAATTCCCATGAGCTGGGTGCATCGTTATGAGACAGAGATGAAGACGATGTATTAGCCTCCTCTGAGCAGAGAGTTGAGATGATGAACTCCAGATGACTCTCTTGTGTAATGCAGTGGGAAAGAAGATCCGTTGAGTTGGACGTGTCTGTGGATGAGCACATGTGAACGTGATCATAGTGGTTGAGCACTAGTGAGTGTTGTTCTCCTGTGAGACGTAGTGAGATAGAGATATGGACATCCCTGTGGATGTGCCCCAAGTGGTTGAGCACTAGTGAGTGTATGAGATCCCTTGCTAAATTGTTCAAGAGTCAGACATACCTGTAAACCTATTTGTAATGTAAAGGGTACAGGTCGGCCCCACATTAATGTAAAATATAATTAATATGGTAATTATTTAATTATATTTTGAGTTATTGAAGTCGGCCCTATTGTACCAATAGACACATCATTTGATGTGACAAGTCTTATATAAATAAAGGTGAATCCCCATTGAGGAAACACACTTATCATTATGTCATCTCATGATTTTAGAAGTTGTGGTCTAAAATTATGAGAATTACAACACCCTCTTGTATGCTAGGTTTGGTTATGGTGAGGGAGGTCTTTCTCTTGAGAATATAGCAAAGGATTGGTTGGGTTTTCTTCCCTTGTTGAGAGGGTTTCCTGGGATACTTCTTGTGTTTTTGTGCATAGTTATTCTTCATGTGATCTTGGCTTGCTGCAGTAGTTATGGTTCAGTTTATGCTAAGCAATAAGAAAAATTAAAATGCATCATCTTACCATAAAATCAACATCTTGGGGGTTAGTGGTCGTGAATGCTCAGCCCCCTTGCCATGAAACTAGACCATAGACTAATTATCAGGGCCCACGTTCTATGGGGGGCGACGCGTGGCTGGCTAGCGTGACGTATGCTCTCCAACCCACAAATTTGGACATAAGGTCGAGATCTTTTAAGGCAGGTTATTGTGTTGCCTGTGAGAAGTACCAACGAGCCATCATGAGGAAGAGATGAGGTCCTCACACAGGTTCTCTCGTGTGTTTCAGGAGGGAGGATTGATGTAGGAGCATCGTCAGCAAAGCCCATGTGGAGGGACAACTCAGCGCCATAGCGCACCTTTTTAAATTAATTAGAATCTAAAAGCTGGCGTTTATTTTGTAGATCTATTTTGAACAGATGATTGAAGAAGAGTGAAATGCTCAAAAAATGAAAGATCGCGAGAGGTCTGGGAGTTTCACTCTTAGTATTGAATGTAACCGAGCTTGAGTAGTTTTTAGTTGTTACTTCGATAGGAGAGGTATTCAAAGGGAACCTTAGGAACCTTCTTGTATATGTAGATGCATGGCATGCCCAAATGAGGTTGTTGGAGGAGTATTGTCATTGAATAGGAAGTAGAATAGTGTGTTTTGAGAGAGCTGAGACTCTATTACAGTCCAACCTGCACATATTTTAATCGGACATTCATCTTAATAGAAAGAAAACAGTTTTTCCTGCATATGAACTTTCTGTGTGTTTATGTATTTGCATTCATTGTTATGCTTTTATATGTCATTCATGTTTTGAATGTATGAACTGGTGAAGAATTGAATAAGTTTCAATTGTTTCTCTTCTTTGAGTTTTCGAGTGGAAGGAGTGTACATAGTCAGCAAGGAGTGTGTTGACAGAGGTGAATTAACCTCACAGAAGCTCAAGAGAGGTAGTGTTGATCTTCATCAGTAGAAGTGCAAGGAGTGCACAGAAACAACTCTGTGTTGAGTTCAGAGAGAGACAAAGTTATAGAACACTCTGTAAAGAGGAGATCTGCAAGGTGTGCATCGAGAAAGAGGAACGCCAGGAGGGAAAGAAGAATTTATTTTCAAGAAATCCTTCAGATCTGAGGTTGATGAAATCCCAGAAATGCAAGGAGTGCATGGGAAATCAAAATCCTCCAAGGATCAAGCCCAGAAGGGATAGCGCTTTTCATAAGTGCAAAAGAGACCCAATAGACAGACTCAAAGGAGGAGCAAAGGTCGAATCCTTTGAATACTTAGAAAATATTCTAAGTCAGAAGAGATCAGAATCTCATGAGAGAGGGCAACAATGGCCGTTGGGTCACAATCTAGAAGATCCTTCATTGTGGAAGAAAGGAAAAGTTTGAGATTTGAGAGTTCCGAAGTCCGGAATTTCGAAATGACCCTAGCCATCAATCTGGAAGAGGGAGATCTGAACTGTTGGAGGTAGATATCAGTCATTCGTTTAGGAGCACTGTCAAGATCGTGGGATCGATGGTCACCTCGCATTGTGGGGATAGAAGGTGCTCGAGCTTTACAAATTCGAGGGAGAGCTGCAATCCAAACCACGGTTTTGGACAAAGGACGTGTGGAAGCTCAAGGTAGTTTGGTCTCAAACCACCTTCGAGCGTCCCCGCAATCGCGTGTTTACGTGAGGTCACCACCCAAAGTCACCTCTAAGGAGGAGACAAGGAAAAGGGGAGAGTGGACTTGCTAAAGTCCTGAAGTTTCGAAATGATTTGGGATCGTCCATCATCTAGAAGGACGCGTGGTGGAAATCCATCAGTTCGGGTGAAGGCGCTCCGAGTGGAACGAGCGCACAGAAGTTTGAAACTTCTGAAGCCCGAAGAGCCGAAGAGTCAAAGAGCCGAAGCACCGAAGATCTGAAGAGATTTGGACCATTAGATCCAGAGAGACACGTGGTGACAAATCACAAGCTTTGGGTAAATTGCATTTGGGTTTCAGTTGAAAGTTGAAACTTCCGAAACCCAAAGACCCGAAGTGAATCTGGGTCGTCAGATCCAGAGGACATGTGGCATGAATTTGTGGATTCCAGGTAAAGACCCAAAGTAAGTTTCAAGCGGACACGCGACAGAAATCCTCATACTTTGAAGGGAAGTGAAAGTTGAGACTTGAAAATTCCAAAGGCCGAAGACGTGAAGGGATCACAACCATTGATCTGGGGGATACACGTGTCAGTGGATTATCAACTATGGATAAAATCCATTGGGGAAAGTCAAGAGTTGAGATTTTCGAAGTCTGGAAATCTAAAGCAACGAGAGTCATCGATGTGAAGGTGGACACGCGATGCCAGATCTAGAACTCTGGAGGAAAGTGGAGGGGGAAAGGTCTGAAGATTCGAAGAATATTCCGATCATTGATCGAGGAGGGATCTGAAGGACCATTGATCTGGTTGAGAAGACTAAAGTTCCGAAGCAGGAGCACAACTGTTGATTGGGGAGAACATGTGTTAGTAGATCTTCCACTTCAGAAGATAACTAGTAAGAGGAAGCCAGAGTTTGAGATTTGAACTCCCGAAGCACGAAAGGAGAAATCAACCTTAACTGTTGATTTAGAAGGGAGTTACGTGTCGACAGGTCATAGAGACCTTGGAAGGAACGTGAAAGGCAGGAGAAGAGGATAGATAACATTTGTTGATCACAGATCATCGCTGAAGGCAAGAGATCGACAAACGAGAAGGATTGCGGAGCTAGAACTTGCTCAGATGATAAAAATCTGAGGGCGGGCTACAATTTCAACCACGGTATCAACAAAAGGATCTATGGCACCTTGTAGTGAGTTGCGGGGCGAAAAGCAGGTTGGCCTAAAACCACCCTTGGCCGTGCCCACAATCACTCACTTGTGTGAGGTTGTATCCTAGGGGCATATGTAGAAAGGGGCTAGTGGAGAGGAGCTAGCGCCCGCAAATTGAAGAGCGCCCAGAGCACTAAGAAGAAGGCCCGCTGGTTCCATGGAACCTTCGCTAGAGGACTGAAGGGGCCTGTGTTAATTCGCAAATGAGACCGTTACGGTCTCGGAGATCCAATTCGGTTCGGAATTGAAGATCCTAGATCAGGAGGTCGCGCAACCCCGAGGAGAGGAGGGGGGGTCTATATCAAGGATTCAGGGGCAGTGAATGAGGGACCAAAAGGAATGATTGGACAGGGATGGTGATTTCAACAGACATCAACTCAAGTTCTTTGCCACCCTTCGAAAGCCTTTGGCATGACGGTTTCTGGATGGACAAGGTACTATCCAAATCCATGTATCATCACTCCTATCATTTCCCCTCGTACTTGAATTACCACATGATTTGCTACAACATCATGAAGGATTATGGAAGTATTCACCCCAGGAATTTAAATAAATCCCTATGCCTCTCAGCTTTGGCCTGTGCATTTTTCTCTAGGTGGTCTGAGTGGTTTCTTTCTGGACTAAGCGATTTCCTCTTTCTGGGTGGACTTTCCAGCTTAGCATGGCTGCAATTTTATCCCTCTATTGCCCCTTGATTTAGTGCAGCCAAAGTGTGGCTCGGTCTCTCAGCTAGAGCCACCCTCCTCTCCCCGGTCCTTGGAAGTAATTCCCCTTCAGAGTCAAGGCATTGTGCAGTTTGGTTCTGTTGTAGAAGCATGGATGATAAGGAGAAAAAATCAATACAAGATTAGTTGGATCCCGAATTTGAGTGCGCAGAGTGTTACAAGTTAAAAATTAAATATGGATCCATCAGCTCCATAGTCTCCTTTGAATTAGAAACTTTGTCTCAACATCGACTTCTCATCAGGAAACTTCAGGATGAAGTGTTTGCACAACGTAGTCAAATTGAAGACCTCCATTTTTGTCTCAAACAGTGCAAGAAAAACCAAGGTCAACCCTCAACCTCGACCAACAACATGAACGCGTCAAGGAATATCTTAGAAGCCTCAATGGGCCCGATTCCTAACCTCAATGAACCAATTGAAGTAGATTGGGACCAACAAGAAATCCAAGTTATCAAGCAAGAACCTGGTAGATGATTTACTCTAAAAATGCAATAGTCATGTTTTGTTTATCTTTATGTATTAACAATATTTTTTATCAGTTGTATGCCTCTCAGATTAGAAGTATCTTAAGTTTTTGGACAGTTCTTAAGGACCCAGACATAATTTTTGTAAACTCTGGACTAGTCTTAATATATGAAGGTCTCTGAGACCTTTCAAAGCTTGTATTTTGTATCTCAGTGGTCTTAACCACACCATTTTAATGAAAAGATTCCCTAGTTCCTGTGAAAAAATAAAAATAAAAACAAATAATAAAATCATGTTTTTGACATACATACTTTTAGAAGGTTCAAATGGTCACGTGATTTCAACCCTGACAAATGGTATTGCATAGTGAAGTTGCGTCATAGTCAAGACCCATATAAAGAAGGCACCTTCACACCCAATATAACTTCCTTTGCCAAAGAAATATCATCTTTTTTCAAAATCCATGGGACGTCGCCTTCTTTGAAAGACCAAGAGGGACCGGCCTCTCCTCTACTTTCTTGTCTTGGCCAATGTTTCTTTTTAGTTTTTGAAGAAATAAGATATCTCCTAACATCCAATGTGTCACTTTCTTTTGATGATACGTGCCTCCATAAAGAAGATGAAACATTTTTAATTATATGCATGGGATCTAGTAAGTGGGCAATATTAAGATGCTCCCAATATGGGATCTCATAAAAGATAGATTTCCTTTTCATCCCAATGGGTAATTTCTCAACATAGGTGTCGGAGAATTTTGGATCTTCGAACATATGCTCCCCATTTGAATCGAACATTTATGTAATCTCTTTCTCCTTCTCTCTCTCATATTCTCTAAACCATTTTGTTGGTGTCATTATTGCAGGCCATTGGGTTCTCTCTGGCTTACCATTGAAAGAAGATGTTGCTCTTCTGTAAGGGTGTTTTTCTGGGAGGAATACCTTGGAGCAGTCGTACACTAACTTTCGTAGGTGGTTGGACCACCTAGCCTTCAGAGAAGGTCCACAACATTTACATCCATGATACCCTTTTGTTACAAGACCTGCGAAATTATTAATATATACAGAGCACATTATCGTTGAAGATCAGAACAATCAAAGTGAATTAAATATGCCAAAAAATATTGTTACATATATAAACAAATCAATAAACATGTGATTTACTAGAGCAAACTCCTAAGCTCGGATAATCATGTGTGGTGTAAGCACATATGTCGTACAACGTAAAACTCCTCTCTGTTGCGATGGGTCTTGATACATCCTATACATGTATCCCTTCCCATAATTCCTTCAATTCATCTTCCAATGGTTGTAGGTAGACATCCATATTTTTCACTTGTGTTCTACCAAGGACTATAAGATCCAACATAAGATGTTCATTCTTCACGGATAACCATGGTGGGATATTGTTATTGATCACTACTACAGGCCAAACATAATAGTTGGTGTTTTGAAGGGAATATGGGTTGACGCCATCCATGGCTATGTTGATTCGTAGACTTCGGACTTCATCCTTGAATTTTTCGAGCCATGTATCCTCTGTATGCTTCATGGCTATTGAATTTTTTGGGACTTGCATAACTCTCGATTCACTTCTGTGCGAGGTATGCCATCCTTGCAACATAGCTAATTCTTTGCAAGGAAAGAACCTTTGAATCCTTGGGATTATAGGCATGTGCCTCAATATCTTATGAGGAGGACCATGTGATTTTCCCTTTTTATTTGATTTATGGTACCTATCATGCCCAAATTTCATACATATCTCTTTGTCTGCATATTCTCCTCTATATAGAATACAATCATTCAAACATGCATGATATGATATGTACTCAACACCCAACATTTTCAATATTTGCTTTACCTCTTCGCAGCTACCTGGCAAGACATTATCACTCGGAAGAACCTTATATTTGAATAACCTGTAGTTAGTGGGCAATAGAAATGTACAATGTCATTTAATGTTCATAAAATCAACCATTTTTAATGTTGATTGTGTGACAAGATTTCTCAAAATATAAGGGACTTGATGGTCAGTTACCTCAATATTACTGAGAAATACGCATTTGACATGCTAAACTTTGCTTTCAAGTTGTACAGTAACATTATTGTACCCAACTCGGTAGACTTTGACGGGCTAGGTCCAAAGAGGGGTGGTGGAAGCAGATTTTAGGCTTTCGAAAAATGTATCAATGACATGAACATCATCCCCTACATCATCGTTCTGGAATGCATCTAACAACATTATCTCCATGGCAGTAGTATCCCATAAATAATCATCCATATGAACCTCTATTTGATTGACTCCATTGCAAATTTGTGAAGAACTACTATTGTTGTAGTCACTCCTAATTGGTGAATCTTGATGTAGTGGGAATTCAACCATTCTTGGTATGCTTCCTCTTCGAGTTGTGCTCTTATTTCAGCCTTCTCTTGATTTGACATTGTAGTGGGGTGCAATGGAAGATGGTAGGTAGGTCGCTCATCATTTGAATCCTAATTTCAAAAATATTGAACATTAGTACATCGATAAAATTAGTAAGCATAATGCAATTGGTTTGTTCAAATTACATTATACCAAAGAATTATTACCATCGTTGACCCAGGATTGTGACTGGAAGATGGCATGTAACGATTGGCAGGATAAAGCGGTTGTCCATTTTCATCTACCAACTGCTTGTGGCATGTTGCTCCTAATAAGAGCTTCCAACGTTTTTGAATTGGTGGAATATTTTATGCATCTAAACTCGATTATGAATCAGGATCCTAGAAATTTGGAAACATTTTTATTCAGATTAACATGGATAAAAAAACAAATTCAATTAGATAATCGAAATATAAATAAAATCTGAACTTACTGGAGATGGAAAGGGAGAACTCCGTGATGGACTTTGAGCAATATGGAATGGGATGAAATTTGAAGAATTGGTCATTTGATATTATAAGCTTTTCTCCATGCATTTGAGCAAAATCATCAATAACTTTTTAAGAATAATGCGACTTTAAATAGAAAATGTATACTATGAAGTATTGCAAGTCATGTGGATGCATCCTAAAAGACAATTTAAGATGAATATACTATTTTATGTGCAAATAAAAATTCAGATAACTTTTAAAGCATAACAGTGTGCTATATTAAACCAAACGCACCGGTGCGTATATAACAATGCAAAATACTGGGGTGTTTAATTACTAATCGCATCGGTGATCAAGATTTAAAATAAAAAAAGAATTATATGATATTGGTGCTCCAAAAATATTTAATGCACCGATGCGTTTCAGAAACAAACGCACTGGTGCATTATATTAATAAATGCACCAATGTTTCGAAAAACTTAAGAAAAAAAACGGGACTTTGTTTTTTTACAACTGAAAACTGAGCTTGAATTTATTTTTCAAAAATCTAATTTCATGAAGTCCTTTAAATAGTAAGAAGTTATTCACTAATTCATTATTTTTCCAAAATTTACAGGGGAGAGATTTGCAAGAGAGACATACCGGGGAGCGTTGTGGAGCAACAAAATACTTTGAGATAACATAATTATTCAGAAAATCAAAATTTGAAGGGTATGGTGATTCACTCAAAACCCTTTTCATAAAGTCTTTTAAATAGTATTAAGATATTCATTATTTCATTATTTTTCCAAATTTACAGGGGAGAGATTTGCAAGAGAGATATACTGGGGAGCACTGTGGAGCAACAGAATTATTCAGAAGATCTGAATTTGAAGGGTATGGTGATTCACTCAAAACCCTTTTGGAGAAACAAAATTATTCAGAAAAAAAATAAAAATTTTCATACTTACCTTAAACCCTTGCTTCTTCTTAGTTATGTGACTGCAAAATTTCACTTTAGGGTTTAACTCCCTCTATCACTTCACAATTAGGGATTTTATTTTTAGGCATTTTATATTTAATGGGTTTGTGTTTTTATATATAAGGTGTTTGGCCTGTGATGCAAGGGAACCACTTATTGCATCAGATCTAAACCCTCTCGACCCTGTCACGTTTAAAAAAAAACAGTTTATGGTTATCGGTGCACCTATTTGACTATAACGCACCATTGCGCTTAATGATAAAACACACCGAAAATGTTGTAACATAATTTTTAAATTTTTTCATTCATTTATGTGTAATTTTTTTCGGTTATTTTTTTTGTCCATGGTATTTTTTTTTCTTCTTTTATTCTAGTCGTGGTGCGGTTATCGATATATATATCGCACCATTGTAATTTAAAGTAAGTTTTCTTTTAAATATTTTTTCCTGTCATTGTGTTTCCTATATCAAACACATTAGTGCATTCATATTATTACAATGCACCAGAAACCATATTTGTTTTTTTTTTAGCTGAAAATTATGTGATTTATTTATAAAATATATTTAAAAGCTTATGTATTGAATGGTACAGATTGTATATTGATAAAAACAAATGTGTGAGAATAGTTCAAGTAACAAAAATTTTGATCGACACAATGATACACATCCAAAAAAGCAAAAAAGACAAGTTCTTTGTAAATTATATACAAAGTTAATATGTTTTAACTATATGTAAGTTTAACTAATATTTATTGGTTAGTGTGTGTCGTGCAAAACCACTATATTAAGAAGCTCAATAAGATTCTTTGTGATCTAAGTGCAGAAAAGTGTAAAAGCTTGATGGAAAAATTGCAAAATGATGAATGAGGTGAATGAAAAAATACTATTCAATATGAGTTCTTTTTTGAATTTTCATTTATATCATAGTTAATAATATTAGATAACATGTTTCAAACAATCTATTAATTCACATGTGTTTAATCTTCTACAGGGACCAACAACGAAGGAACGAAATGTAGTCCTAAGAAAATAAAAATTATAGAAGATGTAAATGATGATGAGTTGGTCCTTAGCTCATTTGGAGTGGTGCTAAAGGTTAATGAGAGGGAAAAAACTTTTACAAAACCATGAGGGATATAGTGGAACGAACATATATACGTACTTTCCACTTACAATACATAAATCAATCCAATGATTCCAAGAACAAGGTTATATCTAAACCACATGAAGCGTTTCCAGAGCAATGGTCAATGAGACTTGCAATAGGAAAAACATACAACAATAAAAAATAATCATTCAAAAAGTAATATTCCTAAAAATGCTTTAAGTCTAGAATATGTATATATTACTATAAAACATTCATTTATTAATATCAAATTTGTTATATTCAGTTTTCATATATCAATATAAAAATAGTTTATTGCTTGCATGTTACTTTTTTCAGGAAGATTATGAAAATCCCAAAGGATCAACGACCTGATATCCGAAATGTGCCTGTAGGAATGTCCAAAAAAGTGTACAAGGAGATGGTTAAAGAAATGGACATAATTGCATCACATAAGGAGCCATCTCAACAACAACGTGCTTAAAATGTATGAAATCATTGAATTTTTCTATTAGGTACATATAAATAAATAATTTAGTATTAAATATTAATTTTCAAGTATTTTTTTGCAGAAAACAAAACAAAATGAAACCCATTCAACACATAAAATGGGACGACGAGGAAGAAAATGGTTGATAGCAAAGTTTGTGAGTAATTGCTATTTCATTATAACATTAACTTAAGATTTCATTTTTGTATATTTTAAGTTGTTTTACATCAACCATCAATCATGTGCTAACATACAAAGAAGACCCATCGGAAGAATTGATTGGTATTGGGTTAAGTAAGGGTTGTGAGTATATGTTGGCATATCAAAAATTAATTGTGGATTTTTTAAGTACCTATGTTGTTTTACTTCTCTCATTTTATATTTAATGAAACAAAAAAATCCTTTATATTAAATCTATGATTTATTATGGGTTATAAAACCTGCAGGACACAAAGTATGAAAATGTGCAAACAAAAGAGTTGTCGAGAGAAGGCATGATATTTGGTTTTGAAAGAATGTGTATCATTTAGGGCTCAATTATTTCATGGTAAGTCATTTTTCAATTTACATTCATGTATATTATTTATTTCAATTTTCATTATTCTCACCATTATAGATACACTCATTACACTTTATTTTTATTTTTGTAGATGGAACTTGAAGAAGAGGAAAACAATCAAGACAATCAACAAAACATTTGACCAAATAATCCAAGTCATGGAAGTAGCTCGAGCACTAACAACAGTTCCAGTGAAGAATGATGATCAATATATTTGGATATCAATGCAAGTTGTTGTATTTTTTGAAATAATTGTTTGTGAAAATCAGAGATTTTGTTTAATGTAATGGACATAGTGTACTAATTGAAAGACAAGGGGTTATCAATAAGTGTCCCATTTTGTATGACAAAGAGCCTCTTATTCATTTATAAAAAAATACATTTTATTTTATTCTATTGCATTGTCCAATGTTGTTGTGAAATGTTACATCGTTGATTAAATATATGGATGATTAAATATTATAATGAAAAGATGTGAAATCTGATGATATAACAAATTAATCCAAACATCATATCCAAATGCACTACTCAAAATTTAATTTATATGAATACTATTATAAGATATATGTCAATATTTTTATGAACAATGGAATTAAAAAATAACAATAATTGCACTGTCACATGTCGATGTTTCTAAAAAGAGAAAATAAAAAATGGTGCATTTAATGCTAAAAAGCGCCGGTGTTGTAATGAAACGCGCACCGGTGCTGATATATAATTAACCAACATTGATCGTAATATTATTTTAACAACAACAATTATAATAATAATAAATGGTCTTCTGATGCGTTTAATTAAAAAAGTGCATCGGTGCTTTTGTATCATACTTCCGCATCAGTACATTCTAAATTTTATGCACCGGTTGGGTTTGTCTTGTAACAAACCGGTGCATGGTATAATAGATTTGAACGGTGCATTGTTGTTACGAACACACCGGTGCATTGTGATTTATAAGAGCATCGGTGCCCCAATATTTTTTGGACAACCCCAGTGCTTTTTATGAAATTTAAGCACTGATGCTTTAAGTTTGAGAATGCATCGACGCATGGTATCATAGATTCGACCGGTGCATTGTTGTTATTAAAACATCGGTCATTATTATTTATAAACGCACCAGTGCCCCAATATTTTAGGACTGCCCCAATGCTTTTGGTGAAATATAAGCACCAATGCTTTATGTTTGAGAATGCACCGATGCGTATACACCATGAAGCACACCGCCTAGAAAAACATTCTCAAAAACCTCCGCCCGCCCAATTTTTTTTAGTTATAATGAAGTTCTGTTAAAATATCCACAAAAACATCCGCTACCAAAAACAAATGTTTTCGCAGAGGTTTTTTTGACAATTTTTGCCAATTTTGTAACATTAAAAACCTATGTTATAACCTCTGCTACAAGGTCTTTTCCTTGTAGTGAAAAGAACACATCCTTCATACACACCTTCACGAGGAGCCACTCAAGGGAACCCATAGACCATATTCAAGAAAAGTGTCAAATTCATACTCCTACATTTTAGATGCCCTAACTTTTTGTGCCAAATCCCACTTCTACCATTACTTTTATCCACAAGAGTAGACAATCTAGTTTCCCCCCTTAAATCCTTAAACTCACAAAACTTGTATAGTTTTTCCATGGGGTAAAGTATACCCTCAATAACAACATCAAACTTGTTGTTCATATCTTTCACGACAATTTTATCAAGCCAAAAAAAAACTTTATTTCTAGTCTGAGTGAGTTGTGATGATGTTTTTCCCTTTATGACTAACTTCGTCAATGTGCAAGTACCAGTGAACCAAAATGTCTTGAAAAAGTACAACCATAACCACTTTTTTAGTAATTATAATGTCATCATGTGCAAAATTTGAATGTTGTGGGATCTCACTATCATCAACAAATAATGAAATAAACATGGCTTACACTATTACATATCAACGTGATTAATGTAAAGAGGCATCCATGAAATATCAACCAAATTGTTACAACCATGAGAAATGAAGGAAACATGTAATAAAACACATTACCTGCTCTTCCTCGTTAGCCATAAAACCACTTTATGCCTTCCAAGCAATCTAGATGGTGGGACTCCTCACCAGTCCTCGTTAGAATAGAGAGCGAAGAGGAATTATCGTGACATAGAAAGAGACAAAGTTGGTTCAAGCAATAATGCTAGGTTTGTGTAGGATTTAAACCTCGTTTTTGCAAAATATATGGTAAAATTCTCAATACTTTGAGACTCTAATATTGTTGATCAAATTTTAAGTTGACAAGTAGCATTGATCTTCACAAAATCACATTCCTTGATCAATTTTCTCCTTACTGGTATAGAAGAGAACATGGCTTATTGTCTTCCATTTCAATTCTCTTTAAGAGATCCAATGCATACATTGGTTGATAAATAAAGATACCATCATCCAATAACATAAATTGGATGCCAAGAAGAACTACAACTAACCTAAATAGATCATTTCAAACATGTCTTTCAATTTCAACTTTAGACCAAAAATGGTGTCACCATTATTTATAGTAATTTTCGGATCATCCACATAAAGCACAATCAAGAAAATACATATTTTGTATATATCACGTACAAACTATGATCTAATTCATGACGCTTGAAATGTATTCAAAGAAAGATGTTATCAATCTTGGCATACCATGCTCAAGGTTCTTGTTTCAAACCATACAATGACTTCTTTAGTCTACATACAAGATTCTTCTCCTTAACAAAACCATGTGGTTGTTCCATATATATCTCTTTAGTAAGATCACCATGCAAGAAGACGCTCTTTACATCCATTTGATGCACCTCCCAACCAAATTTACGAGCAAGAGCAAGAAATCCCTTTGCTACCAGATGGACCATAGATCTCTCAACAATACCATCCGAAATGAATTTGTTCTTATAGACCCATTTTCATTTTACCACATTCTTCCCTTGTGGATGGGAAATCAATTCCCAATTCTTGTTTTCTAGTAAGGAATTGTATTCCTTAATCATTGCATTCTTCCATTTTGGTTTGTCATGTGCATCTTACAATCACATGTTATTAGCACGTGTACCATGAGTGCAACAATGAATTTTTGTTTTTGTCTTCAATCTTCTTTGAATCATAAGCATCACCTACATTAGTGTCAGTAGCTTCAATGGTATTTTCTACCCACTTAGGATAACAAAAAATTCAACCAGAAGTCATCCCATTTGATCCAATATGTGGAGTAGTTGGTCCAAGGTTCAGACTAGTCGATCCAAAATTTGGGCAAATCAATCCGTAATTCAGGATAGTCGATTCAACAATTTGCAAATATTTGATTGACTAATTTCCTAAAATGCTAGAACAAGATGTTAGTAAAGTGACACATGAAGTCTTCTAATGAAAAAAACGTCATGTTGACTAATCTCTTCTTGCTTGATGGGATCAAATAGTTGATGTGATGTTGACTCTTTAGAATACCCTACCATGATGCATGAATCACTGTTGGGATCCAACTTCTTCCACTTCTCATTTGGAAAATGAACCCAAGCCATGCGTCTAAAGGTTCTAAGATTTATGACCAATGGTTTTCATCCACTCCATTTCTTTAGAGAGGTGACATCCCAAACTACTCTAGTTTAAATTCCATTCAATATGTAATTGAGTAGGCAACAACCTCTACCCAAAAATAGGTTGGTATTCCTTTTGCTTGCATTAAACACTAAGCCATCTCAATCAAGGTTTTGTTTTTCCTCTCAACAACACCATTCCATTAGGGATTGGAAGGTATTGCTCACTGCCATAATATAACACTCTAATATAGGTACCCCTTCAAATGCACGACCCACATGTTCTCATCCATTACTAGATCTTAAACATTTCTCAAACTCCTTGAATTTCTCAAAGACCATATCCTTTTGTCTCCAAGAAGTATACCCAAGTAAACCTAGAAAAAATTTCAATGAAGGTTAAAACTTACATTGCACCGTCAAGAGAAGGAATACTTACCATGTAGAGATCATTGTGAATAAATTTCCATTGTGTATTTTCCCTCCATGCCTTCCCTTTCTCAAACTATTCTTAGTGATGTTTTAAAAGAACACATCCCTCAAACACACTTTCACGAATAACCACTCAAGGGAACCCATAGACCATATTCAAGCAAAGTGTCAAATTCATACTCCTACAATTTAGATGCCCTAACCTTTCGTGCCAAATCCCACTTCTACCATTACTTCTATCCACAAGAGTAAACAGTCTAGTTTCCTCCCTTAAATCCTTAAACTCACAAAACTTGTATAGTTTTTCCATGGGGTCAAGTATACCCTCAATAACAACATCAAACTTGTTGTTCATATCTTTCACAACAATTTTATCAAGCCAAAAATAAACTTTATTTCTAGTCTGAGTGAGTTGTGGTATAGGCAACAAATTTGCCCTAAGTTGTGATACATGGTATACATCATTAATCACATCATGTTCACACCTAACCCTACCACTACCTAGTACAATACTAAGTGCATAATCATCTACAACAAATATCTTTCTTCTTTGGCCTTTCATGCAAAAGAAATAGAGAGGATCCATTAGCCATGTGATGTGAACATCGAGAGTCCGCTATCCATTCTTTTTTAGAAGTATGAGCATGCAATGTTTGAGAAGAACTAACAAAAAATGCATAATGAGTATCGTCTCACCTTTACTTTCTCAAGTGCATCATTGTTGGTCATCTTCAAGTCTTTTGACATCTTCCTTAGGGTCATTAGTATTCTCAATCTGCCATGGTTTCCCACAATATCAACAGGTTTTCTTATTCTTAACCTTCTTGGTCGATTTTTTACTATTAGTTGATTGCTTCCTTTTGTCAACTGAAACTTCATGACTTTGATCATGGTACCCTATGTGACTTCTCTCTTGATTCCCATCTCAACCAATTCCCCTATAATTATGTTGGCCTTTTCTCTTTGTGAAATGAGCTTGTAGCTTATCATAAAGCTTTCCTTCATCAAATAGTTTCTCTTTTGCCCTAATTGATAACTACAAAAGGAACCAAAGTTATAACCATTGTTGTCTTCCTTCCTTGAAGTCCAATTATCATGAAATTTGGAGCAAAACATCATAAGGTGTTTTCAAGTTCATTAAAATTAATTATATTAATTGACCTTTTTTCTTCGGAAAGTATTTCCCACATTCTCCCAAGTTCAATTGTACATGAGTCAAATAGTCCTCAAACCCATCAAAAGAGAGAGTTTGAAAAGAGATCAATGCTTACTCAAGTTGCATCACTTGACTTTCAAGTACTTTGTTGAACAAATTCTTCCGAACTTCAATTAGATTGTCAATCCCATTGGTATGAAATTGAATCTCCCTTTATATGTAGGTCATCATGGAACCTACAACCTCATCCTTCTTTCCATTGGGAAATAACTTCTCATGATCATTTTCAGGATCAAGAATATCAATTTTTGTAAACTACCATAGACCTTTAGTTTTCAACAAAGTCTCCATCTCCTATGCCCACATTCCCTAGTGGTGCTCGTGCTTTGAACCCACACCATTTCTACAAACCTCGATTCAAAAAAATGCAAGTCCAAAAAATAAGCCAATTCTTCCACAAATAAAACTTCTCACAAGCGTATATTCCACACATATTCCATCCACAGTCTCCCTATGATGCAACAACTTTCAAAACAACTCATAACAATAGAACCATGCAATGATCTTCAAACCCTAAGGCTCTAAAACCATGTTAGAAATCATTGTTGCATTGCAAAAGTAAACAAAAAAATCGAAGCTAAGAGTCAATGATGTTAATAGACATTGTTATATCATTGAAGCATATAATATCAATACAATGTTCATCATGATTCCTTAGATCGCTCACCATGTGAGTTCATTTGTGTATACTCGAGTATCTAACCAATCTCCCAAAAATCAAGGTTGATCTGGTTGATAGTTCAAGGCTATCCTATTTGATTAGTCAGACCTCAAATTTTGCACCAATTGGACCCAATAGGTTAGTCGACCAATCATTATCTGCCCAAATGGTCCCATTCAACCTGTTGAGGACTACTTGGTTAGCTGACCTATACACTTCAAGTTGGATTTACACATTCCAACATGCTAAAGATATAAATAGGGTTAAATCAAAATCCAAAGTTGAAGAGCCTATGATAACGCAGAATACACCTAAGTAGTTGGTGAAGGCATATCAAATTTAGGTGAAAAAACTATCATTTTTTATGGTGTGAAGACTAAAAGTTAGGAGCAATTCGAGAGCACGCATAAGGGGAAATCACAACTCACACACATTTGGAGAAATAATCCACAATAAACATTACACTTGTGACAATAATTATAAGTGGATATGAATCTCGAACCTTCGAATAATCAACTAAGAAGGATGAATGGGATGAAGCTATGTAGATTGAAATGGATTATGTTCAAACAAACTAGATGGTGGAGTTACTTAAATAGAATGAGGCAATGACATGTAGACAAAATTATCAAGACTAAGTGTACATTTGACAATACTCATGAATAAGTATAAAGTGTAGTTCATAGCCAAATTTGATGCATAGAAAGAAGGGATTGTTACGAGGATACCTTCACACTATTAGATAATACTTCTACAATTTGGGTAATGTTAGCACTTGTAGCACAATATGGATGAGTAGTTTGTTAGATGGATGTAAGCAATGATTTTTTGAATGAGTGGATAATTAAAGATGTGTATATGGAGCAACCACCTTGATTCACACAACCTAGAAATGAGAACATGGTTTGTAAATTGAGCAAGGAATTGTATGCAATTAAACAACACCCAGACTTTGGTACATCGAGATATAAGAATACTTAGGGAAGCTAGATTCATGAGGAGTGACTCATATCAAAACCTTTGTTTGAAGACCACTTAAAGTGGAGATTTTCTATTTTTTTTTGTATGTATGATGATTTAATTTTGATAGATAACAATGAAGTAGAAGTCAAAGTAGTAAAGGCTGACTTACTACACATTTTTTGGACCATAAACCTTGGTGTGTTTCACTACTATCTCGAAATTAAATTTTGGCATAAATATGGAGGTTTTTTTTCTTTGTCCTAGACTACGTATGCCAACAACCAAATTAAGAAGTTCAAAAATCACTTATTAAGATATATGACACCTTTGTGGATCCCAACACTAAACTTATTTGTGATGAATTAGGGAAAGTTGTAAGCATAGCCTTGCATAGACAATTAGTAGGTAATCTTATTTTTCTAACCATGACAAGATATGATATTTATTATGTTGTTGGTACAATATCAAGGTGCATGGTAGAACCCAATGAAAGTCATTTGAAGACAACATAAAGAATATCAAGATATGCTAACAGGTACATGGGGGAGAGGTTTGAAAGTTTCTCAACATGATGTGATTTGGAATGAGTGGGTTTCACAAATTCTACTTTGGTTCAATATGTGGATGATAAAGAAACCACATTTGGTTGTGCATTCCACTTTGGTTTTACAATTATTAATTGAAGCAGTAATAGAGAACACACAATTTCTTTATCTTCAATAGAGGCAAAGTACAAAGACACACCAAATGAAATATGTGAAGGAGTTTCACCAAAAACATTGTTGACAAATATCGGTTTGGTGGAGGATAAACAAGATTGTTAACAAATATCGATTTGGTGGAGGATAAACCTATCATTCTCTTATATTCTCTTATATGACAATTAAGATGATATTCAACCATAAAAGAATGTAATTATCCATCAATACAACAAGCATAAAAAAAACTCACATTCATTATATTAAATAGTTGCAAGAAGATACCAAATTCCAAAACATATGAATAGTTACCTTACATTCATTATATTAGATAGTTACAAGAAAAATACCAAATTCATTATATTAGATAGTTCCAAGAAGAATACCAAATTACAATGCATACGAATAACTACCATACATCTTTACCAAACCTCCAAGGAAAGATAACTTTG
This sequence comes from Picea glauca, assembly GCA_000966675.3. Lineage (NCBI taxonomy): Eukaryota > Viridiplantae > Streptophyta > Pinopsida > Pinales > Pinaceae > Picea > Picea glauca. Next base: position 140,820 of record JZKD02S1607992.1, on the reverse strand, counting down.
AAAAGTTTAGAGTGATGCTTGGCATGGGAGAACTTTTTTTCATCGAGGAGAAACATTATAAAATACAATTAAAAAACTAAGTGCACTCAAAAAAGCAAAGTGCATAATAATGAGCGAATAATTGTACATGCTCTAGTGCTTGACAAAAAGCATAGGAAAACAAGCAAAAGTTATAAGGTGTGGGCATAAATGAATAACACTAAGCATATAAGTTGCATGGCAGTACATTGGGTTTCGAGTGGAGGAGGTTGACAATAGTTTTAAGTTGGTCTATGTCAAGTTAAGTTTGATCACGAAATTTCAATGAGGCAACATAACCAACCTAAAAACCATAACCCCAAATTTTAAACGACCGTCGTGGAAGCTAATTATCAACCTAGTTTCTGATCACCAAAGTATTTACTCATATATAGAGTGAGATCTCTCACAATTGACTTTGATGGAGTTTATTGTGATGGAAATTTTGAATATGTGGTGAATGTAATGATATGTTACTATCATTTATATTTTGTGAGCATATAAGGTTATCAAGTGTGAAAGAATGTAGTAAGCCAAAGAGATGCTAATTGTGAGGGTCTTGTTAAAGAATCTTGTGAGCTAAAGAGATAATTGTTATGTGAGGGTCTTGCGAAATAATTTTGTGAGCCAAAGAGATGTTAATTGTTATGTGAGGGTTTTGAGCTTTATAGTGGGAGATTGCAAGTCATTGAATATTGATATGGACAAGGATATAAATCTATTATACATTTGCAGTTTTATAGTTAGCAATGTTTTTTGTTTTTGTTTTGTTTTGTTTTTCCTTAATTTAATTTAATTTAACCTGTAAATTTGGTAGAGTGATTGTTTTTGATATCTTGTTCTATTATAACTATTTTATACGTTTTTCTATAATTTGTGAAAATATTATACACAAAACTTTGTTTTGGTCTGTCGTTCAGGAATCCAAACCAACAACAATGCATCGACTTGTCTATGGGTCTATGAAACTTAAGTCTTTTAAAACTGAAAAACTTGAAATATTAGAGTCTACGATTGTTTGTTATGCAATATTCTAGTTGTTGCCTATCATAAAACGACTGATATGAGGTGGGGGAAGAACATCCAGACCTCTCAAACTGAACAACATACTAAGTAAACCAAAAAACATGAGAAGATAAGCAATCAGAGGGTGTTCTTTAGCCACATGCACCTTAGGTTGAGGAAAATCCAAGTTGGTTAGGTCTAGACCAACAAGTTTGTCTGCTAACAAGTTGATTTTGTGATCCACCAATTTTATCTACAATTGCACATCTTCCAGCTACAACATAATCTCCTGGCGTGCCTTGTGCCTTTCGACCAAGACTCGATCCATCAACATCTTGATATGCTAGTAAATGTCTATGGTTTTCAGGTACTGCGATTCACGAGCTCATGTGGTACTTGGGTTTGGAATCCATGAATCAGTGGTGCACACAACTTCGTCGTTCTGAATAAAATGTCTTAGAACCTTCATGTTCGCCTCCGCTCGATCAATTTCGGCTCCGACCTTTGGCGGAGTGTGGCTTGATAAGCTTCAGTTGAATCTTCAATTGCTTTTTTTTTCTGTGAATTATCTCGAGTCTTTATATTGCCATAATAAGTTTATACAAAATCCTTATTGTTGGCTTGCCACTTGGGAAACCAGATTAACAACAATGCAACAACTTGTCTAAAAGTTCGTGAAATTATTGTCTGTTAAAACTGTATGCTTGAACATAATAAATCTCGAGACTATCTTGTATACAAAATACTAGCTGTTGTTTTTTTCCTAGATGACTACCATGAGGTGGGATTGAAATGCCCAAACCTCCTATAATAAACAAAGAAATAAAAATGCTATAAATCATAAAAAACTAGGTGATAGGGTGGCCCTTAGCAGTAGGCAATTGAGGTTGGGGGTAATCCAGATTCGTCGGGTCCATTCCAACCATCTTCTTCGCCATCAAGTTCAACTTGTGGCTGAGGAGCTTGATTTGTAACTGGACAACGTCGAGCTGCAACAAAATTTCCTGTTTGGCTTCATGTCGTTCAACAAGAACTCGACCTATCAACAATTTTAAATGCCAATAGATCCACCGTTTTCAAATATTGAGAGATACGAGCCCAAGTATTTCCAGTGTTTGGTACCCAAGAGCTAGTGTATTGGAGCACCTCCTCATCCGAGATGAAATGCCTCGAGACACAGACATTGGCCTCATCGAGATCGATTTCAACTCTGATTTCGGGAGGGTTATGGTCTTGGTAAGCCTCGATAAAATCTTCAGCAACAAAGATGAGATGAGAGCCAAAGCAACCCATGTTTCTATGAGAGGAAACCCCCCTAGTGCGTCAAGAGTGGTTGCCTCTGGCCAATGCAATAGAAAGACATAGTTGGGACGACGAGAAGGAGTAGAAGTGACAAGAAATAGTATTTGTAGGTAGTTGAGGAGGTCGTATCTGCGAGAAGAGCAGAGGGGGAAAAGGGTGGTGAGAACAAACGCAAGAGAGCGTCGGGGTGATAAAGCTTCCAATTGTCCCATACCATAAATGAAAGATGCAACCATATTGACTTGAGAGAAGGGCTATAAAGGAGATGACGTCTATAGGTGAAATCATAACAAATAACAAGGTACAGAGGACGATCTAGATCAATGGTAGGTACCATTGGAGCGTCGTCAGATCAAGGCAGTCGTAGGAGCGTTAAAGAGCCATGAGAAGGGAAATACATGTGTTAGAGGGGAGGTTAAATCCCATAAGGTGACATGATAAATGTAGGTGGGGGGTGGCGGGTGCCAGTGGGCTGGGGTGATGCGTGGTGGATTACCTCAGGTGGCGACCCCATGTCCTGTCGCTTCCCAATCACCCTATATGGGGGTGCTTGAATCCTCAATTGTTGAAATAAGCCTTGAACCCGAATTGCGTCTGGAGCGACGAGAATAATTGCCTCTAGAGTGATGGGAGGAATTGCCTCGAGTCATAGATGCAGATAGGGTGAGGGGAAAACAAGGTACACCTTGCTTGAGGGGATGTCTGGGTTTGAAGGGGGAAATGGAGAAGACGAGTGCAAAGGGAGTAGAGGGAAGATGAAGGAGTGAAACATGAGAGTAGGCTTCAAGGGGGGGAGTTTAAGGAATGACCATCTCATTGATGGAATTTGAAACATAGCCCATAATGCGCCATGATCAGAGTCGTATGAATCATTACTGTAGGTGAGGGAGCTTCTAGAGTCTAAGACGTGTGAAGGATGAGCCAGGGGATCCAAATGTACTAGGGATCAAAGCCGATGGTGGAGTGATGTCGAGCAGAGGAGGTCATGGGGAGCACACAAGTAAGAGAATGATGTTGCATGCAGGGGGTTAATGAGGACGCCCAGGGGGGTTGGCGTCAATGGTTGTGGGTGATAGGTGGCGACTCACCTCGAGGAGTGGCCCCACTATAGAATGTTTCCCTGTCTCTTGATACATGGGGATTGTTGAAATCATTGTTTTTAATGCAAAAATGGATTAGGATCTTAGAATACTTCCACTGCACATGGTTTTGTAATGTTAATGATTAATATTTACAATTCCATCAATCCAAAATGATTTTGACCAAATTTTAAACAAACAATATTGTTTCCCTTCATGTTGTTTTGAGAGGTAAAGAACTACTATAACCACTTCAATATGATAAAAAAATATTTAAATCCACTTTAAAATGAAAAAAAATTTAAAACTTTACATTTTTTCAAATATTAATAATGTTTTTTATTTATTTATATTTTAAATTTCCCATATTTGTTAACAAAATTAAATTAATCTCTTAAAACACATAAATTCAAAATTCTCAAACAAAATATTAAAAAATTTCACTATGGATTGAAACAAAAGTTAATAATTACACCAAAAATAGCAATGTGCTCTACAATCCACTACGAAGGAAATGTTGAGCCATTATGTAATGAGCTTAATTAATTAAAAAACAAAACTAACTTAATTAATAAAAATAAAATAGTTTTAATTAAAAAACAATAATAAATAAAATAGACTTAATTAAAAAATAATAAAAATAAAAAACTGAAATCATATACAATGAAATAATAAATAAAACCAACTTAATTAAAAACACCACAACAATAATAATAAAAAATTACAGGTTAAGTGCGTCAATTCAAACAAAAGCTAATAATGATGAACTCTCACCGAACTAATGTTAAACCACCGTCCAATCATTATTAAAACACTATCCAATCATTATTAAAACACTATAATGTGATTAGATCAGTAATCATATTTTGAAAGATGGGGAAGGGGAATAACGAAGAGAGCGCGCGCGAAGGAGAGGGGTTATTCAAAATATGACCCAGTATTCCTTTTTCCCCTTTTTCTTTGTTTTGGGTTTGGAAATGGCATCTGTCAGGCAGATTTGTGAGCAGCGAGGAGTAGCTATTGAGGTATTCACGAGCATGCTATTATATTTGAATTAACTTGGCCTTTCATGTGCACTGAGAGTATACATTTATATTCTTTCTGGGGCAGAAATTGCTAGAGTTTGCACTTGAGAATTTGGAAGCGAGTAAAGAGGAGATTTCGTGCCTTGAGCAAGAAAGGGAAATCCTTGCTCAAAAAATACGAACGCAGCAGCACCTATGGGCCACTGATAATCACTATTTTCAACACCACCTGGAACTGGTAATATTATGCTGCAAAATACATTTCTGATTTTTTTCATGGTTTCAGTAAAAATATTGAATGCCGTTATAAAGGATTTGGTTTAGTGGGCAGAAGCAAGGACAGTGTAGTTGAAGTATTAGTTATTTGTTTGCTTTTTCTCAGAATGAAAGGATGCTCAAGGAGAGGAAGCTTACACATGCATACGAGGTGGCCAAGTCCGATCTTCTTCATGGTGCACAGCAGAAGGATGCTCTTCTCCACAAGCACAGGCTGGGTATCCACATACGACTCACAAACTGATTATTGCAAGCAAAAAGTGAAGAATTGTCGGGTTAATTGTTATGTACATTCCCCATACCCACTATAGACAGCTTTCAAGTTTTAAAATACACGTAATAAACCCCATAAAGTTCACAACATTACAGTACATCAAGGTAGTCTTTGCATACCATTCTTTTTGCATCAAGGTAGTCATTGCATGCTATATTTTTTGGTAGGTATTTTTTTTCTTAATCTGTGGGGAGTTATGAACCCCGACTCCACATTAATGCAGCAAACCCACTTTAACATGGTGTCGGATTTTAACAAATTTAACACAACAAACCCAGTTTAACCTGGGTCGGATTTTATCAAATTTAAACTTTGTACCTCCATATTGTGAATAACTTTCCCAGCCAGTCATGTGATACAACTCAAAGCAGTGATTGCATACTAGTCTCACAAAATCATAGCTATTTATGTCTGACATGTATCAGATCTGGATGGCGTATATGGTTGTTAGTTTCCATTGGTATTGTGTTTTGATTGCTGTTAGAATTAGGGTAAATTTGCAAAACAATAGTATCTTTTGATTTCAGTGAT
>JZKD02S1607992.1:67073-78725 GCA_000966675.3 Picea glauca | reverse complement strand
GTACTTGTATGTATGCAGAATGATTAATAAAATATAAACACCGCTAGGTGCAGACCGACCACGATGAATGAGTGAAGGGGGACTGAGCGTCCACAGAATGGGCAAGGGATTAGGGTCTGGAAGGTGGGAAAAGGGGGCTAAGTGTTGAGCCTAGGGGGCTTAAGCCTGGGTATAATTTTTTAATATTATTTCCCAAAAGACATGTGTATTTTTATTTTTATCCTAAGTTCCTGGCAAGGGGAAACATGAAAAAGGGATGCATGCTATGGGAACGCATGCATTTCCCAGGGTGACAAGTGTCAACCCTGGTGCATGCAAATATAATAGCCGAGATGAACCGTGTAAGGGGGATCTTCTCCATTCTACCCGACCGTCTGAGCATGAACTCGTCGGATCTCTGCAAGAATACCCTAGTACAACCTGGAAGGTGGTAAAAAGCCTGTGTTGATTTGGGAGATAGCTGGGTACATCCTCAGTCTGAGCAGTTGGAACTTGCGCGTGGGATCTTTGCACCCCTCGTACAATCCCGAAACCAAAACCGTGAGACTATTCCGTGTTTGCTGAACTTGTTTGGGAAGTGCGTGGTTGTTTTTCCCAATTGGTTGTTGCGGCCACGCAGTGATGGTCTGCGCGTGGCATACTGGCCAGAGTAAGCCTTGTATTGAGCTTGTGTATGACCTCTCTTCTGGTGAGGGAGGCGACTTTGGTTGGAAGAGGCAGGTTGTCAGGCCTGTGAGCAACTCTTCCCAGGTGAAAGAGTTTGCTGGGAAGTGGTTTCTTCCAGAGAGTGCCCAGCACCAGCTACGGGCTTTGAGACTTCCTGATCTGGCATGTTGTCGAGACCCAGAGAGGGAGGTTAGCACCAATGGATTGTGCGTGTGAAGGTGTATACTCCCGGGCGGAACATGCATGTGGGGAATGAGAGTCTGGTAGTAGTGGGCATAAGATGACATCTTTGGGAAGAACCCTTCCAGATATTTCTGTGTTGTTTTCCCTGTAACCTCAGCCTAGTCTAGGATTCCTTGCCTTGGGGTGGAGCTCAGTCCCACCTCGAGGGTGACCCACTGTTGAGATGATGAGCAGTGTGGTCTAAGGCTGGGAGGTTCGTGGGAGGCCTGCACTTGGTTGGCGGATTTCACCACTGTTACAAGATAAGTATCTAACTATGTTCTTATCACATTTTACATGACTGTGCTACATAAATTATCATCATTTTCGCTGTGTATATGAATTATTGTTAAATTCTATGGATTGTTTAATTGTAGCCGTAAATTATACGTTTTACTCTGAGTTAAATGTATTTCTTTACTTGCATGCATGTGATTATATAATGCATGTATGAATTATGTAAAAGTGCATGTACAAAATGTTACAATAGTGTGTTATAAGCTCTGGGTAAGCAAAAGGGTACGCTACATCTGGGTCCTTAAGAACTGTCCAAAAACTTAAGATACTTCTAATCTGAGAGGCATACAACTAATAAAAAATGTTGTTAATACATAAATATAAACAAAACATGACTACTGCATTTTTAGAGTAAATTATCTACCAGGTTCTTTCTTGATAACTTGGATTTCTTGTTGGTCCCAATCTACTTCAACTAGTTCATTGAGGTTAGGAATCGCGCCCACGGAGGCTTCTAAGATATTCCTTGATGCGTTCACGTTGTTGGCCGAGGTGGAGGGTTGACCTTGGTTTTTCTCGCACTATTTGAGACAAAAGTGCAGCTCTTCAATTTGACTATGTTATGCAAACACTTCATCTTGAAGTTGCCCGATGAGATGTCAATGTTGAGACAAAGTTTCTAATTCAAAGGAGACTGTGGAGCTGATGGATCCATATTTAATTTTTAACTTCTGACACTATGTGCACTCAAATTCAAGATCCAACTGATCTTGTCTTGATTTTTTCTCCTTATCATCCATGCTTCTGCAACAGAACCAAACTGCACAATGCCTTGACTCTGAAGGGGAATTACTTCCAAGGACCGGGGAGAGGAGGGTGGATCTAGCTGAGAGACCGAGCCACACTTGGGTTGCCCTAAATCGAGGGGCAATACAGGGATACAATTGCAGCCATGCTAAGCTGGAAAGTCCACCCAGAAAGAGGAAATCACTTAGTCCAGAAAGAAATCACTCAGAAAGAGAGCCAGAAAGAAACCACTCAAACCACCTAGAGAAAAATGCACAGGCCAAAGGTGAGAGGCATAGGGATTTATTTAAATTCCTGGGGTGAATCCTTGCATAATCCTTCATGATGTTGTAGCAGATCATGTGATAATTCAAGTACAAGGGGAAATGACAGGAGTGATGATACATGGATTTGGATAGTACGTTGTCCATCTAGAAACCGTCATGCCAAAGGCTTTTGAAGGGTGGTGAAGAACTTGAGTTGATGTCTGTTGAACTCACCATCCCTGTCCTATCATTCCTTTTGGTCCCTCATTCACTGCACCTAAATCCTTGATATAGACCCCCCCTCCTCTCCTCGGGGCTGCGCGACCTCCCGATATAGGATCTTCAATTCCGAACTGAATTGGATCTCTGAGACCGTAACAGTCTGATGTGCAAATTAACATGGGCCCCTTCAATCCTTTGGCGAAGGTTCCATGGAACATGTGGGCCTTCTTCTTAGCACTCTGGGTGCTCTTCAATTTGCGGGCGCTAGCTCCTCTCCACTAGCCCCTTCCTACATATGCCCCTAAGATATGACCTCGCACAAGTGAGTGATTGTGGGCGCGGCCAAGGGTGGTTTTAGGCCAACCTGCTTTTCACCCCGCAACTCACTACAAGGTGTCACAGATCCTTTTGTTGATACCGTGGTTGAAATTGCGGCCCACCCTCAGATTTTAATCATCCGAGCAAGTTCTAGCTCCGCAATCCAGCTCGTTCGTCGATCTCTTGCCTTCAGTGATGATCTGTGATCAACAAATGCTATCTATCCTCTTCTCCTACCTTTCACATTCCTTCCCAGGTCTCTACGACCTGTCGACACGTAACTCCCTTCTAAATCGACGGTTAAGGTTGATTTCGCCTTTCGTGCTTCGGGAGTTCAAATCTCAAACTCTCGCTTCCTCTGACTGGTTATCTTCTGGAGTGGAAGATCTGCTAACACATGTTCTCCCCAATCAACAGTCGTGCTCCCACTTCGGAACTTTAGTCTCCTCAACCAGATCAACGGTCCTTCAGATCCCTCCTCGATCAACAATCGAAATATTCTTCAGATCTTCGGACCTTTCCCCCTTCGCTTTCCTCCAGAGTTCTAGATCTGGCACCGCGTGTCCACCTTCACATCGACGACTCTCGTCACTTCATATTTCCAGACTTCGAAAATCTCAACTCTTGATTTTCCCCAATGGATTTTATCCATAGTTGATAATCCACTGACACGTGCATCCCCTGGATAAATGGTTGTGATCCCTTCGCGTCTTCGGCCTTTGGAATTTTCAAGTCTCAACTTTCACTTCCCTTCAAAGTATGAGGATTTATGTTGCGTGTCTGCTTGAATCAGGCAGTTGAAACTTACTTCGGGTCTTTACCTAGAATCCACAGATTCACGCCACATGTCCTCTGGATCTGACGACCCAGATTGACTTCGGGTCTTCGGGTTTCGGAAGTTTCAACTTTCAACTGAAACCCCAAAGAAATTTACCCAAAGCTTATGATTTGTCACCACGTGTCTCTTTGGATCTAATGGTCCAGATCTCTTCAGATCATCGGTGCTTCGGCTCTTCGACTCTTTGGCTCTTTGGGCTTTAGAAGTTTCAAACTTCTGTGCGCTCATTCCACTCGAAGCGCTTTCACCCGAACTGATGGATTTCCACCACGCATCCTTCCAGATGATGGACGATCCCAAATCATTTCGGGACTTCAGGCCTTTAGCAAGTCCACTCTCCCCTTTTCCTTGGCTCCTTCTTAGAGGTGACCTTGGGCGGTGACCTCACGCAAACATGCGATTGTGGGCACGCTCGAAGGTGGTTTGAGACTAAACTACCTTTCACCCCACAATTCACCTTGAGCCTCCACGCGTCCTTTGTCCAAAACCGTGGTTTGGATTGCGGCTTGCCCTTGACTTCGTAAAGTTCGAGCACCTTCTATCCCCACAATGCGAGGTGACAGTCGATCTCACAATCTTGACAGTGCTCCTAAATGGATGACCGAGATCTACCTCCAACAGTTCAGATCTCCCTCTTCCAGATTGACAACTAGGGTCGTTTCGGAATTCTAGACTTCGGAATTCTCAAATCTCAAACTTTTCCTTTCTTCCACAATGAAGGATCTTCTGCATTGTGATCCAACAACCATTGTTGCCCTCTCTCCTGAGATTCTGATCTCTTTTGACTTAGAATATTTTCTAAGTATTCAAAGGCTTCGACCTTTGCTCCTCCTTTGAGTCTGTCTATTGGGTCTCTTTTGCACTTATAAAAGTGTTATCCCTTCTGAGCTTGATCCTTGGAGGATTTTGATTTCCCATGCACTCCTTGCGTTTTTGGGATTTTGTCAACCTTAGATCCGAAGGATTTCTTGAAAATAAATTCTTCTTGCCCTCCTGGCATTCCTCTTTCTCGATGCACACCTTGCAGAGCTCCTATTTACAAAGTGTTCTATAACTCAGTTTCTCTCTGAACTCAACATAGAGTTGTTCCTGTGCACTCCTTGCACTTCTGCTGATGAAGATCAACACTACCTCTCCTGAGCTTATGTGAGGTTAATTCATCTCTGTCAACGCACTCCTTGCTGACTATGTGCACTCCTTACACTCGAAAACTCAAAGAAGAGAAGCAATTGAAACTTATTCAATTCTTCACCAGTTCATACATTCAAAACATGAATGGCATATAAAAGCATAACAATGAATGCAAATACATAAACACATAGAAAGTTTATATGCAGGAAAAACTGTTTTCTTTCTATTAAGATGAATGTCCGATTACAATATGTGCAGGTTGGACTGTAACAGAGTCTCAGCTCTCTCAATACACATTATTCTACTTCCTATTCAATGAAAATACTCCTCCAACAACCTCATTTGGGCATGCCATGCATCTACATATACAGGAAGGTTCCTAAGGTTTCCTCCGAATACCTCTCATGTCGAAGTAACAACTAAAAACTACTCAAGCTCCATTACATTCAATACTGAGAGTGAAACTCCCAGACCTCTCGTGATCTTTCATTTTCCAAGCGTTTCACTGTTCTTCAATCATCCATTCAAAACAGATCTGCAAAATAAACACCATCTTTTAGATTCCGATTAATTTAGAAAGGCGCGCTATGGCGCTGAGTTGTCCCTCCACGTGGGCTTTGCTGATGATGCTCCTGCATCAATCCTCCTTCCTGAAACACATGAGAGAACATGTGTGAGGACCTCATCTCTTCCTCATGATGGCTCATTGGTACTTCTCACAGACAACACAATAAACCACCTGCCTTAAAAGATCTCGACCTCATGTCCAAATTTGTGCGTTGGAGAGCATACGTCATGCTGGCCAGCCACGCATTGCCCCCCATAGAACGTGGGCCCCGATAATTATTCTATGGTCTAGTTTCATGGCAAGGGGGCTGAGCATTCGCGACCACTAACCCCCAAGATGTTGATTTTATGATAAGATGATGCATTTTAATTTTTCTTATTGTTTAGCATAAATTGAACCATAACTACTGCAGCAAGCCAAGATCACATGAAGAATAACTATGCACAAAAACACAAGAAGAATCCCGGGAAACCCTTCTCAACAAGGGAAGAAAACCCAACCAATCCTTTGCTATATTCTCAAGAAAAAGACCTCCCACACCATAACCAAACCTAGCATACAAGAGGGTGTTGTAATTCTCATAATTTTAGACCACAACTTCTAAAATCATGAGATGACATAATGATAAGTGTGTTTCCTCAATGGGGATTCACCTTTATTTATATAAGACTTGTCACATCAAATGATGTGTCTATTGGTACAATAGGGCCGACTTCAATAACTCAAAATATAATTAAATAATTACCATATTAATTATCTTTTACATGAAGGTGGGGCTGACCTTTACCCTTTACATTACAAATAGGGTTAGAGGTATGTCTGACTCTTGAACAATATATCAAGGGATCTCATACACCCACTAGTGCTCAACCACTTGGGGCACATCCACAGGGATGTCCATGTCTCTATCTCACTGCGTTTCACAGGAGAACCACACTCACTAGTGCTCAGCCATTAGGATCGCGTTCACATGTGCTCATCCACAGGCACGTCCAACTCAACGAATCTTCTTTCCCCCTGCATTACACAAGAGAGTCATCTGGAGTTCATCATCTCAACTCTCTGCTCAGAGGAGGCTAATACATCATCTTCATCTCTGTCTCATAACAATGCACCTAGCTCATGGGAATTCACACGTTCACCTTGTGCTCAGCCACAGGCATGTCCAACTCAACAGATCTCATTTGTCACTGCGTTACACATGAGAATCATCTAGAGTTCTTCTCAACTCTCTGTAAGGAGGAGGCCATCGCTACATTCTAGTTCTGTCTCATATAGGAACCACACACTCATCTCAGGGGCTCTCTCTCAGGTCGACTTAATCAATCTGTGTCCTAGAGTATGTCTCACGCAAATGTAATCATCAACACTCCCTTTCAATTAGGGAGGCATTATCCATCAGGCCAAGCCTCACACACAAGTAATTCAAACTTTGTCTTGGTTGTAGTCATCAACACTCCCTCTCAACTAGGGAGGTATTCTTCACCAAGCCAATTTGGTGAAGATGTCTGCAATCTGCTCTTGTGTAGGAAGGTACAACACATGTATTGTTTTCCTCTGCATCATGTCTATGATATAATGATATTTTATCTCAACCTGTTTCGATCTATCATGAAACACTGAGTTTTCAAAGAGATTTACACACACCTCTGGTTATCATAGAATCCATCTCATGATCAAGTAAATCTGTCAGAAGCTTGTGAAGCCACAATGTTTCACACACTCAATGTTATATACTCTACTTCCGTGGTACTCAAGGCTACAAAGATTTGTTTCCTGCTGCACCAGGAAACCATGGCAAACTTCACGGTAAAACAACAACCAAATGTGCTCTTCCGGTCCACTGTACTCTACTCAATCCGTATCGACATATCCCTGCAAACTCGAGTTCACATTGGAGGCATATCTCAGTCCATATCCAATTGTGCCTCATATATATTTCAATACATGCTTTACTTCTATCCAGTGAGTCTGTCTCGACTGACTCATGGATTGAATAGGCACATTCGCTGCATAACATATATGAGGTCTGGTGTTAACTAGATACATAAATCACCTAATCAGTTGTCGGTACACATGTGAATTAATCTCGTCTAAATCATTATCATTTATTCTTTCGTCAAATCCATCACCATCGGTATATACATGGATTTGTATTATGTCATACTGAACTTCTTTAATATCTCCATTGTATATTTTCCTTGACTTAGGAAAATTCTCATTGGTCCTCTGTCATACTTCTTGTACCAAGAAGTAGTGCATCATACTCAGATCCTTTATCTCAAAATCATAAGTCAAAGTTTGCTTGTATCTAACAACATGACTTCCTGAATAAATCATCAAAATTAGGCTCTCGTCACCAACAATGTAATAGCATAGGTTTGGATCAACAACACTCTTATTGAAGCCCAAACTCATCAAGAATCCATCTATTTGATGTAGTTTCCAACTCATGGATGGAAGTATAGATGGAAGTGCATCAAGATACTGGATCAATATGTCTCATCATAGCTCACTCCCTCTGTGAGAATCCTCTGACTACAAGTCTCGTTTTGTATTTCTCAACACTTCCATCAACTACATGTATTTTTGCCTCTTGCAGAGTTTGTCAACCCCAGACAAGCCTTTTATGGCCTACTACAAAGTCTTTGGGAATATCAACTGGAACAACTGGATTAACTTGGATCAATAATTGTCTCCCTTTGAACTGCTGAAGGGGAGAAGGTATTTGTATTTTCCTTCTTCTCAAATATTTTTGACTCCCTCTGATTCATGTGACTCCCTCTAAAGTCTCGAAGGAAAAAAAATTTCCTTTGTTGTTAACTTGCCTAGAACAAGAAAACAAATGAAAGGAAACAAGACAAGAATATCTCCTAGAGGAGATTCATGAGTACATCTCTAGAATCAAAAGAATTTAAGGATTGTTTTCACAGCTACAACACTTACTTGTAATGTAGCATGATAATTAAAACAATCAAACCTGGAGTCTTCACTTCCATTGTGTTATTCTTCTGTATATACTAATATCCCTCTGTATCCATGATTGCACCAAGGGTTCCTTCCTCCTGCAAGTACCGTTATGACAATCATGAAAATAATATATATAAGTGCATACCTAAGAATGTACACCAATGGAGGTTCTGCTTGTTTGTCAATGTCATGATGAGCAATGACATTCCTTGAATTCTCTTGGGGTGGCTAATGTTGTTGTCTTTGCACATTACTGGATCTCACATCAATTGTCTTCAAGCTTTCATTATTTGGACAATATTTTATGTTTGATAATTTGTCAAATGGATGACACATCCATTTATTCATCATTTCCTGTCACTTATGCCCTTTTGGATGGCTCAATATCCTCTGAGCATCTGACTATCAACTAAACCAAATTCTCTAGATTGGTGGATGTTTTCTTTTCACCTTTCCTCATTACAAGACCACAAATTTCTGCAACCTTCTTACTCCTGTTCTTCACTCCCACTTGAAGGGCTACTGCAATGTCTAGTAGTGCATAAGATGAAGAATCAAAATTTTGATTATCAAACTTCTTCTCGAAAGCTCCTCTACCTACTTGAGCTTTTATGACGCTGGGATGATTCAACTTGTGTAGAGACTTCACTTCTCTAAGATTCCCACATTCCTTATGGCGTAGTAGATCATGAATTGTAGTTGTAAATGATGTCAAGGATTCCATAGTCTCTTTTCCATACTTCTCAACTACCTAATTTACTTCCTCATATATATGCAGTATCAAAAGCACTAAATCTTTCAATTCAAGTAACCGCTCAGAATGTTGACTCTACATTTGACCTGGATGCCATAATTTAGGGGTATCTATCCTGCCAAGTTCAACCAAGACTTGCACCTTGAACATTGAGATATATTGCATTCGTGGCTGTGACTTTATGATTCATCTCTGTTGTTTTTATTTTGGTTTGGTAAATGGCCCTTTGTTGATGAAGTGGGTTCTAGGTCCAGCCTAGATGCCATGAATGAATTCACCCAGGTCTTGCAGATGGCCTCAACCATTGAGATACACTACATCTGTGAGTTGTCATGGTTGTCGGGATTTCCACCAGGCGTTGGATGCAGTATGTTGGCCGTATTGACGCAGCAACATGTCTTCAAGGGGGTTTGGACTCGAGTTTGAGTGTTGAAGGTGACTATTTCGTTTTTACCATCGCTAACTCCGATTGAAAGAGTTTTCTATTGTCTTATTCAAGTTGCACAGATCCTATGATAAGAGTTTAGGTGCTTGAAAATTCAACCTCTTATTAACAATTTATTTCCAAAACACATATTTAGAAGAGACTGGTCCATAGCCCAGTGTTTGATTTTTATAATTTTTGGACAGGCAAAACTCAGGACTCAAAACGTAACTTCATGCTTATCTGGGTACAATTGGGATCCAGTTATCTCTTGTTATGTTTAATGGTTGTCGACCATTGAGGTGCTTGAAGATGAGGTAGGTCACCAGAGAAATATTGAGATGCTCATTGTAAGCGGGGATAAGTATGTTGTATTTGAGTGAAAAAGGATGAAGAATCTCACGGTCTCTTCATCTCTGTAATCTTCGTCTGCCA
This sequence comes from Picea glauca, assembly GCA_000966675.3. NCBI lineage: Eukaryota > Viridiplantae > Streptophyta > Pinopsida > Pinales > Pinaceae > Picea > Picea glauca. The sequence goes on along the minus strand of JZKD02S1607992.1, from coordinate 68,888 downwards.
AAATGATTTCGGTGTCAGTCAAGGTGTCGAGCCTTGTCCCTTATTGTCTATCTCTCCTCTGCTCTGGGTTCCTCTACCTCAATTTCCAACTATTTCTCCAATAGTATGCGACTGGACTTTCACAAGCCTCCTGTCAGCTTGTTACGATCCTCATGAATCAACAAGTGGATTTCGACCCCCTTTTAATGCTCACGATTTAGACTTAGGTGCCACAGTTTTCTCTAGGATGAGATCCGCCCTCCAACGAGCCACACAAAAATCAGTGACGATTATGCTTATTAGTTTAGATCGGCCTCCCAATGGTAGCATGTGGTCTGAAATTAATCCTTCATTTGACTATTCAATTATCTTCTTCACGTCTGTTATGAAACCATGTTGATTTTATGGTAAGCTGATGCATTTTGATTTTTCTTATTGTTTAGCATAAATTGAACCATAACCACTGCAACAAGCTAAGATCACATGAAGAATAACCATGCACAAGAACACAAGAAGTATCATGGGAAACCCTTCTCAACAAGGAAAGAAAACCCAACCAATCCTTTGCTATATTCTCAAGAGAAAGACCTCCCACACCCTCACCAAACCTAGCACACAAGAGGGTGTTGTAATTCTCATAATTTCATATCACAACTTTTGAAATCATGAGATGACACAATGATAAGTGTGTTTCCTCAATGAGGATTCACCTTTATTTATATAAGACTTGTCACATCAAATGATGTGTCTATTGGCATAATAGGTCCGACTTCAATAATTCGAAATATAATTAATAATTACCATATTAATTATCTTTTACATTAAGGTGGGGCCGACCTGTACCCTTTACATTACAAATAGAGTTACATGTAAGTCTGATTCTTGAACAATATAGCAAGGGATCTCATACACCCACTAGTGCTCAGCCACTAGGGGCACATCCACAGGGATGTCCATATCTCTATCTCACTGCATCTAACAGGAAAACCACACTCACTAGTGGTTAACCACTATGATCATGTTCACATGTCCTCATCCACATGCATGTCCAACTCAACAGATCTTCTTTCCCACTGCATTACACAGGAGAGTCATCTAGAGTTCATCATCTCAACTTTCTCCTCATAGGAGTCTAATACATCGTCTTCATCTCTATCTCATAACGATGGACCTAGCTCATGAGAATTCACACGTTCACCTTGTGCTCAGCCACAGGCACGTCCAACTCAACAAATCTCCTTTCTCAATGTGTTACACAGGAGAATAATATGGAGTTCTTCTCAACTCTCTGTAAGGAGGAGGCCATCACTACATTCCAGTTCTGTCTCAGATAGGAACCACACACCCATCTCATGGGCTCTCTCTCAGGTCAACTTAATCAGTATGTGTCATGGAGAATGTCTCACGCAACTGTAATCATCAACATAAGAGACCTGGGGCCTTGTCAATGGCCTTATTGGTCATTTTATCTGCCTCTGCTTTATTGATTCAGAGGACGTGAAAATAATTGACTTGCATGGAACTTGCGAGGAGGCGAATTTTGTCTATTAGGATTCTTAGGCTCGTGTTACGAGGAGTGGAGCCCGATATCATTGTCCTTATTATTGTCTTCAAATCTCCCACTACATTCAAAATTTGAATTTTCCTTTGTTTTGTCAAGTGGATCCCTTGAAGAAGGGCATAAGCCTCTACTTTGTTGTTTGTTTCCATCCCCAAATTCCAGAAGTAGTCCAAAACTCTATTTCCTCTAGGCCCAAAAAGAACTCCCCCCGACACCTGCCTCCCCTTTTATTTGTTTTAATTTTTATGCCATGGGATAAAACATAATTATTTTTG
>JZKD02S1607992.1:35857-67063 GCA_000966675.3 Picea glauca | reverse complement strand
CATACTTGGTACATGGTTGGATGCACTTGTTTATGGTACAAGTTGATTACAGGTTATTTGGTACAAGTTGGTGCATGGTTGATGCACTTGTTTATGGTACAGGTTGATGCATGGTCGATGCATGGTTCAGATTTATTGGTACAGGTTTACAGCGGTATACCTCACAGTGACAGTTTGACAGTGGTTCCATCATTCTACTTCTACTTTAGAGTGGCAGGATGGGGCAAGGATAGGTGGTTGTAGCCGGAGAACATAGGGGGTTGTAGCCTCTTTCTGGTTGTAGCTAAAGAATTGGGGAGTTGGATCTTCCCTCAAGTTGTAGCCTGAGAAACTAGGGGGTTGGAGCCTCCTTCCAATTGCATCTGGAAAACAAAGGAAGTTGGTGCTTCCAATGAATGTAATTCTTCAAGACATATAAGAAAAAACATTTTGTGGTTTTCTCTCGATTTGGGTTTCCACGTAAAGCACTGGTGTACTGTGTATATGTATGTTTGTTCATTGCCTATTTACTCTGGAGTTATTGGATGATAATGCTTCATTGATATAACACTTGGATTATATGGTTAAAAATGATTAAATTGCTCTATTACTGATTCATCCCCCCCTCTCAATAATCCACAAAAATATACTTGTGGGCTTCAAGCCCCATGGAAGCCCAAGCTAGGGTTGTTCCTCCCAAACTGTCTACCAACTAGGTTTTGCAAAGACAAGTAAGCACGCCCTCCAAGGATATCATGTCATATAATCATGATAAGTAAATCAAATTGATAAATGAACCACCTAAGCATGTGCATCAAATATTACTGTGTCAGACAATTAAGTGCTCAAAGACATTATGCGACTTGTCAAGCTTGAATATGGGAGGGTTGACGAGATGGCCTACTGGGTAGATATTTCCCTAGGTCATGGAGAGTTTCCAAGAGATACCTCTTTAAGCCATGTAAAGTGGGTGAAGTGGTTAAGGGCCAAGACTCAATGGGCATAGGGTTCATGAGATACAAGGGGTTGTAGTGTCTCATTCATGGTTGCCTTTGTAGAGGGTGTGTGGCACCTTCGTTTGCAATGCAATTTTTCCAAGCCCATCATTTTGCCATTCTTTGTTTCTTTCAAAATTTAGGGACAAGTTGAAGGCCACTGCCATAGCGTGGTGTTCAGATAATGACAATGTCACCAACAAATACTTAGCCATGCGATTGAGAGCCATTACCCTGGCTTGGTGACCAGATGATGGCAATGTCATACCACTAGATATCCATGAACATGATAGGCCGACTCGTGATGAGACCTCCTATCCTCCAACTAACCTTTTAAGCATCCATAATCGTATTTCTTGCGGGTCCCCCTTTTCTCAAAGATAAGTGTATCATTGTTTTCTTTTGTGATCCCTGGGCGAAGCATATAGAAGGGTTATACATATGATTTTATCTTTTACCCAACATCAATCCCTCTAGGCCTTCAACCCTTTCTTCCGATAGAATGAGGGACAATCCCTTCTTGGGTCAATACACCCTAAAATCCCAAGAGATAAGGAAATGGGTGGAAATATTGATGGAAAGTGGTAAGTTTGGTTGGGAACGATACGATGGCTCTTCAAGGGAGTTCCTAGTAGCAAACCCATCCTCAAGGAAGACCACTTATTAGGGCACAATGTCAACTACCAAGGTGAAGCAGGGAAAAAGGCATAATTTCCAAGCACATGTCATTAAATCTAAAGCAATCTAAGATACAACACGCTCAAATGCCTCAAATATTGAAATGACACTCACCATAATACCTGACTTGTACCTCATGGAGCAAGGCTCATTGCCTTCCGGAAGTTTGCGGGTGTGGTGGATGGCATCCTGAAAATCATGACTTGTGTGGTGGTGAGAAGGGTTTCCATCTGTGCAAAAGGATACTGCTAGTCATGTAGTCTCTCGACACTCCATATATGCAACCTGAGGGCCTTGAGACATAATCTCCTTAGTTATCCCACAAAATGGGGATAACAAGCAACATCAATTGAGATAGAGAAATTTGTCGAGAGTTTCGAGAAGGAATTCTCACTAGTCTTCTTTGTCTCGAGCAATGACAACAATGGGTACGAGGTTGCAAGAACATGGGTAGTTGAGAGTGGGTCAACACGACATATGAAAGGGAGATGGGATGTGTTCCTCACATCTCAGAGATAGATCCAGGACAATATGTGAATGAAGCTTATGAGGTGAGAGGAGTTGGTAGAGTCAGAGTCCAACTCAAGTTTGGAGAAATCCTAAAGGTGGATGGAGTTCTATTTTTTCTAGGGCTGAGGGTAAACCTCCTCTCAGTATTAGCCTTGGAAGATGTCGGATATGCTACCTTGTTCAAGTGGGGTTATGCCTTCATTTATTCAGTGAGTGAGAATCTAATTAGAGCTCTATTGGTTGGTGAACAATGAGGCGGGATGTACATACTGCAAGGACAACCTATGTTGGTAGAATATGGGTGGATATCAGATTATGGATTAGTGTCAGAGACAAAGGGAGAGTGAGAGGCTCTGAATATTGAGGTAGCATCGAGTACTCAATCTTCTATTCAGGGTAGTGGGCGAGAGGCTTCTTCTTTCAATGTTGGCAGGAGGGTGAACTTGTATGATCTAACACTGATGGATGAGCAAGATCGAGATGAGGTTTCCAAACGTGTGAGTAGTTGGCACAAATATCGAGTGCAGAGTCTAGGATCAATAGCGAGACAAGCTCCAGAGTTAGAGGGACCTTATACAACAGATAACATGATGTGTCTGGAGAGGGATCCTGGTGGAGGTGCCAGAAGAACCTCCCTCACTAAGAGGGAGTGTTGAAAATTATAGCTAGGGATGTCCTTTCATATGATAATGCCTAGTATTAAAGGGACATTGTAAATTATTTCATGTAAATATCATTTTATAAAGAGAAAAGTTGATCCAGGAGCTTGATGGGGCTCAGAGAGGCCTAAAAATAAAAGTTCTCAGAATGACTTCAAAACGAACGTGTTCGTAGGCCTCGTCGATACAAACCCAACACAACTTGAATGGGCTCAAATAGATGTCATATGCTCCAGATATTGCGATCTATTCATTTTTCCAAACAGGCAAAAATTTGATGACTGTATAGTTTGTACAGTGTCACGTGGCAGTTGACTATACAGGTCGTACGGCTGTACCACTGACGTGGAAAGAACAATTGGTGCTGACGTGGCAACATCTGGAAGTGACATGTGGCAGGGTGATTGGGCATACATATGGGTGACGTGGACAAGTACAGGGAACCAATCAGGGAGTGACATGTGTCACCCTTGTAGTGGTGAGGGTGACACGTGGCACGTCTGTACGGATGATGTGGTTGGTTCGTACAATCCGTACAACATGTGGCACTAACCTGGCAGGTACAGTTGCTGAATGGGTAGGAAGGTGGCAGACGTGGTCCAATCGACGCCTGACAAGTGTCCTTTGTGTGAGAGAATAACGTGGTGCCACGTGGCCCAGTCCTGGGCTGCCACATGGCACCCCTGCAATGGATAACATATATGGAAAAAAATTGTTGGGTTCACCGGGTTCGAACCCATGACCTATTTGGGCACTGAGCTCTACACGTAGGCTGGGCTACCAACCTGCCTACCTTATGGGTTTTAACTTGTAAGGGCTTGACTTATATTAAAGTTTGAATAAGAGGTATGTTCAGGCGGAAAAGGGCTGGGGCCTAGCCCCATCCCTTGGCACACGCAACCTTTCCATATAACTATACCACTTGCAACGGCTATGTTTTGTGTTGGCGCTTTTGGAAACGGATTAGCCCATGGTTTATGATACTTGCCACCTAACGCCATATGACTTGGGCTCCTCAAGACTTGGTGCAGGTAAATAGTTAGTACCCGGCCGGTCAAGCTTTCCCGTCGACCAAAGCGCTAGTCCTAGGGCTATATCGTTGGAGGGGTAAACCAACAGTTCACGCGTGGAGCCTTTGGGCTTGGGGCACATGGGTATAGGTGCGACCAGGGGCGATAACCAAGTGGTCAGCGTGCCAAGGGATTATCCTGTGGCCACGTGCAGGTACCCCATATGACCAGGGGCCGAGAAATAGGGGGTTATTCCCAACAAATATATGCAAAAGTAGTTTTTATACCATATGTTAAAATTTTTATGGATTTATTCAGCTATTTTTTGAGATTTTTGGCCAATATTGGGGGATATTGGGCCCTTTTTGAGGCCAGATCTTGGGGGGAAGTTGGGAGATGGTTACCAAATTTAGATTTATATAAACCAATGATTTTTTGAGGCCATGGGAGAAAATTGAGAGTAGGTTTATGCTGAAGATTTGCCAAGCCAAAGTCATTTTTATGCAAGGAAGTTGTTGAGGAGCGCACCTTTGCGGGTCATTTATGGGAGCTCTGGTTATTCGATTTCAGTGCCGTTTCTTTTGTTGGGTTCTAGAGATCTGGTAGAACAAGACCAAATCAGTTTTATAACCTTTTGGCACTGCTGTGATGTACTTTTAAAGCTTTGAACAGAAATAAGAAAGCCTCACCCACTGAGACAAAGGCCCAGAGACGTAGGCAAGATTGCCGAACTCCATTATCACATTGTTGTTTATGGTTTGCTGTTTTTTATGCTTCATTTCTGGTCTGTACATGTTTATATGGCTGTCACATTTCCTCTTTAATTCTTCCTTCTTTCAGTTAGCTTCCTAGATGGTTAATAAACACATGTATAATAACTCAACCATTCTCATTTAAAAGATCTTTTCGGGTCAAGTAGTATTAGAGCTAATTGACGTTTGGATTTGAGTTTTGCATGTTAACCAGGGAAAAACTACATCATGGTGAAGGCGAGCTTGTTGAATAGAATCCATTGATTGGATTGAGAAAGATAACTTCTCAAAGTGAGAAGATGGCATCGGAAGAGGGACTTTCTCAAGATGAGAAAGAGTTTCGAAAAAAATTCTTTGCCATGTCGGAGATGATAAAGGTTTTGTATGAGGATTACTTGGAATGGAAGAGACCAATTCTTGGTGAATATTCAAAAGGAAAAAGTGAAGAAGGAGAGGATCCTCCTCAAATTCCTCCTTCAACTCCATCTTCAGCTCCTTCTTCTTCAAGTTCAAGTTCTAAATCCAATGGAAAGAAGCATGTCCATAGTCATAAGAATGAAATGCCTTTATTAAAACTTGTTGTTAAATTCAAATTACCCATGTATGATGGTGAAGTTAATGCAGAGATACTTGACAATTGGGTTAGACAGATGGAGGTTTATTGCAGTGTGCAATAAATCAAGGATGAGGCAACTCGGATCAAGTTGGCATCCCTTAGACTTGCAGGCACAACACTCATCTGGTGGCAAAGCAAGTTGAAAAATGGCACACAACAAGTGGATAATGTATTTCCATCATGGCAAAGTTTTATTTCTTCACTTAGAAAGCAATTCTATCCTTTGGGTTATAAAGAGAAAGCGTTAATTGAATGGCAAGATTTAAAACTAAGAAAAGGACAAACAATGCAAGAATACACAAATGGCTTTCATAAAATGGCATTGATGTTAGATATTCCTTTACATACCCAAGAAAATCTTATGAAGTATATAGGAGGTTTACCTGCACATATTCAAAATTTGTAGTCATGTTTGGACCAACTAATCTGGATGACATTTTTTTCAAGCGACATACATTTAAGTAGGGAAAACAAGTGTTGGTGTATCAGGGTAATCGTCTTCGAGGAAAGAGGACAAAAGGAAGTGGCATGGCAAGAAGTCAAGTTTAGTGGCGAGAAAGGAAGAGAATCCCTCTTGCAAGCATTGCAAGAAAGAGGGGCATGATGATGATTATTGTTGGCAATTACATCCCGAGAAGAGGCCAAAGTGGTTCAAGGAAAATAAAGGGAGGCAAACAATTGCGGCAACAACACGACCCACAGACTTGGGATCGGATTCAAGTGATGAATATAAAGTTTCATTGGTTGGTATGATAGGTAAAATTGGTGAAGGATTTGATTGTACAAGTAACTTGTTTCACATCAAGGTCATCATGAGGCACACTAATGTAGACACATTGATAGATAGTGGATCTCAAGCTAACTTAATTTCAGAGGAAATGGTTAACCAATTAGGATTAAAACACAGATACATCATAATCCTTACACACTTAAATGGATAAGCAACAAACATCAATTGCACATAACAAAACAATGCACATTAAAATTTGCAATTTCATCTAAGTTTGTGGATGAGGTAACATGTGATGTGGTGCCACTAAGTGAATGTGGAGTGGTCTTAGGCAGTCCATACTTGTATGATCATAAAGCAATCTTCTACAGGACAAAGAATCAATATCATTTAACCAAAGCAGGTCAAGAATATGTGGTTCATGCTCATCATGTAAAGACAAATAAAACTCTTCAAACAATGGAACAATTAAGAAAAGCAACTCAAGCAAGCAACACACCTATAATTGTTTCAAACCAAGTAATCGATCTTAAGCAAGAACATGAGATGATTGTAGAATGGAAAATCAATCACAGTTTGCTTCAATATAAGCTAATGCTGTGCAAATATTACAAACATATCAGCTCATTTGCAGTCATATTTTTGATGCTATCATTAATAATGTTGTCTACATGGATGATAGTGGCTCTAGTAAGATGTGACAGGGTACAAATGGCTAACAATATGTTGTCAGTTATCATGATTGTGTTACAGTTGATCTTGATGAGATAGGTGCACAGGACAGAGTTCAAAGACATAGAACAAGCTGGATGGCCTATCCCGAGCTTGATGACTGGTCAGTAACCTTTTGGGGACCAAAAGGTCTTTTAGTAGGGAGGTGTGATCCAGAATTGGATCCAGGAGCTTGATGGGGCTCAGAAAGGCCTAAAAATCAAAGTTCTTAGAATGGCTTCAAAACAGACATGTGCATAGGCCTCATTGATACGAACCCAACGCAACTTGAACGGGCTCAAACAGACGTCATATGCTCCAGATATCGCGATTTGTTCATTTTGCCAAACATGCAAAAAATTGATGATTGTACAGTCCGTATAGTCCCACGTGGCAGCTGACTGTACAGGACGTACAACCGTACAACTGACGTGACAGGCATAGTTGGCACTGGCATGGAATCATCTGGAGGTGACACATGGCAGGGTGACTAGGTGTACAGACAGGTGACGTGGACAGGTACATGGAACCAATCAACGAGTGACACGTGTCACCCTTGCAATGGTGACACGTGGCACATCCGTACAGATGACGTGGTTGGTTCGTATAATCTGTATGACATGTGGCACTAACATGGCAGGTACGATTGGTGACTGGGCAGGCAGGTAGCAGACGTGATCCAATCGGCGCCTAACAAGTGTCCTTTGTGTGGCCGAATAACGTGGTGCCACGTGGCCCAGTCTTGGGCTCCCACGTGGTACCTCTGCATTGGATAACATATATGGAAAAGTTTTGTTGGGTTCACCAGGTTCGAACCCGTGACCTATTTGGGCGCTGGGCTCTACATGTAGGTCGGGCTACCATCTCGCCTACGTTATGGGTCTTAACCTAAAAGGGCTTGACTTATATTTAAGATTGAATAAGAGGTATGTTCGGGCGGAAAAAGGCTGGGGCCTAGCCCCAACCCTCGGCACACACGACCTTTCCATATAACCATATCACTTGCAACGACTATGTTTTGTGTTGGTKCTTTTGGAAACAGATTAGCCCACGGTTTACGATACTTGCCACCTAACGCCATATGACCTGGGCTCCTCCAGACTTGGTRCRGGTAAATAGTTAGCACCRGGTCGGTCGAGCTTGCCCGCCAACCAGGGCGCTTGTMTGAGGGCTATATCGTTGGARGGGTAAACCAACAGTTCGCATGTGGAACCTTTGGGCTTGGGGCACATGGCTATAGGTTCAACCAGGGGCGATAGCCAAGGGGCCAGCGYGCCAAGGGATTAGCCCATGGCCATGTGTAGGTACCCCATATGACCAAGGGCCGAGAAATAGGGGGTTGCGCCCAACAAATATATGCAAAAGTGGTTTTTATACCATATGTTAATATTTTTATGGATTTATTCAGCTGTTTTTTGAGATTTTTGGCCAATATTGGGGGATATTGGGCCCTTTTTGAGGCTAGATCTTGGGGGGAAGTTGGGAGATGGTTACCAACTTCATATCTATATAAACTAGATATTTTTGAGGCCATGGGAGGACATTGAGAGCAGGTTTATGCTGAAGATTTGTCAAGCCAAAGCCATTTTTATGCAGGGAAGTTGTTGAGGAGCACACTTTTGCAGGCCATTTCTGGGAGCTTCGCTCATCCGATTTCAGTGTCGTTTCTTTTGTTGGGTTCTAAGATCTGGTAGAACAAGACCAGATCAGTTTTGTAACCTTTTTCCACTGGTGTGATGTACTTTTAAAGATTTGAATATAAATAAGAAAGCCTCACCCACTGAGACAAAGGCCCAAAGACATAGGTGAGATTGCCGAACTCCATTATCACATTGGTGTTTATGGTTTGTTGTTGTTTATGCTTCATTTCATATCTGTACATGTTTATATGTCTGTCACATTTCCTCTTTAATTCTTCCTTCTTTCAGTTAGCTTCCTAGATGGTTAATAAACACATGTATAATAACTCAACCATTTTCATTTAAAAGATCTTTTCGAATCAAAAGTGGTCATAACTTTGTATTTTTATTGAGAGAAGGCAATGATTATTATTGTGACAAAAACACAATAACATTCATGAGAGAATTTAATGTGAAGAGAGAGAGAGAGAGAAAGAGGGTTTGAAGAAGAAATTTATGAGAGGAAGAAAATCTAGAGAGAAGGCATATTTCTTGAGAGAAGAGTGCAAATACCAAGACAAAACAATATAAATATTTTGCAGATCGTACAAACATTGAAAGAACAGTCCATACAATGAACTTTGAAGGTCATACAATACGTCTTTGTGTACATAAATAAAGGTTGATATCTGGCACAATTCCCAAGGCAAGTTTTGTTGAGTTATGGAGTCATACATCATGTATGAACAGTACAAAAATTTTCTGAGTGTATTTTGCTAGTATAGAGGGTTGTATGACCATTAATGTCTGGTATATTTCCTAAGATGAAGGAAAAGACAAACATTTGATGTTGTTGGTATCAAGTTATGTAATCATTAATTTCTGAGAAGATTCATAATAAATCTATCTCTCTAGGTTTTCCCCTTAGAGGTTTCTCCTTGGGCTTTGCCCCAAAATCATTGTGTCATTAAATGTTGTCCTTGTCATTTATATTCTGTTGCAAGTTTACTTAGCACAGTATTTTATCTTATAGTTTCATTAAGAAAATGTATGAGACATGCATTAATGGGTTTGGCTATTGAAGACTAAAATCATTATTTGCCAAAGTGTTTGACAAAATCATTGAATGAGACATTTATTGATTTTGTGAGTAAAAATTAATAGTTATAACTTTGAAATTTTCAAAATTATGTTTGTCATGTCAGAACTGTAAAAAATATAAATTTTGATAATTGAATTTTGTTTGTTTTGCATCTAGTTTTTAATTTTCTCAAAATATTATTTATAACTTATGTGACATTTTCAAAGTTATTTTTAATCTTAAGAATAGAAAAAGTAAATTTATAATAATTGAAATTTTGTAGATTAGCATATTGTTTCATTTTTTTCTRAAAGTGTTACATTTTTACAAGTATTTTAATAAAATTCTATGTTAATATTTTAAAAATCTAGTTGGGAACAAATCAATGATAAAATTCCTTTTCTAGAAAGTATAATGATTTTAAAAATCTAGTTGGGAAMAAATCAATGATAAAATTCCTTCTCTAGAAAGTATAAYGATTTTACACAATTGTGGACCCCTTTTGGGGTCAAATTTGTGTTGTTATTTCTGCAATATTATTAATCTTGCAACAATGTTTAATGACAATAGTGGATCTTCAACAAAATTCTAACATTAAGGGAAATGACATTCAACAAATTTGTTTGTCTATTTTATAATTTTGGAAGATAAGTTCCTTACTGCAAGGGATCATTTTCTTCAAAGATGCCTATCACTTCATTCTTGGGCATCAACATATTGGTCTCCCAAGATATCATAGACCATGGATTGTTGGATGGTTTGGAGTTTGAATTTCATCCGAAAGCATGTCACCCCCTTAAAATAAGCACATGGGACATGCCACTACTAATTATTTTTCTTTGATAACTTGACAATTTTGTTAATCATTGTATGTACACTTTGATCACAATATTAGATCAATAAAAGGTCCATAATAGTGTAACCTTTATTATGCATTGATAATATAATTTCTCATCTATTGTGAGACCTAATTGTGTGCAAATATTGAAGTGGCACAAAAGTTCAATCTATCTCTTCCCCCCTTCAATATGTAACATATTTTCTCTTTGACAAAGAGAAAACAACATGGCACATTGAAATTAAATAGAAAGGTGAATCCATTATTATTTATTTCCCTTTTATAACTCAACATTTTCCAATACTTCATATTGAAACTCCATATCGAGTGTTTACTGTTGAATTAAATGAAAAAGTACTTAGGACAAGTGTTTCTCATCACCTAGGCGCTTAGGGGTGAGAAAGTGTCCAATGTGGTCCCTCGTGAATTAATTTCATGTGAGGTGAAATTAAAAGTGACTTTATGAAACTTAAGTGAATTGGGTGACTTAAGAGACATTTCATCTCAACCATCCATCTAGTCTATCCTCCACCGTCAGATTAGATGACCCTTCACCTTCCCTCATGAGGTCAACTTAGAGAAAGAGGTGCCCATTCTATTGGCATTCTTCATGAGTTTTGAAGTGCAAGAGGAAGAGAGAGTCGAGCTAAGAAAGAGGAGAACATTTGCAACCAAGGGTAGACAAACCAAGGCAGATTCTGGCACACAAATCAAGGAGAGAATCCAACAACATAGAGAGGTCGTACAATATGGATTTTGGGCAGTCCGTACAACTGTAACTTGGCACAGAAATCGAGCTAAAGGACTGTGTGATTTTTTGGGCGAGGTTGGCATGAAAATCGAGGCATAATATAATCTTTAATTTTTGTAAATTTATTTCAACAAGATGGCACACATTTTGAGGTAGACCGTACAACATTTATTGTTGTGACAACCATATCGTGTACAGATTTTTGAGCACCAAAATCGAGGAGTTGTTGGCATGGTTTTCCAGGTTGTGTTTTGGGCACAAAAATCAAGATAAGTCTGTGTACTAATCGCTGAAGATGACTGTTGTAAGAAAATCTTTCTCAGAGCTCTGAAAATAATAAAAATCCCCTCTCTCACTAGTTTTCCCCTTGTGGTTTTTTCCAAGGTCTAAGTTTGACCAAAAATCTTTGTGTGTTAATTTCTAGGTGCATTTATTTCTGAGTTATATCAATGTAGCACTTCATGTGTTTTTGTTTTTGAGCATTTAATTTTCTGCTTACTAATTTGTAGCCTAAATTTGCAATTTGGGTTGGGCATTAAACTATGTGTCTCATTGAGACTTGAAACCGGGTTGGGGTCTGGAATTTGTACATGGTATCAAAGCTTGAAGTGTGAAAAATGCAGAAATATATCATCCACAGACTGCAAGGATTTTGCTGAGAAGAGGAGGAACTTCACTGGGTAGAAAATTGCGGGCTTGTGTTTCAGTTGAGAGGGTCAATGGCCACTGGTTTGAGGGTTGAGGATAGGTTGGATGGAGTTGTTAATTTCAGCTCATGGAAGGAGAGGATTGTGTTGCTTCTGCGGGAGTGTGAGTTGTGGGATATTGTAGAGAACTCACAAACGAATCTCGTGACGGTGCTTACAGATGCTACTCTTTTGGAAGCCTACACCAAAAACAATATAAAGGCCAAAAGAATTATCCTTAATGCCATTAAGGACCATGTGATTCCACATGTGACTGGGAAGACCAATTCCCATGATGTGGGAATCCTTACCCAAACTATACCAGAGTTCCAATGAAAATCGGAAAATGGTATTGAGGGAGAAACTGAAGAACATTAAAATGACCAAGACTGAAAGTGTTGCCACCTATCTTACCAAACTTACTCAGATGAGAGATGGACTTGGTGTTGTTGGGGAGGTTGTTGCTGACAGTGAACTTGTGAGGACTGCTTTGAATGGGGTAACCAAACAATGGGCTCTCTTTGTTGAGGGCATCGTGGCAAGGGAAAATCTTCCCAAGTGGGACTGTCTTTGGGATGAATTTATTTAGGAGAAAACTCGAAGAGGTAATGAAGAGGAGAATGTGTTACTTGCAACTAAAGAAAAGAACAAGTCCAAAAAGGGTTCCAAGGGAGGGAACAAGCAGAAAGGTGAAGGGAAGAAAGACATGAGCAAAGTCAAGTGCTTTGCTTATCATAAGTTTGGGCATTATGTTGGACAATGTCTTAACAAGAAGAAGAAGCAAGTTGCAGCTTCAGTTGATGTGGAGGAGTTTACCCACAGGTTCGAGAAGGAGTATTCATTGTTGGTGTGTCTTTCCTCTAGAGCATCATCTTTCAGTATTTGGTACATTGGTAGTGGTGCCTCTCGCCATATGATAGGTGTTCATGAGTACTTCACTAATCTTATAGAGATTGGAGATCTTGAGGTGGTGCTTGGAGATGACTCAGTGGTCAAGGTAGTTGGTAGTGGGACAATATCATTTCAAAGGGAGTCTCTACCTACCATGTTGTTGAGGGATATCCTATATAAACTGGGCTTGAAGACGAACTTGGTGTCGGTTTCCACTATTGAGGATAGGGGATATGATGTATTGTTCTGTGATGGGCATGTGCTCTTGTATAATAAGGGATCCAATATCACTTTGGCCAAAGTGATTGGGAATCGACATGAGAAGTTGTACAAGCTCATGTTTCAATCTGTTAGAGCATTGATGCATAGTACCAACAACAATGACCTTTGTCACTTATTGCATAGGAGGATGGACCATTTGCACCATGGGGCTCTGAGGATCTTGAGAGAGATTGTGACTGGAGTGCCAGAGTTCAGTATAGAGCACCAGGAGGTGTGCAAGAGGTGTGCTCTTAGGAAGTACACTAGGACTGCTTTTCCAAGCAGTGACATAAGAGTAGCATGTATTCTTGATCTGATTCATACTGATGTATGTGGTCCTATGTCTTTTGTCTCTTTGACTGGTTTTTTGTATTATGGCACTTTCATTGATGACTCCTCTCGCAACTCTTGGATTTTCTTCATGAAGACCAAAGGACAAGTCTTCTAGCGGTTCCAAGAGTTCAAAGCTCTTGTGGAGAACCAAACTAGGAAGAAGATCAAAGTGTTGAGATCTAATAATGGAGGTGAGTATACCTGTAATGAGTTCAATGAATTTTGTGCTAGGGAGGAAATTAAGAGAGAAGTGAAAATTCCTTACAACTCATAACAGAGTGGGGTTGTTGCGAGGAAGAACAGGGCTATTGTTGGGGTTGTTAGAGCCATGTTACATGATCAGGGGGTACCACTATTTCTTTGGGATGAGGCTTGCAACACTGTAGTTTATCTACAAAATCAGAGTCCACATAGAGTCTTGGGGGACAAGACTCCTAAGGAGGCTTTCTCTAAGAAGAAGACTGAGGTGGGGCACTTTAGGATCTTTGGGTGCCTTTTGAACATGTCCCTTCTGAGAAGAGGATAAATCTAGAACCCACGACAGAGAAACAAATCTTTGTTGGGTACATCGAGACCTCATGATCATCTTTAGGTACATAGTCTTTATGTGGGATTGAGGAGGAGGAGTCCCCTCTACATGGTGCTACTTCAAAGAAGAGGAAGCCCAAGTGGCTTCAAGACACTTTGAAGGAAGCACAAGGTTTAATGGGGAATTCCAGGCAGGTTGTGAGGGAGAGTAAACCTCCTCAGAGGTTTTGTAACTATCGTGCGATGGTGAGCACCATTAGAGAGTCTGAGCCTTCCACTTTTGAGGAGGCAACATGTCAGCAGGTCTGGAAGGATGCCATGGTGGAAGAGTACAATTCCATCGTGAAGAATGATGTTTGGGAGGTAGTTCCGAGACATGAAGGGAAGTCAGTGATGACTTCCAGGTGGCTCTACAAGATCAAGTATGTTGTTGATGGCAGCATTGAGAAGTTCAAAGTTCGGTTTGTGGCTCGAGGGTTCTCACAGGTAGAGGGAGTTGACTATGATGAGACCTTTGCTCCGGTTGCCAAATATACCTCGATCAAGGCAGTGATCTCCATTGCAGCAGAGATGGGTTGGAAGATCCATCAGTTGGATGTGAAGACCACATTTTTGAATGGTCTTATAGAGGAGGAGGTGTACATTGAGCAACCTCGGGGCTTTGAGGTGCATCAGAGAGATTCTCATGTGTGTAGACAGAAGAAGGCATTGTATGGGCTGAAATATTCTCCTAGATCTTGGTATTCCAAGATAGATAAATACTTGCAACAGATGGGTTTCGAGAAGAGTGAGGCAGATCCCAAACTATATTACATTGTGGTTGGAAAGGATCCTCTCATTCTTGTGCTATATGTGGATGATATATTCATTACAGAGGCTGAGATATTCATATCTGGTTGCAAGGAGAGCCTTGATTATGAGTTCGAAATGAAATACATTGGTCTGATGCACTACTTGGGATTGGAGGTTTTGCAGGAGCCTCAACACATCTTTCTGGGACATGGCAGATATGTTGTTGATATTCTGAGGAGATTTTGTATGGAGGACTGTAGGCCCATGTCCACTCCTATGATAACCAATTGGAAGAACTTCATTCTTCTGAGTCAGTGTTGGTTGATCCCACGTTGTATCGTTAGTTGATTGGTTCGCTAATGTATTTGGTCAACACCAGACCATATCTTTGTTTTGTTGTCAAATCACTTAGTTTATGGTGGAGCCTCAGAGAGTACACTCGGTGGCAACAAAACATGTGCTCAGGTATCTCGCCCGAACTATGAGAAAGGGGATGGAGTTAGATTGATTGGCTATGCTGATTCAGATTGGGCAGGATGTGTTAGTGACATGAAGAGTACATCAGGTTGTTGCTATGGATTGGGCTCAATATTGGTGTATTGGTTCAATTAGAAGCAAAAGTTAGTGGCTTTGAGTTTTGCAAAGGTTGAGTAGGTTGAGTATATGGCAACCAGTCAAGCCAGTTGTGAGGCCATTTAGATTCGCAAGTTGTTGGTTGGGATATTTGGTGTACAGATGAGACCCACGGTGAGCTACTGTGACTATCAGAGTTGCATCAAACTCTCTGAGAATCCATTTTTTCATGACATGTCTAAGCACATTGAGATTATATGTCAGTTCATCTAGGATTATGTTCAGAGAGGAACAATTGAGCTACAATATATTTCCATAGATGAGCAAGTGGCAGACATCCTCACTAAAACTTTAGGGAGAGGGAAGTTTGTACCTTTCAGAGATAAGCATGGGGTGGTGAGGAACACTTTCCTCGATAAGAGGGAGTGTTGAATTAAATGAAAAAGTCCCTACGACAAGTGTTTCTCATCACCTAGGCGCCTAGGGGTGAGAAAGTGTCCAATGTGGTCCCTAGTGAATTAATTTCATGTGAGGTGAAATTAAAAGTGACTTTATGAAACTTACGTGAAGTGGGTGACTTAAGAGACATTTCATCTCACCCATCCATCTAGTCTATCCTCCACTGTCAGATTAGATGACCCTTCACCTTCCGTCACGAGGTCGAGTTAGGTAAAGAGGTGCCCATTCTATTGGCATTCTTCATGAGTTTTGAAGTGCAGGAGGAAGAGAAAGTCGAGTTGAGAAAGAATAGAACATTTGCATATAAGGGCATTCAAACCAAGGCAGATTCTGGCATGAAAATCGTGGAGAGAGTGCAATGGCATAGAAATTTTGGGCACTCCGTACAGTTGTAACTTGGCACAGAAATTGAGATAAAGGACTGTATGATTTTATGGGTGAGGTTGGCATGAAAATCGAGGCAACATACAATCTTTAATTTCTGTAAATTTATTTCAGCATGCTGGCATGCATTTTGAGGTAGATTGTACAACATTTATTGCTACGACAACCCTACTGTGTACGGATTTCTGAGCAAAGAAATCGAGGAGTTGTTGGCACGATTTTCCAAGCTGTTTTTGGGCACAAAAATCAAGATAAGTTCGTGTCTTAATTGTTGAAGATGATTGCTGTAAGAAAATCTTTCTTAGAGCTCTGAAAATAATAAAATGCCCCTTTCTCCCTGGTTTTCCCCTTATGGGTTTTTCCGGGGTCTAAGTTTGACCAAAAATCTTTGTGTGTTAATTTATGGGTGCATTTATTTCTGACTTATATTGTTGTAGCATACTTCATGTGTTTTTGTTCTTGAGCATTTAATTTTATGCTTACTAATTTGCAGCTTAAATTTGCAATGTGGGTTGGGCATTAAATTATGTGTCTCAGTGAGACTTGAAACCGGGTTGGGGTCTGGAATTTCTATATTTATTACCACTAAAAATGCAACCTTGCATATCATGGATGGTAACTCTAAAAGCAGGTAAAGGGGAAAAATGTTGCAAAGTCAACATAATCTAGAGACGAGCAACCTTCAAAAATCATATCCATATAAGTGGCAAAAGCATAGTAATTTACAATATTCCATTTGTTTCCATAAAAAGCCAAAATGCACCCAATGAGGCCGAAAAGCACACTAGAAGGTTAGAGTTCACAAACAAAATATATGTAGAGGTGAATAACATATATTTGATGATGAAATGGTAAAAAAAATAATAGATCAACTCAATTTCCATCACTTCTTTCTCATCATCATCATGCACTGCAAAAGTCACTCCTACATGCTAGAACCATTCAACCCACAATATTCTCATTTGTGTTAGTTTCCTTGATATTCTATATAGAGTTTCTTTTCATGTGTTCTCATGCACTGTTAATAACATAATTAGATCATTATCTTAGACACCCTTTAATAACAACAGAGTTCCCATAATCAATGTTTATTAGACCCAGACCAATAGCACCAAGTGCAATCCATATCTAAACCAAAATACCTTATCAAATAGGCTCTAAATAGAACTAAATGTAGTTCATATCTGAACCAAAATATATAAACAAAGAGGCTCTAAATACGTTCATAGGTCTAATAGCAATCTGAGGGGTCTAGGTTTATTTTTAGGGTTTTATTTTTCAAATTTTTATTGTTTTCTTTTATAATTTTTAGTAGGCCCATACATTGTCCATACATCAAGGTATTGAACGAGCTGATACAGGCAAAAAAGCGCCTATTATGTATAGAACCGACCATTTCTATTTTGAGGCTATGAATTTGGACCGGAAAGGGTACATAACCGATCAGATTGGTTAGTTCCGATAACATTGCCCACAATAGGGACTATGACATTCAACTAATTCGTGTCCATTTCAAACTTTTGGAAGGTGCAATCATTATAGAAGTAGGTCATTTCTTCAAAGATGCCCTACATTTCGTTCTTTATACAAAATTTCTTCCAGGTGTAGCCACAAATTAGAAACAGTGGTTGTTGTTGCACAACAATCAATAAATTGTTGCAGTCTCAACTCATTTGAAGGGCTAATTACTGGTCCCTTTTTTGTAACAATTTGGGCATCAACACACTGGTCTCCCAAGATATCATAGAACGTGGATTGTTGGATGGTTCGGAGTTTGAACTTCATCCAAAAGCATATCACCCCCTTAAAGTAAGCAAATGGGGGCATGCCACTACTAATTATTTTTCTTTGATAACTCGACAATTTTGTTAATCATTGTATGTACACTTTGCTTACAAGATTAGATCAATAAAATGTCCATAATAATGCAACCTTTATTATGCAATGATAATATGATTTCTCATCTATTGTGAGATCTAATTGTGTGCAAATATTGAAGTGGCACAAATGTTCAATCTATCTCTTCCACTCTTCAATATGCAACAACTTTTCTCTTTGACAAAGAGAGAATAACAAGGCACATTAAATTGAATAGAAAGGTGAATCCATCATTATTTATGTTCACTTTTACCACTGACATTTTCCAATACTTCATATTGAAACTGCATACAGAGTGTTTATTGTTGAATTAAATGAAAAAGTACCTAGGACAAGTGTTTCTCATCACCTAGGCGCCTAGGAGTGAGAAAGTGTCCAATGTGGTCCCTAGTGAATTAATTTCATGTGAGGTGAAATTAAAAGTGTATTTATGAAACTTAAGTGAATTGGGTGACTTAAGAGACAGTTCATCTCAACCATCCATCTAGTATATCCTCCACCTTCAGATTAGATGACCCTTCACCTTCCCTCATGTGATCGAGCTAGGGAAAGAGGCACCCATTCTATTGGCATTCTTCATGAGTTTTGAAGTGCAAGAGGAAGAGAGAGTCGAGTTGAGAAAGAGGAGAACATTTGCAACTAAGGGCACACAAACTAAGGTAGATTCTGTCACACAAATCAAGGAGAGAGTACAACAACATAGAGAGGTCGTACAATATGGATTTTAGGCAGTTCGTACAATTGTAACTTGGCACAAAAATCGAGATAAAGGACTATGCGATTTTCTGGGTGAGGTTGGCATGAAAATCGAGGCAGAATACAATCTTTAATTTCTGTAAATTTATTTCGGCAAGATGGCACACATTTTGAGGTAGACCATACAACATTTATTGCTGTGACAACCATATTGTGTACAAATTTATGAGCATGGAAATCGAGGAGTTGTTGGCATGGTTTTCCAGGCTGTGTTTTGGGCACAAAAATCAAGAGAAGTCTGTGTACTAATCGTTGAAGATGATTGCTGTAAGAAAATCTTTCTCAAAACTCTGAAAATAATAAAAAGCCCCTCTCTCACTGGTTTTCCCCTTGTGGGTTTTTCCAAGGTCTAAGTTTGACCAAAAGTCTTCGTGTGTTAATTTCTAGGTGCGTTTATTTATGAGTTATATCGTTGTGGCATACTTCATGTGTTTCTGTTTTTGAGCATTTAATTTTCTGCTTACTAATTTGCAGCTTAAATTTGCAATTTGGGTTGGGCATTAAACTATGTGTCTCAGTGAGACTTGAAACCAAGTTGGGGTTTGGAATTTGTACATGGTATCAGAGCTTGAAGTGTGAAAAGTGCGTAAATATATCATCCACAGATTGCAGGGATTTTGCTGAGAAGAGGAGGAACTTCAATAGGTAGAAAATTGTGGGTTTGTGTTTCAGTTGAGAGGGTCAATGGCCACTAGTTTGAGGGTTGAGGACAGGTTGGATGGAGTTGTTAATTTCATCTCATGGAAGGAGAGGATTGTGTTGCTTCTACAGGTGTGATTTGTGGGATATTGTGGAGAACTCACAAACGAATCCCATGACGGTGCCTACAGATGCTACTCTTTTGGAAGGCTACACCAAAAAGAATATAAAGGCCAAAAGTATTATCCTTAATTCCATTAAGGACCATGTGATTCCACATGTGACTGGGAAGACCAATGCCTATGGTGTGGGAATCCTTAACCAAACTATACCAGAGTTCCAATGAAAATCGGAAAATGGTATTGAGGGAGAAACTGAAGAGCATTAAAATGACCAAGACTGAAAGTGTTGCCACCTATCTTACCAAACTTACTCAGATGAGGGATGAACTTGGTGTTGTTGGGGAGATTGTTTCCGACAGTGAACTTGTGAGGACTGTTTTGAATGGGGTAACCAAACAATGGGTTGTCTTTATTGAGGGCATCGTGGGAAGGGGAAATCTTCCCAAGTGGGACGGTCTTTAGGATGAATTCATTCAGGAGAAAACTTGAAGAGGCTATGTGCATGGGCGTTCATCTACAGGTAACGAAGAGGAGAATGTGGCACTTGCAACTAAAGGAAAGAACAAGTCCAAAAAGGGTTCCAAGGGAGGGAACAAGCAAAAAGGTGAAGGGAAGAAAGACACGAGCAAAGTCAAGTGCTTTGCTTGTCATAAGTTTGGGAATTATGCTTTACAATGTCCTAACAAGAAGAAGACGCAAGTTGCAACTTCATCTGATGTGGAGGAGTTTACCCACATGTTTGAGAAGGAGTATTCATTGTTCGTGTGTCTTTCCTTTAGAGCATCATCTTCCAGTATTTGGTACATTGATAGTGTTCCTCCTGCCATATGACAGGTGTTCATGAGTACTTCACTAATCTTACAAAGATTGGAGATCTTGAGGTGGTGCTTGGAGATGACTCAGTGGTCAAGGTAGTTGGTAGTGGGACAATGTCATTTCAGAGGGAGTCTCTACCTCCCATGTTGTTGAGGGATGTCCTATATAAACTGGGCTTGAAGAAGAACTTGGTGTCGGTTTCCACTATCGAGGATATGGTATATGAGGTATTGTTCCATGATGGGCATGTGCTCTTGTATCCGAAGGAACCCTGTATCACTTTGGCCAAAGGGATTGGGATTCGACATGAGAAGTTGTACAAGCTCATGTTTCAGTCTGTAAGAGCATTGATACATAGTACCAACAACAATGACCTTTGTGACTTATGGCATAGGAGGATGGCCCATTTGCACCATGGGGCTCTGAGGATCTTGAGAGAGATTGTGACTGGAGTGCCAGAGTTCAGTATATAGCACCAGGAGGTGTGCAAGGGGTGTGCTCTTAGGAAGTACGCCAAAACTGCTTTCTCAAGCAGTGACAGAAGAGTAGCAAGTATTCTTGATCCGATTCATACTGATATATGTGGTCCTATGTCTTCTGTCTATTTGACTGGTTTTTGTATTATGTCACTTTCATTGATGACTTCTCTCGCAAGTCTTGGATTTTCTTCATGAAGACCAAATGACAGGTCTTCTAGCGGTTCCAAGAGTTCAAAGCTCTTGTGGAGAACCAAACTGGGAAGAAGATCAAAGTGTTGAGATCTAATAATGGAGGTGAGTATACCTCTAATGACTTTAGTGAATTTTGTGCTAGGGAGGACATTAAGAGAGAAGTGAAATTTCCTTACAACCCATAGCAGAGTGGGGGTTGCTGAGAGGAAGAACAAGGCTATTGTTGGGGTTGCGAGAGCCATGTTACATGATCAGGGGATACCACTATTTCTTTGGGATGAGGCTTGCAACACTGCAATTTATTTGCAGAATCAGAGTCCACATAGATTCTTGGGGGACAAGACTCCTAAGGAGGCTTTCTCTAGGAAGAAGCCTGAGGTGGGGCACTTTAGGATCTTTGGGTGCCTTATTCACATGTCCCTTCTGAGAAGAGGACAAATCTAGAATCCACAACAGAGAAGGGAATCTTTGTTGGGTATAGCGATACCTCGAAGGCTTTCCGCATATACATCCCCTATTTGAGGAAGATAATTGTGCGACGAAATGTGAGATTTTAGGAGGATAGAGCCTTTCGAAGGTCACGATATATGGAGCAAGGGGAGAAATCAACTCCTTATACACAGGTGAGTCCTTCACAAAGTATAGTGACACAAAGTTCAAGACCACCTGCTCCAGGGACTACTGATCCACAGGTGATAGGGGCACAAGTTACTGGTCCTCGGGTTACTGGTTCACATGGCACTGTTTCTTAGTCTACCAGTTAACATACGACCTCATGATCATCTTCAGGTGGTGGGATTGAGGAGGAGGAGTCCCCTTTGCATGGTGCTACTTCAGAGAAGAGGAAGCCTAAGTGGCTTCATGACACTTTGAAGGAAGCACAAGGTTCAATGGGGAATTCCAGGCAGGCTATGAGGGAGAGTAAACCTCCTTAGAGGTTTTATAACTATCTTGCGATGGTGAGCAACATTAGAGAGTCTGAGCCTTCCACTTTTGAGGAGGCAACATGTCAGTAGGTCTGGAAGGACGCCATGGTGGAAGAGTACAATTCCATCATGAAGAATGATGTTTGGGAGGTAGTTATGAGACCTGAGGGGAAGTCAGTGGTGACTTCCAGGTGGCTCTACATGATCAAGTATGTTTCTGATGGCAGCATTGAGAAGTTCAAAGTTTGGTTTGTGGCTCGGGGGTTCTCATAGGTAGAGGGAGTTGACTATGATGAGACCTTTGCTCTGGTTGCCAAATATACCTCGATCAGGGCAGTGATCTCCATTGCAGCATAGATGGGTTGGAAGATCCATCAAATGGATGTGAAGACCGCATTTCTGAATGGTCTTATAGAGGAGGAGGTGTACATTGAGCTGCCTCAGGGCTTTGAGGTGCATGAGAGATATTCTCATGTGTCCAGACAAAAGAAGGTGTTGTATGGGCTGAAATAAGCTCCTAGAGCTTGGTATTCCAAGATAGATACATACTTGCAGCATATGGGTTTCGAGAAGAGTGAGGTGGATCCCAAACTATATTACATTGTGGTTGGAGAGGATCCTCTCATTCTTGTGCTATATGTGGATGATCTCTTCATTACAGTGGCTGAGAGATTCATAGCTGGTTGCAAGGAAAGCCTTGCTTTTGAGTTCGAGATGAAATACATTGGTTTGATGCACTACTTCTTGGGATTGGAGATTTGGCAGGAGCTTGGACACATCTTTTTGGGACAGGGCAAATATGTTGATATTCTGAGGAGATTCTAAAAGGAGGACTGTAGCCCCATGTCCACTCCTATGATAACCAACTGGAAGAAACTTCATTCTTCTGAGTCAGAGTTGGTTGATCCCACGTTGTATCGTTAGTTGATTGGTTCGCTAATGAATTTGGTCAACACCATATCAAATCTTTGTTTTTTTGTCAACTCACTTAGTTTATGGGGGAGCCTTGGAGAGTACACTGGGTGGCAACAAAACATGTGCTCAGGTACCTAAAGGGTACGATGGATTATGGCTTGAACTATGAGAGAGGGGATGGAGTTAAATTGATTGGTTACACTGATTCAGATTGGAAAGGATGTGCCAGTGACAAGAAGAGTACCTCACGCTGTTTATTTGGATTGGGCTCAATAGGGGTGTCTTGGTTCAGTGGGAAGCAAAATTTAGTGGCTTTGAGTTTTGCAAAGGTTGAGTATATGGCAATCAGTCAAGCTAGTTGTGAGGCCATTTGGATTTGCAAGTTGTTGGTTGGGATATTTGGTGTACAGATGAGACCCATGGTGATCTACTGTGACAATTAGAGTTGCATCAAACTCTATGAGAATCCAATTTTTCATGACATGTCTAAGCACATTGAGATTATATATCACTTCATCCAGGATTATGTTCAGAGAGGAACAATTGAACTACAATATATTTCCAAAGATGAGCAGGTGGTGGACATCCTGACTAAAACTTTGGGGAGATGGAAGTTTGTACCTTTCAGAGATAAGCTTGGGGTGGTGAGGAACACTTTCCTCGGTAAGAGGGAGTGTTGAATTAAATGAAAAAGTACCTAGAACAAGTGTTTCTCATCACCTAGGCGCCTAGGGGTGAGAAAGTGTCCAATGTGGTCCCTAGTGAATTAATTTCATGTGAGGTGAAATTAAAAGTGACTTTATGAAACTTAAGTGAAGTGGGTGACTTAAGAGACATTTCATCTCACCCATCCATCTGGTCTATCCTCCATCGTCAGATTAGATGACCCTTCACCTTCTCTCATGATGTCAAGTTAGGGAAAGAGGTGCCCATTCTATTGGCATTCTTCATGAGTTTTGAAGTGCAAGAGGAAGAGAGAGTCAAGCTGAGAAAGAGGAGAATATTTGCAACTAAGGGCACGCAAACCAAGGTAGATTCTGGTTTGAAAATCGAGGAGAGTGCAATGGCATAGAGAGGCCGTACAATACAGATTTTGGGCACTCCGTATAGTTGTAACTTGGCACATAAATTGAGATAAAGGACTGATTTTCTGGGTGAGGTTGGCACAAAAATTGAGGCAGCATACAATCTTTAATTTTTGTAAATTTATTTCAGCAAGCTAGCATGCATTTTGAGGCAGACCGTACAACATTTATTGCTATGATAACCCTACTGTGTATGGATTTCTGAGCACATAAATCGAGTAGTTGTTGGCACGATTTTCCAGGTGGGATTTTGGGCACAAAAATCAAGATAAGTCTGTGTATTAATTGTTGAAGATGATCGTTGTAAGAAAATCTTTCTCAGAGCTCTGAAAATAATAAAAATCCCCTTTCTCACTGGTTTTCCCCTTGTGGGTTTTTCCAGGGTGTAAGTTTGACCAAACATTTCCGTGTGTTAATTTTTGGGTGCATTCATTTCTGAGTTATATTCCTGTAGCATACTTCATGTGTTTCTGTTTTTGAGCATTTAATTTTCTTCTTACTAATTTGCAGCCTAAATTTGCAATGTGGGTTGGGCATTAAACTATGTGTCTCAGTGAGACTTGAAACCGGGTTGGGGTTTGAAATTTCTACATTTATTACCACTAAAAATGCAACCTTGCATATCATGGATGCTAACTCTAAAAGCAGGTAAAGAGGAAAAATGCTGCAAAGTCAACAGAATCTAGAGACGAGCAGCCTTCAAAAATCATATCCATATAAGTGGCAAAAGCATAGTAACTTACAATATTCCATTTGTTTCCATAAAAAGCTAAAATGCATCCAATGAGGCTGACAAGCACACTACAAGGTTAGAGTTCACAAACAAAATATATGTAGAGGTGAATAACATATATTTGATGATGAAATGGTAAAAAGAATAATGGATCAACTCAATTTCTATCACTTCTTTCTCATCATCATCATGCACTGGGAAAACCACTCCTACATGCTAGAACCATTCAACCCACAATATTCTCATTTGTGTTAGTTTCCTTGATATTCTATATAGAGTTTCTTTTCATGTGTTCTCATAGACTGTTAGTAACATAATTAGATCATTATCTTAGACACCCTTTAACAACAACATAGTTCCCATAATCAATGTTTATTAGACCCAGACCAATAGCACCAAGTGCAATCCATATCTAAATCAAAATACCTTATCAAATAGGCTCTAAATAGAACTAAATGCAGTTCATATCTGAACCAAAATACATAAACAAAGAGGCTCTAAATACATTCATAGGTCTAATAGCAATGGAAGGGGTCTAGGTTTATTTTTAGAGTTTTAGTTTTCAATTTTTTATTGTTTTCTTTTATAATTTTTAGTAGGCCCATGCATTGTCCATACAGCAAGGTATTGAACCAGCCGATTTAGGCAAAAAAAGGCCGATTATGTACAGAACCGGCCATTTCTAGTTTGAGGCTGTGAATTTGGACCGGAAGGGGTACATAACCGATCAGACTGGCCAGTTCTGATAACATTGCCCAGAATATGGACGATGACATTCAACTAATTCATGTCCATTTCAAACTTTTGGAAGGTGCAATCATTATAGAAGTAGGTCATTTCTTCAAAGGTGCCCTACATTTCGTTCTTTATACAAAATTTCTTCCAGGTGTCGCCACAAATCAGAAACAGTTTTTGTTGTTGCACAACAGTCAATAAATTGTTTTTAGTCTCAACTCATTTGAAGGGCTAATTACTGGTCCGTTTTTTGTAACAATTTCACATTTTTGCTCATTATTGTTGCACACTATTCTCACAAGTGGCATCCAAAACATGCTCATATTGGTGTTTCATTTTCCATGTAATATAAAAATATTTTCTCATCCTTTCTGGTCTGATAGTGTTCACATACAAGTGTGGTGTCACTGTTCAATCTCTCTCTCGCCTATTCCTCAATTGTGACAGAGAACAGCTTTTCCCTCCAACAATCCATAAACAACAAGGCAGAAACAAGTGGAATAGAAAGGTGCATTCATCATATATCAATGTTCACTTTTACAAGGACTTTCAATTTTTCATTTTGATCATAGGAAGCATCTGTTACCACTAAAAATGCAACCTTGCATTCATTGTGATGGGAAACTTTTAAAGAAAGAAAAAGGATAGAAAGATCCCAAAGTCATCAATATCAAGACATTGACAACCTCTAAAAGTCATTTTTTCTGCAGCAGAAGCCAGATGGTTTAAACTTTATACTACTACGCTACAGGATTTCCAGGAGCTAACATTGTATCCAATTCGGTGCTACACTACAGAGCTGGAGTTCACAGACCATATCCAAGCTGAGGTGGGTGACAGAAACTTGACACCAAAAATGGTATAAATAGGGGATCACTTCCTCATTTTTTTAACCATCCATCTCATATCATCGTCATCAACTTGTAAAACACTACACTTCTTTTCCCTTCTATTCACAAGTATGCGTGTAAATAAAGAGGAGGCAAAAGAAATGACCAGCCCTTGTGAAAGAAAGATCAATATTTTTCAATCACTCCACCTTTTCATAAAAGGAGAAATCTCAATCACAGGGTGATACTACCCATCTTTGAGAAAGGAGAGAGGAAAGAAAGCAACTTGTCACCATTATGGTACCCGATCAACATTTAGGCTGCATCCTTCAGTCTTTAAAGATGCATGAGCTCCAATGCATATTATTTTTCCTTTCTTCTTCATTTCCATTTCCATTGTTTTTTGTGTCCTTTGTTCAATTTTCTATCTGTTTACTAAATTTCTTATATTCCTATCGTCGTTACACAGCCCAGCCTTAGATTGCATAAGATTTAATAACATTGGAGCAAGTAACAAAAATATAGAAAGATCCAACTAATAGAGAGCTGGATAATCTCAATAGAAAGGCGGGACTATGACACCAGCTATGTGTAATAATTAGAGAGGATTTGTAGGTCATTCAACAAACATCAAATGGAAGATAAGGATCACAAATTGATAATTAGTAGCAACACTGGCAATACTTCAAGAAATAATAAAGCAGTTTTGGTTAAACATAATAGTCAAAACTGTCTAAAAGGCGTATTAGAGACAGCAAAACAGGGATAGGAAACAAACGACACAGAAACTGGAAATCGAAAATCTTGATAAAAGTACCAGGTATTGAGGTCAACTAATCAAAGTTTTTGTTTTCCAAAGTATCTTGCATAAGAAAAAATGCACACCATAATGGTTTGAAAGAATTGCTCATATTTTTGTGTGCATATTTACAACAACAAGAAACAAGTTCACACTTTTTCTTCTCTTTTTTCTTTTTAAATTTATTGCATGGACATCAGTTCCCTTAGTTCAGGATTATAGAACATTATACTTTTAACAGTAAAAATCAAAATTCCATGTGTTCTATGATTATCATAACTTTTGAAACACTTAATCCCATATACCCAATTTTGTGTAGACAAAAGGAAACATCTATTGATCTGTCTCAAAATAAGACATTGTTTTTATATGCCATGCAATCTCAGCTCTTGCTTAAGGGATTCCTAAAACTTACATGATCTGTTTATGCTAAATAAAATTAGGTCACATGTTCATTTAAAGTTCCAAGATGGCAATTGTCAACTAGTTTGATTCTTCAAATTAAATGGATTCCATTTTCCAGAGGGAGCATGCCAGAAGAAAAGTCCCGAATATTTCTAGGAGCTTTCCATTCCCTATACACAATAATTTGAATACTAAACCTACTTGATTAGTATTATGTCTCACCAAATGCATTGTGTGCGCATTACACAATTAATTTTAGAGTTAGGAAGACTTGTTCCTTTGTCCCTTTAATCCTGGAAATGCTTGCCATCCAAGAAAAGATGTGTGTATATATCATTGTGTAAATATCTCTAGCATCACCCTTTTGAGAGGAGCAGAAATGCTAACTATTTTACTTGTAACAAAGTAAAATTTAAATCTATTTCTTTGGTAAAGGACCTTTGAGAAAGAATAAATCATATCAATGTCCATGGATAACTATAAAGTCGTCAAGATTATCAAATAATTATAATAGACAACTAAACCTACCTAAGTCACAATCCAAAACTCAAGTCACACTCAAAACGTTGTTTCTACCCACCCAAGAAGAAAAATGGCCAAAATTTACAAACAAGCTCATTCTGTTGAAATGAATTACAGCAGGCCCACTTAACCTTCCAACATGAATGCATTTCACAACTTCTGAACTAAGAGCAAATTTAATAGAAAGTACTGAACAAGGCCTACAGTATTGCTTACCATTTGAACAAATACAGATGATTGCATACATGCTTTTCTGATTCATATTACAGGAAAGAAAATAAATGAAATACTAAATTTGGAAGGAATCTATCATAGTTCTCAATATTTCTTCAGACTTTGGCCACTGCTTATCATTGGCACTAACCACAAATAATATAACTGTATTTCCTTTTGCTGTAGCTTTTGCAAGATTGTGTGTGCCAGTCGAAGCATATGGAGTCTCCAATGTATACCTGTAGTACTGGAGAGGGGAAACCAACATAGTTAGAGAATGGATTAAATGCAATTATTGTGAAGAGAAAAATCAAAATACATGTCTTTGAATACCATTTGTGTAGCATTGAGATGCAGAGCAACTTTTTTTTGAAATGCTACCACCAAAGAAGTTTAGTTTCGAATTTCAGACTAAGCGATAACCAGGTTAATTCCCAGAAAGTTCAAAGAGAACACCTTCATGTACACATACCGTTTGGTCATCACGCTTTTGCACATTGCTTTCAACAAGTTCATCTGGGTCATAGCTGTTCCCAGTTACAAAGGGACCCAATGAAGCAATCAACTTCTCTGGACTTCCAATGTCTTCAATTTGAGCATTTGGTTTGTTTGTAAGGCGGATCAAAGGAGATGCAATTACCCGCACAGTTCCTTGCTTTTCATCTTCAAACTTTGCCTCCACCCAAGGCTCGGCACACTTGGGCTGACAATAGTTACCTGATAGTATGTTAGCAACTCGGACCTGTTTCCATGTAGGAGGAAGAATAAACTGATATGGTTCCACATTGCCTGTCAAAGAACAAATCACGAGTTAAAGACATTGATCTCTAAAACACAAATGGCACATAATTTATTAAAAAAGAATGAAAAGTATTGCTTTTGTTCAAGCAAGACTGATGCACTCTTAATAGAATCATTTAATGATACATAGTTTGAAGCTGTAAATAAGTCAGTCAAGCTTGTATGTTAAAACTATTTGCAAGAATCTCAGCAAGGACCAACTCTACTAAGTGGTAAAGATGCCACACCTTGGTTGGTATAGGAAAGGTCAAATTAGAGTCTACAGCTACAGAAGAAGCAGAAAGAGTAAAACGCAAATTGGAGTCAAGAGGATAGAGTAACCATGACAAATAGATACACAAGTCCTCAACAATCATTTAGAGCAAAGTCTTCCTGCCCGACTTCCCTTTCTTAGAAAGAAGTGCATCTTATATTACATTGAATTGTCAATATACGTACATCAAGGGACTAACAGCTGTTAATTTTGATCTCTCTCCCTACATAAGCAAGAAGAGCCATCATGTCAACCTTGACAGGCCTTGAATAACTCCAGGCTTGAATGGATTTTATTAATGTGAGCCACATATAAATACATTGAGATATGACCTTTGGTTTCATCTTCCAAGAGATTTGTTGACTATTCCTATTCACCTATGACTCTTCATATTTCTCCTAAATGAATAATAACAATATTTACAATACACCATAATCCCTAAGATTAGGTATCTAACATTCCCCCCCTTAATTTGAAGGGGTGTTTGTGAGTCCAAACATCTTTCAAAAATATTTCAAAATTTTCTCTTCCGAGCGCTTTGGTGAAGATGTCTGCAATTTATTCACTTGTGGAACAATGTATCAAATGAATGGTCTTGGCCTCTACATGATGTCGAATTGGATGGTACTTCGTGTTGATGTGCTTTGTTCGATCATGGAATCTATGATTCTTGGCCAACTTGATTGCATAAGTGTTATCAATCAAAAGTGGAGTAGCATTCACTTGTTTCTCCTGCAAATCCTCTAGTATCTTCTTAAGCCACACGATCTCCTTTGTTGCCTTTGCAACAACCACATACTCTACCTCTGTAGTGGAATCTACTCGATTAGATTGTTTGCATGATCTCCAAGTGATAGCTATTGATCCAGGTCTCATGAGGTATCCTGAAGTAGACACTCCATTCTCCTTATCCCATCAGAGTCTGAATCTGTATATCCCACTAGCTTGAAGTCCTCCACCTTAAGAGTATTTGAGCCCAAAGTCTTGAGTTCCCTTCAAGTACCTTAGAACTCTCTTTGTAGCACACCAATGTCCTTCACAAGGTTTCTGCAAAAGAAATATCTGGTCTAGTAGTGGTAAGGTAGATGAGATTCCCCACAAGCTATCTATATTTAGTTGTATCCTCAAATTCATTCCCTTCTTTTGATGTTAGATTTAAATTTTGCTCCATTGGAGTAGAGAGAGGATTACAATCAACCATGTCCAGTTTATCCAACAACTCTCCAATGTACCTTTTTTGGGAGATGAATATATACTTTGGATTTTGAGTTACTTCAGTACCCAAGTAGCAGTGAAGATGCTCCATGTCTCTCATCTCAAAACACTTCTTTAATTCTTTCTTTATGGATGCAATATATTCTTCATTGTTCCCTGTTATCAAAAGATCATATACATACACCACAAGGTATACAACAGTTTTGCTAACTTTTCTGACAAACAAAGTTTCATCGTCAAGATTAAAATGCTTGAAATTGATTTTCAAAAGATGCTCAGTTAGTTTTTCATACCATGCGTGAGGTGCTTGCTTTAGGCCATACAAAGACTTGATGAGCTTGCATACTTTATGTTCTTGAACCTTCACAACAAAATGTTGCACGGAGCGAGAGTGTTTTAGAGAGCCGGAGCGTCGGGAACGTCATTTTCCAAAAATCCTCGGGAGCGGAGCATCTCGGGAGCGTCTATTATATATATATATATATATATATATATATATATATATATATATATATGTATGTATGTATGTATGTATGTATTCAACAAAAACATGCAAAAAGACAAATTAGCTGCAAAATATATGAAAACATGCATATTTGTGCTTGTAGATGAATACTACATTATTATGAAGTTCAAAATGCCATCAAACATTTAAATATGGTAGAATGACAAGCAATGTTCCACGATCGCTTATATTAGGATACACATCATTAGTATCATCCTTCATCCTTTGCCTCTTGTCTTGCCTTTGCTTATACCTCGATCCTCTAAGGACATCAATTGACACCACCCAATTTTGATGAAACTACCTAATCCTAGCCTTAAAATATGGTAGAAAAAGCTTAACATGCCTAATCAATGATTCTGGTACATAGAGGGCTTGGTGGTCTTGATTAAATGCCAGTTCCATACCCTCATACCTAATAGAATCCAGTGGAAATGTTGTAATCCTGCCAATCTTGAAATCTTGAAAACCGTTAAGTTTGTTGAATTTTGAATGGGACCTAAAATTCTACTTTCTCCATATGAAGTCCAATGAGGTTGGAACCACTCTCA
>JZKD02S1607992.1:0-35847 GCA_000966675.3 Picea glauca | reverse complement strand
GATGCATCCAGGGAGCGCCCAAGGAGCGCCTTGGGAGCACGCTCCTAGGCTTTGGGAGCGTCCCAGGGAGCGTGGAGCCCCCAAAAGGGCAGGGAGCGTCCCAAAAATGCCTGGAGCACGCTCCCATTTTTGGGAGAGTGCTCCTGGACTTTCCCGCTGGGAGCACGATTTCAGGCCTAGGAGTAGGGGGGGGCGGGACGCTCTTGCTCAGAGCGCGGTTCCAGGCCTAGGAGCAGGGGGGGACGCTCCCTGTAACACTGTAACAAATCCCTCTGGGTAAGCCATGTATAAATTCTCTTTCAAATCTCTATTTAAGAAAGTTGACTTCACATCCATGTGATGAATCTTCCACCTATTATGTGCTACCAAAGCCAACAAAGCACAAATCGTATCCCATTTTGTTGTGGGGGAAAAAGTCTCCTCATAGTCTATGCCTTCTTTCTGTGCATATCCTTTCACCACAAGCCTCACCTTATGCTTGTCAAGTGAACCATCTAATTTTTACTTGTTCTCGTAGACCCACTTGCATCCAATTTGTTTGGTTCCAAATGGAGGATCCACCAACTTCCTTGTCCCATTCTCGATGAGACCATCATACTCCTGCATAGCTTCTTTCCACTCATCATGAGAAATAGCTTCTTCCAAGGAAGTTGGTACAATGTTAGTAGATAAATTCAATTCACAATGATATGAAACTTCCATATCATTGGCATCACTTGAATTTGAAACATCTACATCATCTCCATTGTCTTGTCTTGTTGAACTTCTAGTTCTTGTCTTTCCAACCTCATCAGGATGAACACTTTCAAGTGTCTTCATGACCCACTTTGGAAATTTCTATGATGGTCCAGGTTGCTCAACTAACTGAGATGGTGTTGCATTCCCATCAAGATTCAACCTTTCAATCCTCTCAATTACATCATCCAATTGAACCTCTCGTTCTGATGAAGTGGTTGGATCTTCTACATGAGGGGGAGATGGCACTTCAAAAGGAGATTCCAGATAGGGATCCCCCCTTCAAGGTGTGGAATATCATTATCAAACTCATGATATGTCTTTACATGGGTAAATCTATCAAGATGATCAAGTTGTCGCTCAATAGTCTTGCCATTTTTAGAAGATTCAAGAAAAATCACATCTCCAGAAAGAATGAACTTTTTATATACCTCATCTTAAAGACAATATGCCTTGGTGGTATTTGAGTACCCCAAGAAGATGCACTTTTGATTCCTTGCACCTAGTTTGTTTCTTTGCTCCAAAAAGTTAAAACCCTGAGATACCACATTTCATAAGGAGTCTTGTTCCCAAGAGCATGAGATGGAATTATATTTCTCAAATACATTGCACATAGGACTGCATCAACTTCACATTCTTGAAAAATAGCATGGAACGTACCATATTCATTCTTTCTACTACAACATTCCGCTGAGGATTGTATGGAACAATTGTTTGATGCTTATTCCCATGTTGGTGAAGATGAAATTCATTAGAAGTATATTGCCCTCCATTATCAGTATGGAGAGTGCTAATACGAGATTGTGCTTCATTTTCAATCCATACATGAAATTTTTTAAATGTTTCAAATGTTTGAGATCTGTGTTTCAACAAATAAACCTAACACATGCTAGTGTTATCATTAGTGGAAATACTGCTAAACTGAAATATCCATTATCTGATCTGATACACTGGGGGTTTCTGGATGCTTTTTAGATGTGCATGTTTATAATTAATTGTTTATAGCATATATATTGAGCATACAGATAGTAAATGAAACAAAACACTGAAAACCATATATTATGATATCTTCGGAGTACAATGTCGAATGCGACTGAAATAAAATAAATCACTTGGCTAGATCAAATGACAAAAGGATCTTAGCCGGAATACAATAAGCAAACTAAAACAATAATACCCGATAATAGAAGACTACTGCGGGATCAATGAAAGAGGTGTAAGATTTGTTGCAAGCTGCGACAGCTCATACGACAACTACTGCAAGTCTGGAAAGTTCGCCCTGGTGGATAGACCCCTCGGATCTGCCTGAAAACTGTCCCAAACAGTGCGCCCTGTTGTCTCTCTCAGTCTTAATGACTGATCGGCCCTCTGCTGGTATGTCAGGACCTCGGATGGATCCCCCTGGGGAAATGCGCCCCCTCTGCTACCGGAAAGTTGTGCCCTAGTGATTCCACCATCGGAATCGGCTGATAAGTGTCTGAAACTGAGCACCTTGGGGCCTGGCCTACTGTGAAACGAGTCGGAAGGATTTCCCTAGATCTGATCCGATGATTGCTCGGGAACCCCAAATGTGTCCTCCCCAACTACCGCAACCTCAACAGCTGGAAAATGTGCCCCAGATGATTTCCCCGTCGGAATTTGATGAGAAACCAGGAAAAAGATGTCCCTTGCCTTCCTCTCAATTGGGTCGAAAGAGAATCTTTGGATTCTCCCTGGATGGGACAAGTCGACTCAATACCTCCTCAGAAGCTACACCCTCACCCTAAATAAGTGTGCCCTTGTTGCTGGAACCTGTGAAACTGCTGCTAAAGACCGATGGAAGACTTGTGTGATCTCCCCGGTGACTAGAGTGTGTCTCTCAACACTAAAATCAACCACTAGTGTATTCCTCCTGGAATACACTGAGCTATCTCTCCTGAGATGCGCCTCTCTCCTCAATGACAAGTCAAAATCTGCATAATGATGAATTAGGTCGCTTTACCTTCTCTTATAGCTGCCTGAAACCCTAATTCACTGTTGACTCTATTTTTAGCTCAAGTTGGCTTTGGCCACTTTTAGCTCAATGTCACTTTCAAATTATAACACCCTCGGCTGGAGTGACCTCTAGTAACCCTATTTACCCCTTTCTGGCCCTAGCTACGGGGTTGTTTAGACCATTAATCCTCCTCTCAGGAGCTCCTATTTGGAAAGGGACATTACAGTCCTCCCTTCCCTAAATTGCTTGTCCTCAAGCAATACCAATCTAGGGTGCTGCAACACCTGCTCGCTCTCCCAAGTAGCTTCCTCTACTGGAATCCCTCTCCATTTGATCAAACACTCTCTGATGACCCTGCTCCTCAGTTTCCTCTCTCGGAACTCCGGTACCTCCACTAGAACCAACTCCAACTGTCCCTCCTCATCCAATGGGGGAAGCTCCTCTGATGTGTTGATGAATTGTCCCACTGCCTTCTTGAGGCAAGATATGTGGAACACGTTATGAATCTTGCTCCCCTCTGGAAGCTCTAGCTCATAAGCAACCTCGCCTACCTGACGCATGATCCTGTAAGGTCCATAAAATCTGGGCTTGAGCTTCTCGGCCCTACTCTTATTCAGAGATGACTGTTTGTAAGGTTGGAGTCTCAAGAAAACCAGATCCCCAACCTCAAAG
Source organism: Picea glauca (assembly GCA_000966675.3). Lineage (NCBI taxonomy): Eukaryota > Viridiplantae > Streptophyta > Pinopsida > Pinales > Pinaceae > Picea > Picea glauca. Next base: position 32,465 of record JZKD02S1607992.1, on the reverse strand, counting down.
TTGCGCTCTATCCTGTACCTCTCCGCACTCATCTTCTATCGGTTYTGTGTTGTCTGCAGGTTCTCTTTTAGCAACTTGAGAATCTCCTAACTCTCGGTGATCCAATCCTTGGCCTTGGGAGCTCTACTCTCCCCGAAAACCAAGTTTACCAAAGTGGGAGCATCATAACCGTACAATGCTCGGAAGGGTGTCATGCCAATGGACATGTGGAAAGTGGTGTTGTAGCAATGCTCTCCTAGATGTAGCCACCTGACCCATGTTCTCTGTTGTCCTCCCACATAATTCCTCAAATACCCTTCAATCCACTTGTTGATCATCTCGGTCTGAGGATGATAGTTGGTGTTGGGTGTCAACTCTGTCCCCACCAATCTAAACAACTCCCTCCCGAATGTCCCAATAAACCGACTGTCCCTGTCATTGATGATGTTCCTCGGCAACCCATGAAGTCTGAAGAATAACTCGGCTACCTGAACTGCGTTGTACTATGTCAGTATGGCATAGAAGTGAGCAAAATTGGTCAATCTATCGACCACTACATAGATGCATTCCTTACCCTGGACCTTGGGTAGGCCTACGATGAAGTCCATCGATATGCTCTCCCATTTCTGCTCCAGAATGGGAAGTGGCTGAAGTAGCCCTGCTCGAAGCGTATGCTTTGACTTGTTCTGCTGACAAGTCACATACTCACTGATGTACCTCATAACGTCCTGTTTGAGGCCCTTCCATGAGAACCTCTCCCTGATCTTCCTGTAGGTTTTGAAAAACCCCTGATGGTTTGCTAGTGGTGAATCATGAATTGCTACGAGGATCTTCTTCTTGAGCCCTGAATCTGGTAATTAGACTCTATCCTTGTAGAATATGACAACGTCAATGACCCTATACCTGTCATCCTGAACCTGTACATTCAAAACCTCACAAGCGAACTTGCTCTTGGAATATTCCACTAACAAGTGGGATTTCCAATCTGCTAAAATCTCCATCAAAGAACATGCCACAGGTCTCCTACATAGCAGTTCGGCCACAATGTTCTTCCCCTTGACATACTCTATGTCAAAGTCGAATGCCTATACCTTCGTCACCCATTTCTGTTGGTGCTCACTAAGGTCCTTTTTCTCAAGAAAATACTTTTAAGTTGTTGTGATCTGTTTTGACCACGAATTTGCTGCCCACCAAATATTGTCTAAATTTGGTCAAGGCATTCATGATTGCCAACATTTCCTTGTCATAAATGGAGTACAACCTCTCGAGCTGACTAAGCTTCCTGTTCTCGAATACAATGGGGTGTCCTCCCTGCATCAAAACTGCCCCGATACCCTCGTCGGATGCATCACACTCTAATACAAACGACAAAGTGAAGTTTGGTAATGCTAATATTGGACAAGTGCCCATGAATTCCTTCATGTGATCAAAGGCTTTCTGTGACTCATCGGTCCAGATGAAGCTCCCATGTCGGGTGAGATCTGTAAGTGGTGCTCCAAGCTGAGAAAAACCCCTAACAAACCGCATGTAATAGCTGCATAGCCCAAAGAAGCTCCTCAACTCTGTCATGTTCCTGGGTTTTGGCCAGTCCAGAATGGCCCTGATCTTCTCCTGGTGCACTTGTACCCACTGTTCACTGATGATGTGGCCCAAGTAAAGCAACTTCGTCATACCGAACTCACACTTGGACTCTTTGGCGTATAGTGACTGTGTCTCTATGATACTTAGTACCTCATCCAAGTGCCTCATGTGCTCCTGCCATGTCTTGCTGTAGACCAAGATGTCGTCGAAGAAAACCAAGACCGATTTCCTCAACTGATCCCTGAATATGTGGTTCATGCAAGACTGGAATGTAGCTGGTGCATTGGTTAGCCCAAATGGCATAACCAGAAACTCGAAATGACCAAAGTGGCACCTGAATGTTGTCTTCTCTATGTCTTGCTCTCTAATGTTGATTTGATGATATCCAGAGCGAAGATCAATCTTTGAGAACAAAACTGCTCCATGCAACTCATCCATCAACTCATTTATGCGAGGGATAGGATACCGGTTCTTGATGGTCTTCTTGTTCAAATCTCGGTAATCGATGCAATCCTCATGGTACCATCCTTCTTCAGAACTAGGACAACTGAAGAAGCGAATGGACTGCTGCTCGGTCTAATGTGTCTCATCGCTAACAATTCCTTAATTGCTTCTCATCCTTGAACCTCCTAGGATGACGATAGGGTGGTGTAATCATAGGTTTGGCCCCCTCCTCCAACTCAATGGTGTGCTCAAACCCCCTGCCTAGTGGCCTCCCTGGTGGAATCAAACCAAAAACCTGTTGATGTCGTCCCAACAAGTTCCTGATCTCTGTCTGATATTGTTGCCGACCCTTTGAATCCTTCTGCGAAGTGATCAAACACTCTACAACATATGCTACCTCCCCATGCCTGAAGATCCTCTCCATCCTCTTGGTCGAAAATGTCCGAGGTGCCCCCATCGACATGCCCCTCAGAACGATCCTCTTCCCGTCACTGTCCCTGAACCCCATCTCCAAGGTTTGGTAGTTAGTAGTGATTTTGCCCAATGTGATCAACCACTGAACTCCCAATACCACATCTGTGTCAAATAGGTCAACTACATAAAATGTGTCTCTCACTGCGTAGTTACCTAACTTTATCTCTAAGTTCGGGACTCTGTCAAGACACTCCACTGTATGGCCATCTGCTACTCCAACATCGAATCCCTCAAACTCCTCTGTCTGAAGTTCCCGCCTCGATACCAATGAAGCATCAATGAAGTTGTGGGTGGCCCCACCATCGATTAGGGTGATTGCCCATTGTCCCTGAATAGTCCCTCTGATCCGGAGGGTGTCATACTTGGGAACACTAGAAAGGGTCACTATGACTCATGAGGTTGTGGTGCTACCGGTGGGTTGGTCCCTGCCGATGTCAGTGGTCTCCGTGGAGGATGCTCCTCTGCCTATGATGGCTCCTCCTCTGAGCTAGTGGATCCGTTGTCCTGCTCCTCCTCCTCACTATCCACATTGTCTGCTGCCACCTCAATATAATGGATCTCTCCCTTGTCCATGCACCTGTGGCTTGGAACCCAAGAGTCTCTGCAAGAGAAGCATAGTTTCTTCCTCATCAACTCCCGTTTGGTGTCATTGTCCAATTTGGGCTTACCCTTCCATTCCCTTTGAGGATTTCTCTGATCCCTGTCTCTCTGTGGTACAAAGGGTTTGGTAACAGGTTTGGGTTTTAGTGTTGAGTCCCCCATGTCTCTCATGCACACAATGGCCTCCTGTAAGGTGAGAGGCTTGAAAGCCTTAACCCATCCTCTCAATGGCTCCGTCAATGCCTCGGTGAACATCATCACCAGTCAGTGCTCTAATATATCGGATACGGCCACTGCCTTCTGCTGGAAGTCTGTGATGAAAGTCTCGACTGATCCTGTCTGTCTCAATTGCGTAAGGTCCCTGAAATGGAGCTCTGGATCTCTCCTTTCAAACCTCTCCATCAACCTCTCAGTTAACTCCAAGTAGGAAGTAATATGGCTCACCCAAGGTCACCAGCCCATGGTACCATCACTCATGGGCCTCCCCATCCAAGTGCAAAGTGGCAAAACTGATAGCCTCTGACTCCGTCATCGGGTTAAGCTTGAAGTATATGTCAAGCTTTTGTACCCATGCTTAAGCTGAGCATCTCGATGATCCGTCGAAAGTAGGAATGTTTAACTTTCCCACTTTCTTGATGAAGTCCATGTTGTGAGTTTGCCCATTGCCCCCTTGTGCCTCCCGGGGTCTGTTTCGATATCTGACCGAATAATAGTCCAACAAGCTCATTTCTGCATGGAACTTTGGTCCCAGTGCCAAGTAGTCTCTCATGTACTCCTCGAATGGATCCTGTGGCACTACCTGTCCCTGACCTCGCTGTCCACCTGCATGCCCTAGCTGTCCCAATGGTTGTCCTCCCTGGAACTATGGGTATAAAGGTCGAGGAATCCTCCCAGATGATGTGTAGGCTCAGACTGGTGAAGGGTGTGCACTAGATCCTCCCTGAGATCCACTGGAGCTACTGGCCCCACCTCCCTGAGACCCATTGGAGCTACTGGCCCCACCTCCCTGGTGTTCTCCTAAACCACTTGCTCCTCCTGCGACATTGGCACCTATAGTGCTCACGCTATGATGGATCATCTGTGTACTAATGGCCATCTGTTGTATGGCGTTCATCATGTCCCTCTGTCCTATAGCTAGGTCATTCAACATGGCTTGCGTATTGTCAACATGTATCTCAGGGCCTTTCCCCCTACCCTTTGGTGTCTCACACCTGTCACCCATAGTCCTCTCTATCTCTACCTATGTGTCAGAGTTGATATGCTCTCTGTCCTCTAACTCTGGTTCTGTATCGGACTGAGTGTGGAAGGGAGTGTAGTCTCGTCTGTTCCTGTCTCTCCGGTCTCTACTATGACCTCTGCGGTATTAGCTGTACTCGTCCCCAATATGTCCTCAGCCCTCTCGGTATTCTTCACCTGTTCCCAGAATCATGGGGTCATGAGAAGTACTTTCTTCACAGGCTGGCAGGAAGAAATCTCTGATACCACTGTAATGTTCCTGACCCGGCTAGTCTAGGAAATACTGCTAATCTGAAATATCTAATATCTGATCTGATACACTGGGGGTTTCTGGATGCGTTTTGGATGTGTATGTGTATAATTAATTGTTTACATCATATATATTGAGCATACAGATAGTAAATGAGACAAAAGATTGTAAACCATATATTATGATATCTTCGGAGTACAATGTCGAATGCGGCTGAAATAAAATAAATCATTCGGCTAGATCAAATGACAAAAGGATTTTAGCCGAAATACAATAAGCAAACTAAAACAATAATACCCGATAATAGAAGACTATTGCGGGATCAATGAAAGAGGTGTTAGATCCGCTACAAGCTATGAGAACTCATACGCCAACTGCTACAAGTCTAGAAAGTTCGCCCTGGTGGCTAGACCCCTCGGATCTGCCTGGAAACTGTCCCAAACAGTGCGCCTTGTTGTCTCTCTCAGTCCTGGTGACTGATCGACCCTCTACTGGTATGTCCAGACCCTGGATGGATCCCCCTGGGGAAATGCGCCCCCTCTGCTACCGGAAAACTGCGCCCTAGTGATTCCACTGTCAGAATCGATTGATAAGTGTCTCAAACTGAGCGCCCTGGCCTACTGTGAAACAGGTTGGAAGGATTTCCCTGGATCTGATCTGATGATCACTTGGGAACCCCAAATGTGTCCTCCCCAACTACCGCAACCTCAACAGTTGGAAAATGCACCCCAGATGATTTCTCCGTCGAAATTTGATGAGAAAACAGGAAAAAGATGTGCCTTGCCTTCCTCTCAACTGGGTCGGAAGGGAATCTCTGGATTCTCCTTGGATGGGACAAGTCCACTCAATACCTCCTCAGAAGATGTGCCCTCACCCTGAATAACTGCGCCCTTGCTGTTGGAACCTGTGAAACTGCTGCTGAAGACTGATGGAAGACCTGTGTGATTTCCCCGGTGACTAGGGTGTGTCTCTCAACATCGTAATCAACCACTGGTGTATTCCTCTGGGAATCAACTGAGCTATCTCTTCCGAGATGCGCCTCTCTCCTCAATGACAAGTCAAAATCTGCATAATGATGAATTAGGTCACTTTACCTTCTCTTATAGCTGCTCGAAACCCTAATTTGTTGTTGACTCTATTTTTAGCTCATTTGTTCTATTTTTAACTCAAGTTGGCTTAAAAGTGCTTTTAGCCACTTTTAGCTCAATGCACTTTCAAATTATAACACCCTCAGTTGGAGTGACCTCTAGTGACCCTGTTTACCCCTTTCTGGCCCTAGCTATAGTCTAACGGGGTTGTTTAGACCATTAAGCCTCCTCTCTGGAGCTCCTATTTGGAAAGGGACATTACAAAATTCCTTGGAATGGTAGGCAAACCAGAAACACCATTTTTATTCAACATACGAAGACTATCATAATTGATGTGCCAAATAGCATGCCACAAGAGACTAGATGACAATGTACCCTCATCATGGTCAAAAAGGAATGCAAAATTCTATGCCCGTGTAGATGTCCCTTTCAACTTCAACAATCTCTCATCCTCTCATCCTATCATGATGACCATGTTGTTAGAAGACCTTCAACTTTTCCATCAAATGTGTGAATAGTATGGTCTTGCTGTCGAATGTGCATAAGAGACAACAAATTCCTCCGCAACTTAGGAAGATATAGGACATCATGCAAAAGAAAATTCGGGAATCCAGGCAATTTGATCCCGATGGTGCCAATTCCCATAGGTGTGAGACTAGATCTATCTGCAAAGTATATTGCACCCTCTACATTGTCATTAAATTCCTCAAAGAAGTCTCTCCAAAAATTCATGTGGCGAGTAACACTAGTGTCAAGCAACCATGCATCTCTCCAAGAAGCAAATGAATTTTTGAACAAATCTTCATTTATGCCAATATTGCAATGAGCAATAACAAAATGAGCTAATCTAGGAGCTTTACCTTTTTCTTCCTTTTGTTCCCGCTTTTCTTTGATCTTCTCCCATGGGATCCTACATGTTTTTACATCATGTCCATTTTTTCCACAATGAAGTTCAGATCTCTCACCTTGATTATGCCTACCGCCCTTACCTCTAAAATACTTCTTTCCACGTCCTCTCTTACTACCTTCTCCTCTAGAAGAATCATGTGATTGATTATTTCCTTTTTGAGGAAGGCACATAGTCTCTCTAGTAGGCTAAATTGTCTTCTTCTCGAAAGCTTTCTCACGTTTTGTAATTTTCTCCACCAAAGAGTCAAAATTGAAGGACTTCAATTGGCCACTAACTTGAAGTGATTCAAGATAGTGAGAATATGTGAGGACCTTGATGAAGGTCATGAGAGCAATGTCTATCTTCACACCGGTAGCATCAATGTCGTGAATGATGGCTTTAATTTCAGATGCTAAAGTCATGGGATCATTATCCTTCAACTCTAGGTTGAAGAGCTTCAACTACAATTGAATTAGCTCAAACTCTGAATGTGAATTATACAAATCTTTCAACTTCTTCAACGCACTCCAAGAATATTTGATAGATCAGATGTGATGACTCACCTCTTCACTTACAGAAGCAGTGGTCAAGACATGTGCTTTCTTATCTTTATTCATCCATATTGCAACCTCTTTAACTACTATAGGTTTGATATGTGAAGTACCTCCATCACAAATGCCATCCCAAAGAGCATTGAAGATAAGAGTATGCTCGATCTTTCTTGACCATTCTGGACAGTTTTATTTGCCACTAAGCACCACACCAACAATTGAGACAAGAGAATGTATTTTCATAAACAAAATCACTTCAAAAATATAAGCAATGCCAAATACACATCTTCTCTTAAGCATAAGATACAAAGCCGACCTTCTTTATATAAATTAAAAATCAATAGATTTTCGCCACCAGCTGCTCCTCACAATACAACTTCTTTCCCCACGATCTCTGCAATAACAATCTCTCCAATACAATAATAATCTATACAATAGATGTAATGGAAAACTATCTATGCAATCCAATAACAATCTCTACAATGGATGTAATGGGAAACGATCTAGAGGAACTTAACTGGCTCTGTAGTTTGGAAGTTTGCCTTTATATTGCAGTGTTTTGATGGCCAATACTTATCCCAACAAGTCTTTGTCCTCCACCGTTGGGTGATTTCGGAGATGGGAAATCGATGGCTCCCATTCTGGAGTTGTTGCAAATAAAGTGGGAGTTTCTAAATTGGTTTTAAGAGCTATTAGTGCATTTCTCTCACCTGGAGGATGCCCTCCTTCTCCTTGAGCCTAATTTCCTTATTGGCTAGTGATTGCTACTTTTCCACAGGCCTTATGCACCTCCCCTTGGCTGGGTTTCTCATTATTGGGCCGAATTTCTCTTGCCTGGACTATCATTTCACTTATTCGAGGGAATATTCTATATTGTTGGTCGTTTTCCATCACCCACAGGTCATACAACGGCCATACACGTTGTACATGGGCTCTCTTTCTCTCTCCCTAGAGTTGCACAACTAAATACTAGTCGACTTGTTCACTCTTTTGCTAAATCAAGGTCAAAGTAATGGAGACCGGGGTTCATCCTGACTCCAAGAGAAGGGAAGCAGCTCCAAAGAGCATGCAACAAACAACTGCTGAAAAAGGAAGCAATGAGTAGGCAAGATCATTGAGTTATCTAAAAACACCAAAGCTCTAATACCACTTACAAGCCTTGAATAACTCTAGGCTTGAATGAATTTTATTAATGTGAGCCCCATATAAATACATTGATATATGACCTTTGATTTCATCTTCCAAGAGGTCTGATGACTATTCCTATTCACCTATGACTTCATATCTCTCCTAAATGAATAATAATAATACTTACAATACACCATAATCCCTAGGTATCTAACAAACCTTAGCCTCAATTTCAAGAGACTCGACATCTTTCCTAAAGAAATGAATTCTTATATATCAATTTTATTTTGTGCTTATTTATATATCAACCATACATACATATACTAGAACTTGATTAGATATAGAATTATTATTTTTCAATTTTGGTCAGTTACTGTATATCTAAAATCCCATTTCAATGTCTCTCAGGATTGCATACTTGTAAACATTACATAACAACACGAGTAGTTTTGAAGCCAAGAGAAAACTTATAGAAGCTAAAAAAAATTATAACACGATGTGGACCATGATACAAGCACGCAGCAGAAGACAAGGAAAAACTGTGAGAAGAGCCAGCGTAAGTAGTCTCAACCATAGATAAATTGTACACTCCACTACTATTCATGTTACACAAGAATACATAAGTACAAATTTATAGTACAAGGTGGTACTATAAAGTGACATTGAGGATAAAGATTATTCTGAGGATAAAGATAATCCTTAACATAAAAAAATTCTTCAAGATAAGCTTTGGAGATGAAGCACGCCTTCAACTCCTAAAATCAAGTTAGTTTCTTCATATAATATTCCTAGCATGATGATGCTGAAAATACATGAGGCCAATGTGCACAAATTACTTAATAATTACAAAATACTATTTTGGACTAATTATGGCACATCAGTGAATGGCTTAATTACATCTCCATGAATATTTTCTAGGATAATCTTTAGTGGTTCCATCCACGGACAAGATACTATAAAGTCACATTGAGGATAAAGATTATCCTCAAATTGTCTCTGATGTTGCTTTCCTACCAAATTTTGTCCAGTTAGTAGGCTTCTTCCCAATCCTTCTTTACCAAAAAATGACAACGGTGACTTGAACTTTGACTTAGAAAGTGCTTTGGAAAAGATGAGTGTAACAGTACCTCTAAGGGAAATCATCAAAGTACCTTCAATGAAAAACAGGTTTGAGAAATTCTTCAAGGTACAAGATGAACCAATAGATCCCCCTATAATGCTACAAGCAGATCATTTCAAGGTACAATATGATGATCATCCACCATTCTTTATGTCTCTACAAGTGAATAACAAACGCTTGAATAACTGCATGCTTGACTCAGGGCCATGTGCAAATATGATGTCACTAAAGGTAATGAAACAACTGGGACTGAAGACCTACAAGACCTTACAAAAATGTATGCGGGTTCGATTCTAGGGCTATTCCTACTCACAGTGTAATAGAAAATGTGAAGGCCTGCCTTGCACAATATCCTGAGATAGTTATCCCGATGGACATTGTGGTGGTGGACGTACCTGATGTGTGGGGTATGCTATTGTCTAGGAAGTTTGCTACAACATTGGGTGGCACATTACAGATGGACTTGAGTAGTATCAATATACCTATGGATGATGGTACTTATGCTGGCCTACCCAATGCAACTATGCCCAAGGCTTATGTTGAATAAATCGATTATGATTCAGAAATAGAAGAAATACTTGAGCCAACCAGGGAACCTCTTTCAATTTTTTCTCCAGATGGCTTACCTTTCGCCAAGGAAGAGGATTTTGATACCATACAATGGCCAAAGAAGGAAGAGTACCAACAATTGCTAGACAGATATAAGGATAATAAGATTGGCTCTGTCAAAGTATTGAAGAAAGAAGACAAAGATCTATTGGTTAGACCAAGCCAAGATGATGTCCTTACCACAGAATCCCACTCCCCTCCCTCAAGGCAATACACCAGAGTAATACAAGAAGCAGTTGATCTCAAAGGAGGGGACTACAAGCAAGGAGATTTGGTTTTGGAGTGGGATACGAAAATGGGCTAGCTTGATAATCATAAGGATTCTAAGAAGTTTTGGCTGGGTCCATTTAAGGTTAGAGGGAAGTCTGTCAATGATTCTTAGTACCTGAACACAATGCAGGGGAGGAGGCAATCATTACTAGTTAGTGGGAATCTCCTCAAACCCCATTATGGGGGAGAGACTTGACCTTTTGGTCAAGCATAGAATATTGTAGGTAGGTTAGGGTAGGCATTTGCATCCTGCATCTCATTGTATATATCGTGCATATCATAATAATATAGTTGCATCTTGATTTACATATTGCTATGTTACATTTGTATATATTGAATGATCATATTTACATGTTAGAATAAAAATATTGGAAAATTTTCTTTTCAAGCAATTATTTTCAGTTTTTAATAGTTTGCATTTTCTTATATGAACAAGGGGTGATAGCACCACCCTAGGTACTCTAACAATTTTTCTTGAGTGTATAGGCACAGGTCATACCAAAGATGTTGAGGTTCTCATGTGCTCTACGGTGAGCACATGTCTCCAAGTAGGAGCCTGATGTTTCCCCCATAAACTAGGGGTAACCAAGGAGATCATGTCTCGAGGCCCACAAGTAGTAGAAATGGAGTGCCGAGAGCCAGATCGACTAGCATAGCCCCGCAGGGCCCCTCCTATTCATTGATGCATCACCATACATCACCGGCAGCAAAGCAGCATCCATCACACCGGCCTGGCCCCAGAGGCGAGCAGGTCTTGCTTCATGGTAAGTGTTACTTTAATAATTGAAGCATTTGAATATGTTGCAAAGAATCCTTTCTTGATTACAGAACGTTTGCTTGGAAATGATATCTTTTTCCTTATTTAACCTTGGTTGGTGGCATTACATCCTAGTAAGTTGGTCACCCTCGGGAATGGGGTGCTACTGGGGGGTTCCTTGAAAAGTCATCGTACCATTCCCAATCGTACTTATCACTTTCCATAATCCTTCCATTTCGTCTCCTCATCTTTTTGGTTTTTGGGTACACTAACCCAAGAAGGGATTGTACCTCATTTCATGGGAAGAAGGGGCTAAAGGCCCAGAGGAGAATGTAGCTGGCAAAAGATTAAATCCAATCATAAACCTTCCAGATGCTCGCCCTGGGATCCCGAGAACAATGAAACACTTCTCAAAAAATGAAGGACCCATAAAATAAATAACTAATTAATCAATCGTGCCAACCAAGGTCGAGTGTATGTGGGCTATGCATTTCCTTTTTAATGCCCCTTATTGTCTTCAACTTGGAAAAACTCTAATAAATTAATGGAAAACAGGCTTGGAAAAATGTTGCATTGCGGACGAAGGGTAGCACACCTTCTACAAAGGCACCCATAAATGAGACAATACGAACCCTTGCATGTCATGAACCCCATGCTCGAAAGTCTTACCCCACTCCACCTCATACTCACACATGAGTTAGATAGGTTTCCCTGAAACACCTTTGACTTGGGGATTGACTGGCCCAATAGGATTCCTTAACACCCCTCCCATACCTAAATTTGACAAATTGTATAAGGTCTTTAAGCATTTGTTTAGTTTGAAAAGGGGGGTTTTGATGCACATGTTTGGGTGGTTCCATTATTAGATGTGGCTTACTTGGCATGATTCTTGTGACTTATGGACCCTTGGAGGGCGCATCTGATTATCTTTGCAAGACCTTGCCCAGTGGACAGGTATTCATGAGGAGATGACTGTGTTCGGACCTTCATGAGGGATTGGATCCCAAGGATGGATGCAGAAACCCCACATCTGGGCAGGCTTGTGATCACCATTTGCACATTGAAGAAGGAGGTCGTTGCCTTTGGAGGCACTCTGACATGGCTAGGAGATGAGCTCCCATCTCTTTCTACCTGGACGTTAGCCTTTGGAGGCTTGGACGTCACCCACCTAGCCCTTGATGTCCCATAAGAGGGCTAGGGTTTGATGGAGGAGGACACATGGCACCTTGTTTTGGCAGTTGATGGCATGATATGGCCTTTGGAGGCCCAACCTTCCACCTAAAAACCTCAACATTTCCTTCTTGGAGTTCAACGTCACCTAAAGAGGGATGTCGTCACCCTTTTAGGGTTTATTTTGTGTAACAATGAATTTTGTAATTTATAAAGGGCAAATTATGAGGTCGGCCCTCTTATTATTTTAAAGTTGACTTTAAAAGTGGACAAATATGGTTTGCAAGGCCTCATATAAACAGAGGCCTCGCCTTTTTCATTTTTGATAGAACTCTTCCTCACACAAGAGGAGTGGATCTGAAATTTCGCCTTAGTGGCAACATTGGCTGATTTTACTAGTGCACTATCTCTTGGAGGACTTGCTTTGGATGTCTCTTGGCTTATTTTGGTGGAAAATTTCGACAACTAGGGTTTTATGCTTGATTATTCTTGGTGAAGTAAAATCTGCAATTTCTTTTCATGCATTGAATGGTTATGGTAAATTTTACTTGTTCATATTGAAGATTTTGATATTGAATGTCTAAAACCCTAGGAGAGGAGCATAAGGTGCTTCCTCTTCTTTCTAGATCTTTCCACTCTTTAAATTGTCAAGATTTTTTTTTTCTAGAGTAAACTCCTAAAGCCCTAAAGTGCTAGCACTTTAGGAGTTTGGTTCTAGAGGCTTGTTGCAAATATAATTTCAAAGAGTCCAAGGAAGAAGAATAATTCGCTAGATCCCAAAGGTGCTTTCTCTCTAGCAAATTCATCTTTTGAAGCTTGAAGTTTGAGGCCCTAAGGTGCTAGCTCCTCAAACCTCATCTCATTTTCCGTAGACATTACTATCATCATCATTCCTCCAAGTTATATTGCTGTTGTAATTGACTCCATAGACCAAAGGCACTTGTCTACTTGCTCTCTTGTGAAGGAATTGCTCAAACAATTCTCAAACTTTACTCTCTAAGGCTTTTACTAACTTTTTCTAACCCTAGATTAGCATAATCTACTAACTTAATTGCTGTTGTTGCAAAACACTGCTACAGCCATCTAATTTGCTTCATTTTGCTGCATACACTAGTCTAATAACTAGATGACATACTCAGAAATTGCTTGGAATGGTTGATAATTGATCTATTGGATAATTGCCAAGTTTTCACTGTGATTTCATGCAATTCTGATCTACATTTCTTGTGGCTGTTACAAATTACTAATTGCTGTCGTAAACCTTTATATTGCTGCAATTTTGTATCAGCTAGCATATATTTTCACTGTCTACTGCCTTTTTAGGTATTTTATCATATTGGTACTTAGAAATTGTTATATATATATGCCATATTGTTCTTGTTCCAGGTAGGTACACAAAACTCTTCTTTTGCCTCAATTTCACAGACATAGACCCTTTGACTTAGGTAACCAATGAGAGGGTGCTCTAAGCTTGATCATATCCTTGCTATCTGATCCCTTGAGGTTACCTGGGACACCTCCCCTGGGCTAGACCTCATCCATCCCTCAAACATGGGGATTTCCTACTAAGGTGGCAATGGTGGGTTATCCTATAGTTACGCCAATTTGATTTACTTGTCTTGGGCTTGGACAAGTACAAATTGTGCGATAACAGGGACAAGGTCAGAGGAGGAAGGGGGGGTGGGAGAGCTATGAAGGGAGAAGGTAATGAGAATTTGATCAACTAGACAAAGGGGGGAGATTGAGAGATGTTGGATGTGAGGGAGCAGGGCCTAGTTAGCCAAGGCATAGTTAACCACACTAGTGCCACCATTGCGGGGAAAACACGTGAAGCTTCTAGAATCAATGTACCAAGAGAGTTCATTGAGGAGTAGTAGGTCATCAAATTCACCAAGCCAGAGGAGGTACCTCTCATATGTTATATGGGAGCTCACACCAACATATGGAACCTTGTGAAGACCCACTGTGTCAAGATTGATCTCTTGAAGACAAAGGATGGCCATTGATCTATCATGAGTTAGTACCTGTAAAGACCTAGTACGAGTGTTGAACTCAGCCAAGAGGATAATGTCACTCAATGTAGAGTATTGAGAAATGTTGGGGTAAAGATCTAGTAAAGGGTCCCCATCGGAGTCAAAGTGAAGTGCAAAGCTCGAGGAAGCTGGGCTGCTGGAGTGAATTGGCAAACTGCAATGAAAATGTCCTAGGAGAGAGGAGCACTCCCTTGGACTCAAATCCACATGAATCTACCATGATCGTTGAAGGTGACCACTGAAACTGTCCCGAAGGGAATCATGGATAAGGCATGACACATCCCCAAAACCCCAGATGTCCCCTAAGTGACGAATCTCTTGTCTGGAGGCAGAGGTCCAAAAATAACCTATAACACGATGGAGCTTTTTCTCAGGACTCTCATGTGTCCTTCTAAGGAAAAGGAGGTCACATGACACATACACATCTTAGAAGGTGCTCGAAGAAGACGACACTGAGCCATTGCAATTTCCACAAGCAATGGAGATGGCGGATGGTCCAACTTCACACTGCCAAGGGCGTCATTTGGCACAAGGCTAACCAGGGGGGGAGAATTTTGAATCACTGCTCCAAGGTCGCAAATAATGACTCATTTTCCTTCCTTCCTTGCTGTCATAACCTGCACTCTAGCTCACTTGAAGCAGAATAAACATGAAGAGCAAGAGAGCAACTTGAGTTGTTGCATAGTGATGTCTTCAGTCCAATGCAATAGATTCAACAAGAGAATCCAAATATCTTCTAAGCTTCGTAGATGATCTGATAAGGAACGTTTGTGCTTGTTTTAACTTTTCTCTAAAACAAATCGGAAGATTTCAGTTCATTTATTGAATTCGCAAAATTATTTGAAAAGCAAAGTGGCAAGAAAATTAAGGTTCTAAGAACTAATAGAAGAGGTGAATTCACCTCGAATGAATTTCGTCACTACTATAATGCCCATGGCATAAAGAGGCAGATAACATCAGCCTACACTCCTAAACAAAACTGAGAAGTAGAAAGGAAAAATAGGCACATAATGTAGATCGCCAACAGTGTTGGTGTCATGACTTATGGGCCCTATTTGGCTTGTGGTTGTTTTCCCTATGTTGGGATTTCATTCCACATTATTACTTTTCTTATAATTGTGTGTTGGTATGTGTGTTGTGAATAATCCCGCATGCATAACAATTCTAAGATAAAAATGGTTTATAGGGCATTACCTGCACCAAAAGCTTTGCCAATCTGGATGCTGGCTTTGGGGTCCAAATCTGTGGATTGATGTGATAGAATCCTCCCTCACTGATGTCCATAATGCTTTCAAGTCTTACTGTTTTCTCCATAATGATTTCAAGTCTTACTATTTTTTAATCCAATAGGCAAACAGCCATTTTGCAAAGGTTGATATTTTGAATTAAGCTAAACTAACATAGCAGAAAGAGAATATATTAGTCTTTAAGAGCCATTTCACACTGCTTGTTATGATAAAATAAAATAAACAACTAAATTTGGTTTAGCTTCATCTCACACACGAGCATGTTCAGAATTCTGTTAAGGATAACTTTCACTAAACTCCAATAAACTCTCTTATTTTTCACTGATTCCGAAAATACATTGGAAGGTACTCTAAGAATTTCTTGTGTGTATGTTAATATGTTTCAGATATTTTATCTCTACTATTCTGAGACATTAACCTGTGAAATGGCCATAAGACTAACTAAATTTCTTAAGTGCCCCAATGCTCAAAATTTTGTCAAACTTTAACTGGAATTAGTACACAGAAACTGATGCAGTGCCAAATGACTGTATTCTGTTAAGCAACTAATTCCAATTTACCTAGTGCGAAATACCCAGATTCTGTTTAAAAACTTATTTAGTTCTAACGAGCGGTTTGAGACGCCTAAAATCGTTGTCTAGACTAAGTGCAAACTTGGGTTCAGAACACTAAACATAGCTGAAAACTTAGGCAAATTTCCAGTGACTTCCTTTCTACTATACCATATAACCATTGATGGGTATAACTGAATAAACAGATAAAACCATTGAAGGGTATTGAAGTACAATCTATCAAAAATTCCCCCTTCAATTGAGCTTTTGGCAGCACATAAACACCAAGGAACCAACATAAATTGGGCACTAATTTCCTGAATTCCATTTAAGTAATATGTTTTGAGTACCTGCGCGCAGAGCAGGGGTGTCTTTTTTGGTAGCCTTGAACTGAACAAAGCCTGCATTGGATGGTGCAGTGGGGAGGTATGAACCCACCTGTATTTCCTTGGCTTGAGACTCCTCTGATCCAATTAATAACATCCATAAAGCAGCTGCGGCACCACTTTCCATGCACACCCGCCTTCTGCCCATAGCAGGAGCAAATGACTGTTCATGTTGTTGATGATGCAGCACTTGGCAGCGCGCACCATGGAATGGCCTCTTGCATGCGTGCCTCTCCTCCTTCTTCTTCAAATGTATGGGCATTCCAACAGTATTATAGGAGGATGAAGGTGGAATGGATGGACATTTGCACAGAGCAGAAGGTATCGTGGCCGTCGGCATCGTCCCAAAATCTCCTCACCCACAATTCCATCATCGGACTTTACATATATCCGCTTCGATATTTGAGTAACTAAAACTATTTGATTATTAAATGTTCGAATAACTTTTCTTCTTCCAACGGTGGAATGAAAAATACAACCAACAAACACAAAAAAAAAATACTCAATTGACATTTAATATATTTAGATAGTTTATTTGCTTAAATAACAACTTCATCTTCATGATTTCTCTTTTAAAATGTCGAGAGCCCATTATCACTCTCTTGGTTTGTGCTTTTTGCTAGAATTGGAAATCGACTTGCCATTATGATACTTATGAACGTTTAGGAGCCAAACTTGTTTTAGGAATGGTTAAGGTACCCAATATATATGGATATGGATAGATGAAGTGATTATAATGATGGTAGATATAATTATTAAAGAACTTATATTAATAGGAATGGGATTGAATTAATTTTTTTAAGGGAATTTAGTAAAATAGAATTGGTCATATTTATGGTAATTATTTTTATTAGAAAATTTGTGTTGAACATATTATTGAAACAAAAATGATGGTGTACAAATAGATAATCAAAACAATGTTGGTGGCTAGAGGGATCATTACTAGAACAAAACTTATAAATACAAGAATGCATTGATAGGGATCATTACAACAATGGATAGTTGTAAGAACTAATTAGCGAGGGATATATTCCACTAATTACATCTTCATGTGCATCTAGAATTGTTCTAACAATGAAGAAGGATGGCACATGGAAATACAAATTGACTACTAAGTCTTAAACATAATTACTATTAAGAATAAGTATAATGTCCTAAGGATTAACAATATTGCCAATCATTTGTGTGGAAACTATTTATTCTCAAAGCTTGAGTTGGATTCCGACTATTACTAAATTAGAATAAAATATTAGGAAAATTGGAAGACAGACTTAAGACAATGATTTAATGAGTGGTTAGTCATTTGGTCTTTCATAAATGTAGAAGCAACATTCCAATGGCTCATGAATGAAGTCCTTCCACCCTAATTAGACAAATTTGTGGTTGAGTACCTTTACATTATACTCATTAACAACTTATCTTGGGTCAAACACATGCAACATCTAGAGACTACGTTGGAAGAGCCTAAGAGACGTGAATTTCAAGTAAATTCCAAGAAGAGTTATTTTTCCATGGACTCGAAGTTATCTAAGATACATAATCCATCAGCATGGACTATACATCATCCAAAAAAGCCTAAATTATTGATCAAGTGGCATTACATATACATACCTAACAAAGTTGAGGAGTTGCATGTAGATGACTAGCTATCTTGATATAAAGTTAACTTTGTAATGCATTATTATCAAGTCAAATTACCTTGAACTCATTAACCTTGAGGGAAATGGGAATTCATATGGAAATATTGACAACAACTTGCATTTTACAAGATCAAGAAGTGTACATGCAACGCACCAATACATGTACTAACCAATATGGGAGAGGATAAATATCGTCAATTGGAGAAAAATGTTATGCATAATTTAAGTGGGGGGATATAGATAATGCAGGTAAACATTGTATTACNTTACATCATATATATTGAGCATACAGATAGTAAATGAGACAAAAGATTGTAAACCATATATTATGATATCTTCGGAGTACAATGTCGAATGCGGCTGAAATAAAATAAATCATTCAGCTAGATCAAATGACAAAAGGATTTTAGCCGAAATACAATAAGCAAACTAAAACAATAATACGCGATAATAGAAGACTATTGCGGGATCAATGAAAGAGGTGTTAGATCCGCTACAAGCTATGAGAACTCATACGACAACTGCTGCAAGTCTAGAAAGTTCGCCCTGGTGGCTAGTCCCCTCGGATCTGCCTGGAAATTGTCCCAAACAGTGCGCCTTGTTGTCTCTCTCAGTCCTGGTGACTGATCGACCCTCTACTGGTATGTCCAGACGCTGGATGGATCCCCCTGGGGAAATGCGCCCCCTCTGCTACCGGAAAACTGTGCCCTAGTGATTCCACTGTCAGAATCGATTGATAAGTGTCTCAAACTGAGCGCCCTGGCCTACTGTGAAACGGGTTGGAAGGATTTCCCTGGATCTGATCTGATGATCACTTGGGAACCCCAAATGTGTCCTCCCCAACTACCGCAACCTCAACAGTTGGAAAATGCACCCCAGATGATTTCTCTGTCGAAATTTGATGAGAAAATAGGAAAAAGATGTGCCTTGCCTTCCTCTCAACTGGGTCGGAAGGGAATCTCTGGATTCTCCTTGGATGGGACAAGTCGACTCAATACCTCCTCAGAAGATGTGCCCTCACCCTGAATAACTGTACCCTTGCTGCTGGAACCTATGAAACTGCTGCTGAAGACTGATGGAAGACCTGTGTGATTTCCCCGGTGACTAGGGTGTGTCTCTCAACATCGAAATCAACCACTGGTGTATTCCTCCGGGAATCGACTATGCTATCTCTTCCGAGATGCGCCTCTCTCCTCAATGACAAGTCAAAATCTGCATAATGATGAATTAGGTCACTTTACCTTCTCTTATAGCTGCTCGAAACCCTAATTTGTTGTTGACTCTATTTTTAGCTCATTTGTTCTATTTTTAACTCAAGTTGGCTTAAAAGTGCTTTTAGCCACTTTTAGCTCAATGCACTTTCAAATTATAACACCCTCAGTTGGAGTGACCTCTAGTGACCCTGTTTACCCCTTTCTGGCCCTAGCTATAGTCTAACGGGGTTGTTTAGACCATTAAGCCTCCTCTCTGGAGCTCCTATTTGGAAAGGGACATTACAAAATTCCTTGGAATGGTAGGCAAACCAGAAACACCATTTTTATTCAACATACGAAGACTATCATAATTGATGTGCCAAATAGCATGCCACAAGAGACTAGATGACAATGTACCCTCATCATGGTCAAAAAGGAATGCAAAATTCTATGCCCGTGTAGATGTCCCTTTCAACTTCAACAATCTCTCATCCTCTCATCCTATCATGATGACCATGTTGTTAGAAGACCTTCAACTTTTCCATCAAATGTGTGAATAGTATGGTCTTGCTGTCGAATGTGCATAAGAGACAACAAATTCCTCCGCAACTTAGGAAGATATAGGACATCATGCAAAAGAAAATTCGGGAATCCAGGCAATTTGATCCCGATGGTGCCAATTCCCATAGGTGTGAGACTAGATCTATCTGCAAAGTATATTGCACCCTCTACATTGTCATTAAATTCCTCAAAGAAGTCTCTCCAAAAATTCATGTGGCGAGTAACACTAGTGTCAAGCAACCATGCATCTCTCCAAGAAGCAAATGAATTTTTGAACAAATCTTCATTTATGCCAATATTGCAATGAGCAATAACAAAATGAGCTAATCTAGGAGCTTTACCTTTTTCTTCCTTTTGTTCCCGCTTTTCTTTGATCTTCTCCCATGGGATCCTACATGTTTTTACATCATGTCCATTTTTTCCACAATGAAGTTCAGATCTCTCACCTTGATTATGCCTACCGCCCTTACCTCTAAAATACTTCTTTCCACGTCCTCTCTTACTACCTTCTCCTCTAGAAGAATCATGTGATTGATTATTTCCTTTTTGAGGAAGGCACATAGTCTCTCTAGTAGGCTAAATTGTCTTCTTCTCGAAAGCTTTCTCACGTTTTGTAATTTTCTCCACCAAAGAGTCAAAATTGAAGGACTTCAATTGGCCACTAACTTGAAGTGATTCAAGATAGTGAGAATATGTGAGGACCTTGATGAAGGTCATGAGAGCAATGTCTATCTTCACACCGGTAGCATCAATGTCGTGAATGATGGCTTTAATTTCAGATGCTAAAGTCATGGGATCATTATCCTTCAACTCTAGGTTGAAGAGCTTCAACTACAATTGAATTAGCTCAAACTCTGAATGTGAATTATACAAATCTTTCAACTTCTTCAACGCACTCCAAGAATATTTGATAGATCAGATGTGATGACTCACCTCTTCACTTACAGAAGCAGTGGTCAAGACATGTGCTTTCTTATCTTTATTCATCCATATTGCAACCTCTTTAACTACTATAGGTTTGATATGTGAAGTACCTCCATCACAAATGCCATCCCAAAGAGCATTGAAGATAAGAGTATGCTCGATCTTTCTTGACCATTCTGGACAGTTTTATTTGCCACTAAGCACCACACCAACAATTGAGACAAGAGAATGTATTTTCATAAACAAAATCACTTCAAAAATATAAGCAATGCCAAATACACATCTTCTCTTAAGCATAAGATACAAAGCCGACCTTCTTTATATAAATTAAAAATCAATAGATTTTCGCCACCAGCTGCTCCTCACAATACAACTTCTTTCCCCACGATCTCTGCAATAACAATCTCTCCAATACAATAATAATCTATACAATAGATGTAATGGAAAACTATCTATGCAATCCAATAACAATCTCTACAATGGATGTAATGGGAAACGATCTAGAGGAACTTAACTGGCTCTGTAGTTTGGAAGTTTGCCTTTATATTGCAGTGTTTTGATGGCCAATACTTATCCCAACAAGTCTTTGTCCTCCACCGTTGGGTGATTTCGGAGATGGGAAATCGATGGCTCCCATTCTGGAGTTGTTGCAAATAAAGTGGGAGTTTCTAAATTGGTTTTAAGAGCTATTAGTGCATTTCTCTCACCTGGAGGATGCCCTCCTTCTCCTTGAGCCTAATTTCCTTATTGGCTAGTGATTGCTACTTTTCCACAGGCCTTATGCACCTCCCCTTGGCTGGGTTTCTCATTATTGGGCCGAATTTCTCTTGCCTGGACTATCATTTCACTTATTCGAGGGAATATTCTATATTGTTGGTCGTTTTCCATCACCCACAGGTCATACAACGGCCATACACGTTGTACATGGGCTCTCTTTCTCTCTCCCTAGAGTTGCACAACTAAATACTAGTCGACTTGTTCACTCTTTTGCTAAATCAAGGTCAAAGTAATGGAGACCGGGGTTCATCCTGACTCCAAGAGAAGGGAAGCAGCTCCAAAGAGCATGCAACAAACAACTGCTGAAAAAGGAAGCAATGAGTAGGCAAGATCATTGAGTTATCTAAAAACACCAAAGCTCTAATACCACTTACAAGCCTTGAATAACTCTAGGCTTGAATGAATTTTATTAATGTGAGCCCCATATAAATACATTGATATATGACCTTTGATTTCATCTTCCAAGAGGTCTGATGACTATTCCTATTCACCTATGACTTCATATCTCTCCTAAATGAATAATAATAATACTTACAATACACCATAATCCCTAGGTATCTAACAAACCTTAGCCTCAATTTCAAGAGACTCGACATCTTTCCTAAAGAAATGAATTCTTATATATCAATTTTATTTTGTGCTTATTTATATATCAACCATACATACATATACTAGAACTTGATTAGATATAGAATTATTATTTTTCAATTTTGGTCAGTTACTGTATATCTAAAATCCCATTTCAATGTCTCTCAGGATTGCATACTTGTAAACATTACATAACAACACGAGTAGTTTTGAAGCCAAGAGAAAACTTATAGAAGCTAAAAAAAATTATAACACGATGTGGACCATGATACAAGCACGCAGCAGAAGACAAGGAAAAACTGTGAGAAGAGCCAGCGTAAGTAGTCTCAACCATAGATAAATTGTACACTCCACTACTATTCATGTTACACAAGAATACATAAGTACAAATTTATAGTACAAGGTGGTACTATAAAGTGACATTGAGGATAAAGATTATTCTGAGGATAAAGATAATCCTTAACATAAAAAAATTCTTCAAGATAAGCTTTGGAGATGAAGCACGCCTTCAACTCCTAAAATCAAGTTAGTTTCTTCATATAATATTCCTAGCATGATGATGCTGAAAATACATGAGGCCAATGTGCACAAATTACTTAATAATTACAAAATACTATTTTGGACTAATTATGGCACATCAGTGAATGGCTTAATTACATCTCCATGAATATTTTCTAGGATAATCTTTAGTGGTTCCATCCACGGACAAGATACTATAAAGTCACATTGAGGATAAAGATTATCCTCAAATTGTCTCTGATGTTGCTTTCCTACCAAATTTTGTCCAGTTAGTAGGCTTCTTCCCAATCCTTCTTTACCAAAAAATGACAACGGTGACTTGAACTTTGACTTAGAAAGTGCTTTGGAAAAGATGAGTGTAACAGTACCTCTAAGGGAAATCATCAAAGTACCTTCAATGAAAAACAGGTTTGAGAAATTCTTCAAGGTACAAGATGAACCAATAGATCCCCCTATAATGCTACAAGCAGATCATTTCAAGGTACAATATGATGATCATCCACCATTCTTTATGTCTCTACAAGTGAATAACAAACGCTTGAATAACTGCATGCTTGACTCAGGGCCATGTGCAAATATGATGTCACTAAAGGTAATGAAACAACTGGGACTGAAGACCTACAAGACCTTACAAAAATGTATGCGGGTTCGATTCTAGGGCTATTCCTACTCACAGTGTAATAGAAAATGTGAAGGCCTGCCTTGCACAATATCCTGAGATAGTTATCCCGATGGACATTGTGGTGGTGGACGTACCTGATGTGTGGGGTATGCTATTGTCTAGGAAGTTTGCTACAACATTGGGTGGCACATTACAGATGGACTTGAGTAGTATCAATATACCTATGGATGATGGTACTTATGCTGGCCTACCCAATGCAACTATGCCCAAGGCTTATGTTGAATAAATCGATTATGATTCAGAAATAGAAGAAATACTTGAGCCAACCAGGGAACCTCTTTCAATTTTTTCTCCAGATGGCTTACCTTTCGCCAAGGAAGAGGATTTTGATACCATACAATGGCCAAAGAAGGAAGAGTACCAACAATTGCTAGACAGATATAAGGATAATAAGATTGGCTCTGTCAAAGTATTGAAGAAAGAAGACAAAGATCTATTGGTTAGACCAAGCCAAGATGATGTCCTTACCACAGAATCCCACTCCCCTCCCTCAAGGCAATACACCAGAGTAATACAAGAAGCAGTTGATCTCAAAGGAGGGGACTACAAGCAAGGAGATTTGGTTTTGGAGTGGGATACGAAAATGGGCTAGCTTGATAATCATAAGGATTCTAAGAAGTTTTGGCTGGGTCCATTTAAGGTTAGAGGGAAGTCTGTCAATGATTCTTAGTACCTGAACACAATGCAGGGGAGGAGGCAATCATTACTAGTTAGTGGGAATCTCCTCAAACCCCATTATGGGGGAGAGACTTGACCTTTTGGTCAAGCATAGAATATTGTAGGTAGGTTAGGGTAGGCATTTGCATCCTGCATCTCATTGTATATATCGTGCATATCATAATAATATAGTTGCATCTTGATTTACATATTGCTATGTTACATTTGTATATATTGAATGATCATATTTACATGTTAGAATAAAAATATTGGAAAATTTTCTTTTCAAGCAATTATTTTCAGTTTTTAATAGTTTGCATTTTCTTATATGAACAAGGGGTGATAGCACCACCCTAGGTACTCTAACAATTTTTCTTGAGTGTATAGGCACAGGTCATACCAAAGATGTTGAGGTTCTCATGTGCTCTACGGTGAGCACATGTCTCCAAGTAGGAGCCTGATGTTTCCCCCATAAACTAGGGGTAACCAAGGAGATCATGTCTCGAGGCCCACAAGTAGTAGAAATGGAGTGCCGAGAGCCAGATCGACTAGCATAGCCCCGCAGGGCCCCTCCTATTCATTGATGCATCACCATACATCACCGGCAGCAAAGCAGCATCCATCACACCGGCCTGGCCCCAGAGGCGAGCAGGTCTTGCTTCATGGTAAGTGTTACTTTAATAATTGAAGCATTTGAATATGTTGCAAAGAATCCTTTCTTGATTACAGAACGTTTGCTTGGAAATGATATCTTTTTCCTTATTTAACCTTGGTTGGTGGCATTACATCCTAGTAAGTTGGTCACCCTCGGGAATGGGGTGCTACTGGGGGGTTCCTTGAAAAGTCATCGTACCATTCCCAATCGTACTTATCACTTTCCATAATCCTTCCATTTCGTCTCCTCATCTTTTTGGTTTTTGGGTACACTAACCCAAGAAGGGATTGTACCTCATTTCATGGGAAGAAGGGGCTAAAGGCCCAGAGGAGAATGTAGCTGGCAAAAGATTAAATCCAATCATAAACCTTCCAGATGCTCGCCCTGGGATCCCGAGAACAATGAAACACTTCTCAAAAAATGAAGGACCCATAAAATAAATAACTAATTAATCAATCGTGCCAACCAAGGTCGAGTGTATGTGGGCTATGCATTTCCTTTTTAATGCCCCTTATTGTCTTCAACTTGGAAAAACTCTAATAAATTAATGGAAAACAGGCTTGGAAAAATGTTGCATTGCGGACGAAGGGTAGCACACCTTCTACAAAGGCACCCATAAATGAGACAATACGAACCCTTGCATGTCATGAACCCCATGCTCGAAAGTCTTACCCCACTCCACCTCATACTCACACATGAGTTAGATAGGTTTCCCTGAAACACCTTTGACTTGGGGATTGACTGGCCCAATAGGATTCCTTAACACCCCTCCCATACCTAAATTTGACAAATTGTATAAGGTCTTTAAGCATTTGTTTAGTTTGAAAAGGGGGGTTTTGATGCACATGTTTGGGTGGTTCCATTATTAGATGTGGCTTACTTGGCATGATTCTTGTGACTTATGGACCCTTGGAGGGCGCATCTGATTATCTTTGCAAGACCTTGCCCAGTGGACAGGTATTCATGAGGAGATGACTGTGTTCGGACCTTCATGAGGGATTGGATCCCAAGGATGGATGCAGAAACCCCACATCTGGGCAGGCTTGTGATCACCATTTGCACATTGAAGAAGGAGGTCGTTGCCTTTGGAGGCACTCTGACATGGCTAGGAGATGAGCTCCCATCTCTTTCTACCTGGACGTTAGCCTTTGGAGGCTTGGACGTCACCCACCTAGCCCTTGATGTCCCATAAGAGGGCTAGGGTTTGATGGAGGAGGACACATGGCACCTTGTTTTGGCAGTTGATGGCATGATATGGCCTTTGGAGGCCCAACCTTCCACCTAAAAACCTCAACATTTCCTTCTTGGAGTTCAACGTCACCTAAAGAGGGATGTCGTCACCCTTTTAGGGTTTATTTTGTGTAACAATGAATTTTGTAATTTATAAAGGGCAAATTATGAGGTCGGCCCTCTTATTATTTTAAAGTTGACTTTAAAAGTGGACAAATATGGTTTGCAAGGCCTCATATAAACAGAGGCCTCGCCTTTTTCATTTTTGATAGAACTCTTCCTCACACAAGAGGAGTGGATCTGAAATTTCGCCTTAGTGGCAACATTGGCTGATTTTACTAGTGCACTATCTCTTGGAGGACTTGCTTTGGATGTCTCTTGGCTTATTTTGGTGGAAAATTTCGACAACTAGGGTTTTATGCTTGATTATTCTTGGTGAAGTAAAATCTGCAATTTCTTTTCATGCATTGAATGGTTATGGTAAATTTTACTTGTTCATATTGAAGATTTTGATATTGAATGTCTAAAACCCTAGGAGAGGAGCATAAGGTGCTTCCTCTTCTTTCTAGATCTTTCCACTCTTTAAATTGTCAAGATTTTTTTTTTCTAGAGTAAACTCCTAAAGCCCTAAAGTGCTAGCACTTTAGGAGTTTGGTTCTAGAGGCTTGTTGCAAATATAATTTCAAAGAGTCCAAGGAAGAAGAATAATTCGCTAGATCCCAAAGGTGCTTTCTCTCTAGCAAATTCATCTTTTGAAGCTTGAAGTTTGAGGCCCTAAGGTGCTAGCTCCTCAAACCTCATCTCATTTTCCGTAGACATTACTATCATCATCATTCCTCCAAGTTATATTGCTGTTGTAATTGACTCCATAGACCAAAGGCACTTGTCTACTTGCTCTCTTGTGAAGGAATTGCTCAAACAATTCTCAAACTTTACTCTCTAAGGCTTTTACTAACTTTTTCTAACCCTAGATTAGCATAATCTACTAACTTAATTGCTGTTGTTGCAAAACACTGCTACAGCCATCTAATTTGCTTCATTTTGCTGCATACACTAGTCTAATAACTAGATGACATACTCAGAAATTGCTTGGAATGGTTGATAATTGATCTATTGGATAATTGCCAAGTTTTCACTGTGATTTCATGCAATTCTGATCTACATTTCTTGTGGCTGTTACAAATTACTAATTGCTGTCGTAAACCTTTATATTGCTGCAATTTTGTAT
Source organism: Picea glauca (assembly GCA_000966675.3). Classification (NCBI taxonomy): domain Eukaryota; kingdom Viridiplantae; phylum Streptophyta; class Pinopsida; order Pinales; family Pinaceae; genus Picea; species Picea glauca. The sequence goes on along the minus strand of JZKD02S1607992.1, from coordinate 5,448 downwards.
CAGCTAGCATATATTTTCACTGTCTACTGCCTTTTTAGGTATTTTATCATATTGGTACTTAGAAATTGTTATATATATATGCCATATTGTTCTTGTTCCAGGTAGGTACACAAAACTCTTCTTTTGCCTCAATTTCACAGACATAGACCCTTTGACTTAGGTAACCAATGAGAGGGTGCTCTAAGCTTGATCATATCCTTGCTATCTGATCCCTTGAGGTTACCTGGGACACCTCCCCTGGGCTAGACCTCATCCATCCCTCAAACATGGGGATTTCCTACTAAGGTGGCAATGGTGGGTTATCCTATAGTTACGCCAATTTGATTTACTTGTCTTGGGCTTGGACAAGTACAAATTGTGCGATAACAGGGACAAGGTCAGAGGAGGAAGGGGGGGTGGGAGAGCTATGAAGGGAGAAGGTAATGAGAATTTGATCAACTAGACAAAGGGGGGAGATTGAGAGATGTTGGATGTGAGGGAGCAGGGCCTAGTTAGCCAAGGCATAGTTAACCACACTAGTGCCACCATTGCGGGGAAAACACGTGAAGCTTCTAGAATCAATGTACCAAGAGAGTTCATTGAGGAGTAGTAGGTCATCAAATTCACCAAGCCAGAGGAGGTACCTCTCATATGTTATATGGGAGCTCACACCAACATATGGAACCTTGTGAAGACCCACTGTGTCAAGATTGATCTCTTGAAGACAAAGGATGGCCATTGATCTATCATGAGTTAGTACCTGTAAAGACCTAGTACGAGTGTTGAACTCAGCCAAGAGGATAATGTCACTCAATGTAGAGTATTGAGAAATGTTGGGGTAAAGATCTAGTAAAGGGTCCCCATCGGAGTCAAAGTGAAGTGCAAAGCTCGAGGAAGCTGGGCTGCTGGAGTGAATTGGCAAACTGCAATGAAAATGTCCTAGGAGAGAGGAGCACTCCCTTGGACTCAAATCCACATGAATCTACCATGATCGTTGAAGGTGACCACTGAAACTGTCCCGAAGGGAATCATGGATAAGGCATGACACATCCCCAAAACCCCAGATGTCCCCTAAGTGACGAATCTCTTGTCTGGAGGCAGAGGTCCAAAAATAACCTATAACACGATGGAGCTTTTTCTCAGGACTCTCATGTGTCCTTCTAAGGAAAAGGAGGTCACATGACACATACACATCTTAGAAGGTGCTCGAAGAAGACGACACTGAGCCATTGCAATTTCCACAAGCAATGGAGATGGCGGATGGTCCAACTTCACACTGCCAAGGGCGTCATTTGGCACAAGGCTAACCAGGGGGGGAGAATTTTGAATCACTGCTCCAAGGTCGCAAATAATGACTCATTTTCCTTCCTTCCTTGCTGTCATAACCTGCACTCTAGCTCACTTGAAGCAGAATAAACATGAAGAGCAAGAGAGCAACTTGAGTTGTTGCATAGTGATGTCTTCAGTCCAATGCAATAGATTCAACAAGAGAATCCAAATATCTTCTAAGCTTCGTAGATGATCTGATAAGGAACGTTTGTGCTTGTTTTAACTTTTCTCTAAAACAAATCGGAAGATTTCAGTTCATTTATTGAATTCGCAAAATTATTTGAAAAGCAAAGTGGCAAGAAAATTAAGGTTCTAAGAACTAATAGAAGAGGTGAATTCACCTCGAATGAATTTCGTCACTACTATAATGCCCATGGCATAAAGAGGCAGATAACATCAGCCTACACTCCTAAACAAAACTGAGAAGTAGAAAGGAAAAATAGGCACATAATGTAGATCGCCAACAGTGTTGGTGTCATGACTTATGGGCCCTATTTGGCTTGTGGTTGTTTTCCCTATGTTGGGATTTCATTCCACATTATTACTTTTCTTATAATTGTGTGTTGGTATGTGTGTTGTGAATAATCCCGCATGCATAACAATTCTAAGATAAAAATGGTTTATAGGGCATTACCTGCACCAAAAGCTTTGCCAATCTGGATGCTGGCTTTGGGGTCCAAATCTGTGGATTGATGTGATAGAATCCTCCCTCACTGATGTCCATAATGCTTTCAAGTCTTACTGTTTTCTCCATAATGATTTCAAGTCTTACTATTTTTTAATCCAATAGGCAAACAGCCATTTTGCAAAGGTTGATATTTTGAATTAAGCTAAACTAACATAGCAGAAAGAGAATATATTAGTCTTTAAGAGCCATTTCACACTGCTTGTTATGATAAAATAAAATAAACAACTAAATTTGGTTTAGCTTCATCTCACACACGAGCATGTTCAGAATTCTGTTAAGGATAACTTTCACTAAACTCCAATAAACTCTCTTATTTTTCACTGATTCCGAAAATACATTGGAAGGTACTCTAAGAATTTCTTGTGTGTATGTTAATATGTTTCAGATATTTTATCTCTACTATTCTGAGACATTAACCTGTGAAATGGCCATAAGACTAACTAAATTTCTTAAGTGCCCCAATGCTCAAAATTTTGTCAAACTTTAACTGGAATTAGTACACAGAAACTGATGCAGTGCCAAATGACTGTATTCTGTTAAGCAACTAATTCCAATTTACCTAGTGCGAAATACCCAGATTCTGTTTAAAAACTTATTTAGTTCTAACGAGCGGTTTGAGACGCCTAAAATCGTTGTCTAGACTAAGTGCAAACTTGGGTTCAGAACACTAAACATAGCTGAAAACTTAGGCAAATTTCCAGTGACTTCCTTTCTACTATACCATATAACCATTGATGGGTATAACTGAATAAACAGATAAAACCATTGAAGGGTATTGAAGTACAATCTATCAAAAATTCCCCCTTCAATTGAGCTTTTGGCAGCACATAAACACCAAGGAACCAACATAAATTGGGCACTAATTTCCTGAATTCCATTTAAGTAATATGTTTTGAGTACCTGCGCGCAGAGCAGGGGTGTCTTTTTTGGTAGCCTTGAACTGAACAAAGCCTGCATTGGATGGTGCAGTGGGGAGGTATGAACCCACCTGTATTTCCTTGGCTTGAGACTCCTCTGATCCAATTAATAACATCCATAAAGCAGCTGCGGCACCACTTTCCATGCACACCCGCCTTCTGCCCATAGCAGGAGCAAATGACTGTTCATGTTGTTGATGATGCAGCACTTGGCAGCGCGCACCATGGAATGGCCTCTTGCATGCGTGCCTCTCCTCCTTCTTCTTCAAATGTATGGGCATTCCAACAGTATTATAGGAGGATGAAGGTGGAATGGATGGACATTTGCACAGAGCAGAAGGTATCGTGGCCGTCGGCATCGTCCCAAAATCTCCTCACCCACAATTCCATCATCGGACTTTACATATATCCGCTTCGATATTTGAGTAACTAAAACTATTTGATTATTAAATGTTCGAATAACTTTTCTTCTTCCAACGGTGGAATGAAAAATACAACCAACAAACACAAAAAAAAAATACTCAATTGACATTTAATATATTTAGATAGTTTATTTGCTTAAATAACAACTTCATCTTCATGATTTCTCTTTTAAAATGTCGAGAGCCCATTATCACTCTCTTGGTTTGTGCTTTTTGCTAGAATTGGAAATCGACTTGCCATTATGATACTTATGAACGTTTAGGAGCCAAACTTGTTTTAGGAATGGTTAAGGTACCCAATATATATGGATATGGATAGATGAAGTGATTATAATGATGGTAGATATAATTATTAAAGAACTTATATTAATAGGAATGGGATTGAATTAATTTTTTTAAGGGAATTTAGTAAAATAGAATTGGTCATATTTATGGTAATTATTTTTATTAGAAAATTTGTGTTGAACATATTATTGAAACAAAAATGATGGTGTACAAATAGATAATCAAAACAATGTTGGTGGCTAGAGGGATCATTACTAGAACAAAACTTATAAATACAAGAATGCATTGATAGGGATCATTACAACAATGGATAGTTGTAAGAACTAATTAGCGAGGGATATATTCCACTAATTACATCTTCATGTGCATCTAGAATTGTTCTAACAATGAAGAAGGATGGCACATGGAAATACAAATTGACTACTAAGTCTTAAACATAATTACTATTAAGAATAAGTATAATGTCCTAAGGATTAACAATATTGCCAATCATTTGTGTGGAAACTATTTATTCTCAAAGCTTGAGTTGGATTCCGACTATTACTAAATTAGAATAAAATATTAGGAAAATTGGAAGACAGACTTAAGACAATGATTTAATGAGTGGTTAGTCATTTGGTCTTTCATAAATGTAGAAGCAACATTCCAATGGCTCATGAATGAAGTCCTTCCACCCTAATTAGACAAATTTGTGGTTGAGTACCTTTACATTATACTCATTAACAACTTATCTTGGGTCAAACACATGCAACATCTAGAGACTACGTTGGAAGAGCCTAAGAGACGTGAATTTCAAGTAAATTCCAAGAAGAGTTATTTTTCCATGGACTCGAAGTTATCTAAGATACATAATCCATCAGCATGGACTATACATCATCCAAAAAAGCCTAAATTATTGATCAAGTGGCATTACATATACATACCTAACAAAGTTGAGGAGTTGCATGTAGATGACTAGCTATCTTGATATAAAGTTAACTTTGTAATGCATTATTATCAAGTCAAATTACCTTGAACTCATTAACCTTGAGGGAAATGGGAATTCATATGGAAATATTGACAACAACTTGCATTTTACAAGATCAAGAAGTGTACATGCAACGCACCAATACATGTACTAACCAATATGGGAGAGGATAAATATCGTCAATTGGAGAAAAATGTTATGCATAATTTAAGTGGGGGGATATAGATAATGCAGGTAAACATTGTATTACATGCAGTGCTATATGGAAATAATGTTGCCAACACGTACACCAAACTCCATGTATGATGTCAACATTATGACATGTGGTACTCATGAGGCAATGCCACCTGATAGTGTATGACATATAGTGGGCCACTACATTTCAAGCAACATTTTGTTATGTTACATGATATGTATCCTCACCTAACCAACCCCGTTTTACCTTTTAACTTTGAGAAAAATGCATCCAATGTTCCATAAAATAAATTTTAATTAAACAATGCTAGCTAGTATTATTTTACTCACAGTATTATTTGAAATGGTGAAGAAATGCATGATATATAATATATAATAAGGAGATTGGCATGATCTTTATTTGAAATGGCGAAGAAATGCATGACATATAATAAGGAGATTGATGTGATCTTGTGTAGTACCTTGAATTTGACCTTTTTACTATGATCAATTAGGTTATGTAAATATTGTGTCAATGTGGTTAATTTAATGGTTGATCTCTCTTTTTTTTGCAAGGAAAAAATTTCATTTTATATTCAAAGAAAGGAAAAAATGCCATTTATATTCAAAGAAGAATACAAAACACATTCTTCAGGTGCCAAGGAACATATTACATATATTGAGTAA